>WELB01000080.1:26141-41234 GCA_009602725.1 Spirogloea muscicola | reverse complement strand
AAAAAAAAAAAAAAAAAAAAAAAAAAAAAAAAAAAAAAAAAAAAAAAAAAAAAAAAAAAAAAAAAAAAAAAAAAAAAAAAAAAAAAAAAAAAAAAAAAAAAAAAAAAAAAAAAAAAAAAACCCCCCCCCCCCCCCCCCCCCCCCCCCCCTGGCAGCCGAGCGCTGCTCGTGCTTCTCAGAGCTGTGCTGTCAGGGCATGAGGAACAGGTGAGCTAACCTTGAGAAAGCTCGTCAGCAGCAGCGGCTGCTTGATAGTCCGCTCCACCTGCAGCAGACCCTCGTGTCACGAAACTCAGTGCAATGAGGGAGTGGGCATTGAGGTTGTTGGCAAGATGCATGGAGGCTTGTCTGCTGAAGTCTGCACTCGGCTACCAGCCTCCGTGTAGTGATACTCGAGGCGACGCCCGCTGAGCAGCGCACATTTGTGGCTCAAAGGGGCAGCGGAGGAGAGTGGCAGAGGCTGAGCTCCAATGTTGTGCTGATGTGTTGTGTCCAGCTATTTGTGAAAGTGATGAGGGACTGGGACTGGTGGTGGAGCTGCCAGACATCTGGCAGCTAGACGCAAGGCTGTGGCCCAGTGCAAACTTCGTGGAGGATGTGAGAAGCCTTTCCCTTTGACTGAGGTGGTGTTAGAGTTTTGAGTGAGGTGGTGTTGGAAGAGCTTCGCAGGATAAGCCCCAGCAATTGTGCCAAGGCTTTGGTGCTGATTAAGAGGTGGTGGTGCCTTGAAGTCCGGTTTTCGACTTGGCCACAGTCCTTGCCACGAAGGTCGTCAGATGTTTTGCACTTGCGCTGCTATCAGTGCCAGCAATGTATCTCTTGCCTTTCCGCAGGCGACTTGGTCTGCTCGGGTGTCGGGATGCCCATGCGGGACAGCTTCTCACCTGCGCTCCTTCCCGCTCTGAAGCTCGTCGACCCCGAGGCTAAGAGGTCGACAAGCACCCACAAAGAGCAGGAAGCCAGCTGTCTGCCGCCCGAATTGCTCTTGAGCATCAAGGCGCCACACGCTGCAGTCACAAGCCAGGCTGCAGCCTTGAGTCCCCTGGATGGCCACGTTGAGCAGCAGCAGCTGAAGCCGAGCACGGGTCGAAAGAGCAGCCAGCTCATGGGCGAAGAGCCTTTCAATGAGAGCACTGCAGCCGGCGGCCATCTCGGGGTCAACGAAGACGGTGGCCCGGAGGCAGATGCGCGCCCTAGGCTACCTGAGGGCGGCAACAAAGGCCAGATCTGGAGCGGTGTGCCGTCGCTCCGCAGCCAGCTTGCAGCAGAGCTGACTGAGGACCTGGAGCTGCTTCTTGGGAGCAACCCAAAGAATCTACCGGCTGCCTGGCCAGTTGGAAAGCGCGTGAAAGTGAAGCTCGCGCCGCACACGGCCACTTCAGACAGGGTCCGCGGCACAGTGATACAGCAGGTGCTGTGCATGCCTGAGCCTTGGCCCGGGAGCAGCTTTGTGATGGATCACTTAGCCTCACTAGACAAGTATCCAGCATGCTCTGTGGCCAGATCTTGTTGTTGATCGGGATGGCTTGGCGGTGAGCGCAGGAGCCGAAGGATGGCGAGCGCTTCCCAGTGTCAGCCTTGCAAAGCCTGGTTGTGCAGTGCAACGGGCCGGGCACCGGAGCTCCCCCCGTCATTGTCAGACTTAGCCCTTGGGACTGTGAATCGGGCTCTGACGGAGAAGGCGTCGACAAGCTGCAGGAGAGGCAGCCTGCAGAGGCCCCCAGCGAAGGCGAGAAGGCTGGCCCTCTCTCGCCAGCGTCGCTGGCAGCGGCAGAGCTGCAGAGCTGGTCGGCGGCAGCAGTAGCCATGGGAGCCACCTCCTTGGAAGATCGGTCTATGGGCCTCCCAGAGATGGAGGTCGGGGCGGGCGTCTTGGCCTCCTTGAGCCAGGGTGCGGAGGGCGGTGGCGCGTTTCGGCGAGTCGGGAGGCTCAGCCCCAGAGTCGTTGAGCCCCGGAGCACCTCGGACAAGCCCGAACCATCGCCATCCTTTGCAACAGCTGCAGATGCCCTTGGCGTTAGCGCAGAACCGGCAGAGAGGAATGATGCAGATGGCACTGACAAGGCTGCTCATGAGAGTGGTGCCATTGAAGCCGCAGCAGAAGGTCATCCAGAGGAGGGAGCTGGCCTTGGTGAGCAAGGAGCAGCAATGCAGTCCATGGGCGAGGGAAGTGCGCACGTTCTGGCTCCGGAGGGGGTCCAAGGAGGACCCACTCTGATGGCGGCGGCGCTGGAAGCTGCTGTGACCGGCGCTCTCCTCAACGGGCAAGGGGGCACTGCTGGGGCGGCTGGCAATGGTGCGGGCATTGCAGGCAGCGAGCCAGCCAAGGTCCAGGCCGTGAAGAAGGAGGACGTCAACGGCGACGGAAGCCCTGCAGGGAAGAAGGCCTGGGGCAAGAAGCAGAAGTCTGGCAAAGCTAGGAAGGTGGACGGCGGCACAGAGGGCAGCGAGGAGGGCAGGGATGCCGCCGACGAGGAAGGCGGTGCAGGCACTGACCTCCACGGGGGCTCGCTGAATGCCAGCGAGCCCAACCGGCTGTGCTCCTCGCAGTACCGCGGGGTGGTGCCCCAGCCCAATGGCAGGTGGGGGGCGCAGATCTACGAGAAGCACATGCGCGTGTGGCTCGGCACGTTCAACAGCGAGGAGGCGGCCGCCAAGGCCTATGACCGCGCTGCCATCAAGTTCCGGGGCCGCGATGCGATGACCAACTTCCGGCCCGTCCGCGAGTCCGACCCTGAGGGAGCTTTCATCCGGTCGCACACGAAGGAGCAGGTCTGACACGAGGCTGACCAACTAACTAACAAGCCCGCATTCACAGTGAAGGATGTCCATTTGTCAGATATGCTTGTGTAGGGTAATACGACTGCATTTGGCAGTGTCAACCTCCGATCGAGCTATTGAGGACAATGCATCAAGTCGCCTGTCCCCTTGGCATGACCTGCTTGCTTGGCCCTTTGGAGCAGATCGTGGACATGCTTCGGAGACACACGTATGACGAGGAGCTCGAGCAGAGCAAGCTCATGTCAGGCTTTGCGCCATCAGATGATGCGGCGCGCTCGCGAGCTCCTGCGAGTGGAGCAGGTGGGAGTGATCCTTCCCGGTCAGGCTTTCGGGAGCCTCTCTTTGAGAAGCAGGTCACTCCAAGTGACGTTGGGAAGTTGAACCGGCTGGTCATCCCCAAACAGCACGCAGAGAGATGCTTTCCTCTTGACCTCACCAGCACAACTCCTGCACAGGCAAGTGGCTTAGCTCTCCTTGCTCATCCTTTAGCCGATACTTTACTATACAGCAGCCGCATTCCTCCTTCTTTTGCTCATCCTGGTCTTGCAGTATGTTCACGTAGAGTTGCTGGCCTGTTCATGTTCTTATATTATACAGTGGTCGTACTCTGTACATCGGGTGGAAGGTTTTTGCGTCGATGTATGCTGCTTCACTTGATAGAGCAGTCTTGAGTCGCCTGATCTGTAATCATGTCAAGGAAGTTGTTGTCAGATAAGTGGCAAGTGTTCATTTGGTTGCATGTGTTCGACTTCTTAGAACGCCCCAGCACTCATGCTCTTAGACTCTCCGTTAGTATTCACTTCAGTGGGTGTAGGCTGTGCACCAAACAGGGAGTGATGGCAAAGTGCATGCGGTACTGTCGATGAAGCATCATTGAGTTGCCTGAAGTTGCCAGATGATGTAAACAACGTTGAGTGCTCAATGTAGTTGCACTGTGTCCTTCTATTCATAACAACTCATGCAATTGTCGTCACTCTGCTATTTCAGACGCTCTCATTTGAAGACGAGATTGGGAAGCACTGGCGCTTCCGCTATTCGTACTGGAATAGCAGCCAGAGCTACGTTTTGACAAAGGGCTGGAGTCGCTTTGTGAAAGAGAAGCTGCTGGTGCCGGGAGACATCGTCCTCTTTGAGAAGGGCGAGAATCAAGAGCTGTACATAGGTGAGCAACTTCCACCTGCCACTATTATCTTAGCTTGCTCATATTGACCCTAATGTAGCTCTTTCCAAGTCACTGTAATTAATGATGTAATGAATAAGTCAATGATGATGGATGACTGTAATGAACGTTCGTTGCGTCCAGGCTTCAAGAGGAGGCCAGCTGCAGGCTTCCAGCCCTCACCCTCAGGAACTGGGGATGGATCATCCGGCGGCGGCACGGCCGGTGCTCGCAGCTGGCAACGGCAGAGCTCGTTCCAGACCACGTCCACATCGCTGCAGCGGCCCTTAGCGCTCATAACACCACCCACGCCGTCATCCGATCAGCAGGCGCAGGTGGGCTCCGACGGGTTCTACTTCTGCTGCTACTTTGTTTGCGGACCTCTTGAGTTAATTGCTTGCCATCATTGTCTCCACATCTAAGGAGCTTGTGCTTGAGCAACTTGATGGATATGTATTCTTCATCACCAGGGTTACAAATACCTATACCTGCTGAAGCTCCAGACATTGAAAGCTTCAGTAGTCACTTTGTGCGCAGGATCCCTCGTCGTGGGTTCATGGCATTGCTAACCGCGTCGGAGGCAACTCGGCACTTGGGAGCCTTGCTGGGATGAGCCACGAGGATGCCATGCGCCTGGCCAATGGCCTCATGTCCCCTGCTTCTCAAGCAGGGACACCCGGAAAGCAGCTTGATGATACAGCCAGGCATGCAGATCTTCCTCTACCATAGCTCTGCTGCTTACACTTGCACGCAATGAAGTGTCAATTCAGACTTCGACCGAGATATTCACCTCGCTCAGACATAAGCTGCAGTGGTGCTCACTCCCAAGCCAGATGCAGCATGTCCAGCCTAACAAGTCGTGCTCGCATCCCTTTGCATCTCGCCCTCTTCTTCAGCAACACGAAGCTCTTTGGCGTGGAGCTGGAACGGGGTGAGCAGGGGGCGCCGGTCCCAGCGGCGCTGCTGGCGCAGCTGGCATCCAATCCAGCCACTGTATCGCAGGTCATGCAGCTCCTTGGGTCGTCGCAGGTTGGCATGCTCCTCCAGCAACAGCAGCTGCTGCAACAGCAGCAGCAGCAGCAGCAGCAGCAGCAACAGCAACAGCACCAGCAGGCGGCGCAGCAGGCAATGCAGCAGCCATACGACCATATGAAACAGGCGCTGAGCGGTGGAGGCAGCGAAGGTGCACAGACTCGAGACCAGTTTGTGTCGTCTCTGGCGTCATTCATCGTCCAGCAGCAGCAGCAGCAGCAGCAGCAGCAGCTGCTACTCCAGCAGCAGTCATCCCTTGGAGCCGCCGTTGGCGGGAGCGGAGTGCAAGCAGCTTTTAATCGGTCCATCCTGGACTCGTTACCGGTGTGGCCTTCTGTCTGATGTCCATCTGCTGTTGGATACATAATAGTTGCTTTCCAGTAGCATGTGATGTGCATATGCTTCCGCCAGCTTGGTGGTGCACCCTGTTCTTGAGCAACCACAAGCTGATGACCATCTTCGTGCCGTTGTGCAGGGTCAGCAAGGCATGCAGGTTCCACTCAGAGGCCCCGTATCAGCAGATCCCAGCCGCAAGCGGCCAGCCGCCGAAGCCTTTGACAGCGAGAGCTATAGGTGAAGAGTCGCCAGGGGCACGCTGCCTGTGTGACATGGACATCTAGTCACCTCTTCTGCCTTTCTGCACACTGCCTGTCGCTGCCAATTTTCTCATCTGAGTAGCAAAGAGAAGAGTGAGGCAGCATGCCACCACAGATGCCTGCACAGTGGTGCTTGCCTGCTGCCATTACATCAGCTTGGATAGCCCAACTCAGCACGGAAGTACGTGGGTTTGTTGCTACAGACTCTTCATGTAATTCTTGGTAAGCGACCAATCGGCCGCTGGTCATTGACTGGGGCTGTACACTTGGTCCATGCAGACGGGCAGCCCAGCAGCTCGGCCTCACGGAGGACACGCTCCTGGGACTGCCGTCGCCCGGCAAGAAATTTGGCCACCCAGGCCCAGCATCGGACACAGGCGCCTTCTTGCTCCCGCAGATGGACAAGCAGCAGCAGCAGCAACCGCAGCCTCAACTGGTGTCCACGACGCAGCAGCAGCAGCAGCAGCAGCAGCTGCACTCCTTGCAGCAGCAGTCACAGCCGCCGCAGCCTGCCCACCTGCAGCAGCCGCAGCAGCAGGCACAAGGTGTCGCTGACGTTGATGCAGCGCCAGGCGGCATGTTTTCACAGCAAGGAGGCCCCCCGGCTGGGCTCGCCAGTCTGGCTGCCCCGCCGGGCGGCGGCGGCGGCGGCAGCCAGTCGCACACCAGCGACGAGGGACCTCGGTCAGATGGTGGTGACGGGACTCAGCAGGGCCACAGGGTCAAGTGCTTCGTGGAGGGGTCCCCCTTTGGTGTGTCCGTGGACCTCTCACGCTTCCACTCTACCAATGAGCTCCGCGAAGCGCTCCTCTCTGTCACCGAAGGCACGTCCGTGGTATACCAGGTACTTGCACAGATGGAGAGACCAAGAATGTCTTCGGCTATTCTTAGCTTGTGGGCTGTTATATCTACACTGCAATAGTTGAGCACATATACATAATGTTCTCCTTTTACTGTCTGACCACAGCAGCCAATGTGGGGGCATACTTTAATCAATTTTGGATGTAGAAGCATGTCTCAAAGCAAACTGCCTGATTTATTTTGTGCGACTGCAGGACAAGGATGGGGACATGATTCTCTTGGGAGATGAGTCTTGGGAGTTCTTCCTCAGCTCTGTGCGCAAGATGTACATTCGACGCTAATCCTGGAGTGGCCTTCCTCAAGCTTCTCGAAATGAGAGCCAGGGCATCGCAAGTTACAAGCTTCTTGCCTATCTGGCCATCACACATGGGTCTGCACCAAGAACGTCCCGCCCTAGATGCAAGTTTCGAGCTGCAGCTTGCATGGTCAGCCCTGCACATCGTCAAGTTGACAGGGATCTGTTGAAATGAGAATCACAAACTTTGTTGGCTTCCCTTCAACCACTTTGTCAGTCCCCCCGCCAGACGCCTCCTGGCACTATGCACGCGCCTTTCCCCCCTCCCTGTCCTTCGCAACACGCCACATAGTCCTGACAGACAGTCAGGTAGCTAAGCGAAGCTTATGCAACAGTTAGGCACTTTTACAGAACGTACAAGTGTGACAGTCTTGCGCTCGGCTCACTGGCCCTATGAAGCCGATGTGCTTGACAAGTAGAGGCAACCAACGCTTAGCTTGGGCAAGGGTCACCTTTCCCACTGCTCCCATCAGAGTCACGACGATGTTGGCATAACACTGGACGTACTTCTGGCTTGTCGAGTCAGATGGAGGTCCAAAGGTCCTCCCTTCTTGAATCCACATCATGCAATAACAGACCACTTGCCTTAATGGCGATGTATCTCTGGGTCACATTTTGGCCTGAGGATAGCTGCTGGCTAAAAGCAACTGCATGGTTCAGTCCAATCTCTTGTATTCTCAGTTCTTGAAGCTGTCGTAGCACATGCTGGTATAGTTGCTAATTCTATCACATAAGCAATGCTCATCCATGGAGATATGCTTTCCAAGTAACAGACCAATAACATCACTTCAAGGTTGTTGCTGTGACACGCATTAGGTGAAATAGCAGATTTGCAGGACCCAATAGAACTCGCTTGTCACCATGACCGCTTAGACCTGATAAATGGTGGTCAGATACTTTGTCATATCTTAGGATGTATCACATGGGCTAGTAGCAGCTTCCATAGCAGCTGAATGGCCCAGAGACACATTGGCAGTGTCGTGTCATGCTGCAACTCAGCAACATCATCCCTTGTGCAAGGGAGATGTCAAACATTCAATTGAGTGGCCGGAGTCGCGTCTTTTCCACCGCCATACTCATACCTGGAACATGGCTACCAATTTGCTTCAGGATGGACATGCAGCTGATCAGGTGATGCTTCTGAAGAATCACAGCGACGGCAGCTGCCATGGCCATGTGCAGCTTCAACGACCATGCAGGCAGATGAGGCCGTAATTGCTCATGAAGGTCAAAGCTCCTAGATGTGCAATGGGCCATCAATACACAGCCTCAGCCAAGGTCGCATGTGCTCACATCAGCTTGCGTTGAAGCTGGTACAAGCCTGTCCCGGCCATGAAGACGTTCACTGATAGGAGATTCCAATTCTTCTGTTGATCAGAAATCGGCACAAACATTACCGAAGGCCAGGCATGTACGGCCATAGTTGACCAGACAATGCGACTCTACATAGACGCAAGGCACACGAGAGAGCGCAAGCACCCAGCTGCATGGGCAGCAAGCGAGCGTGCTGCAGGGCATCCAATTGCATGACACAGTCCGGTGGTGAAGGGAGCCGTTTTCAGCAGACCGGGATGATGACCATGCTGTACCGCGACCAGATGACGCCGGTCGCCGTCACGGCTGGAAGCAAGGCACACAATGCCGACGCGAAGTCTCAGGTGGAGGAACCCAGCAAACTCATCGCTCACTTACTCAAGCGCCAATACATGCAACCCAAACCGTAGCAACGCTCAGGCGCTAGGCAGGGAAAGCCGCAGCGGCAAGCCGGACTTGGCGAGTGGCAGCAGCCGGCCATGGCGCTGCAGCTGCTCCTGGCTGGCCGAGGGCAAGGAGACGCAGCCCAGGCTGGCGAGATTTTGGCCTCGCAGGGTTTAAGCCGGGCTTGCGGCGCTCGGCGGGACGTCGGGACGGGACGTGGGCGCCCACCGCACTGCTGGGGGAGCGAGATCTTCTCCGGCGGCTTGGCAAAGTCGGCGATGTTGGCGAACGAGATGCCCCACTTGAACGTCGGCGCCCAGAAGTGGACTGCGGCGACGCAGGCGCCGTCGCCGGCGGCGCGGCGTCAGGCGGCAGCGGCGGNCAGCCGCCGCCGCCGGCGCGCCCGAGCATAGGCCGGCGCGGAAGGACGGGCTATCCCAGGCCCGGCGCCGTGCCCTAAATTCCCAGCAGCCCCAAGCCGGGCCCAACCCTAACCTTCTCACCCTAGCTCTGGCCTCCTTCACCCCCTCCTCCGGCTCAGCGCGCAGTCTGGGGGACAGGCTGAGAAGCGAGACGCTAATTGTCGTGTGCTTGTGACATCGAGAGGCAACATTCCTGAGGCTCTCAGCACCAGCATTCGTAATCGCCATGCAGAAGAGCGCAACGCAGTGGGAGGGTATGTACTAGTTGCTTTGCTAACTGTGCTGTATTGCCCAATGGCCGCCTGCGAATGGCCGCCTGCGGAAGGGGAGCATCTCTGCTGCTGCAAATTGCGAGCAAGGCGGCGACGAGCTCGGTCCTCCAGCCACCAGCGAGGCCCAAGCGTCCTTCAAATGTATCTGACGAAGGAGGGGAGGCCGTTGCGCATGTCGGCGAGGCAGCTGAACACGCGCTCGAGTTGGCGGTCGGGCGGGAGGCCAATGAGGCCCTGCAGCTGCAAAGAACCGCACACAGGCAGAACGCAGAAGGCGAGGGACCTCAGCCTCAGGACCCAACGATCATTGGCCTTCCTCAGGGTGCTGCACAACCTGCCGCCAAACCTCGTTTCTAAGGACACGGGAGAAGAGAAACAGCTAAGATCATGGAACGTGTGGCCTTGCTGAGCCCAGAACAAAGCATCTCCATGGGTGCCGGGCTGATAGGACTGAGGATTTGGGGACTAGGTCTGGGGTCTTGGGGCCTAGAATAAGTCTGCTGCTCGAACCTCTATCCGCCCGTCGTGGTAGGACAGGAAGCCGCGCAGGGAGTCGCTCTCCATTGCATTGCTCAGCATCTCGAAGGCCTCATCCTCCATCTCCGTTCCCATAATGATGGTCTTGCCCTTGACCGAGATGTGGCCGATGCCCAGGTCAGCTGCGATTCGTCGCACGTACAGCGTCTTGAGCAGCATCTGAAACGTGCAAAGAGACGAACCCTGTGCATCAGAGCGCCGCCAGTAACTTTTTGCATTCCGCTCGGAGAAAAACGAGTCACAAATACATATTGCAGTGAGCAGTGTGAACAAAAGCTGCGGAAGGCCTGAGGCCTCGGGCTGAGACGACCAAAAAATTGAAGGTTGGCAACAAAACTGTTTCAGTGCAGGAGTGCACTTTGGCAAGCAGGCGTTTGCAATGTCGTGCTTAGGGGAGACGAGTCACCTCTACGGAAAGGGGCTCCCTGCCAAAATTATCCCGCAGGCGGTCGGTGAAGAGCATGAGGGCTCGCATGCCCTCACCAGCGGCCTTCTCCGCATCCTGTACAACTTTCTCCCTCATTGCCAAGTCCGGGATGTACTCACTGGGGATGTGCGAATCCACCTCAATGTCCAGCTGCACTTGATAGAAAATGTCGCAGTCAGGACACTTTAAGCTACTTTCTGATAGTTCTTACACATACCAAGTCATGGTGATTGACGCACCTTCACAAACTGCTAAGAAGACAATCTAATCAAGCCATCAGAGCTTCTGGCAAACTGGTGTCCGCATATAGGACCCTGCTGTGCAGCCAACAGTCCAGCTTCCAAGCTTAAGAATGAACTACAAGTATACCTTCACATCCTCGAAGTTGAGCCGCGGAAGATTTTGCTGCTCCACCTGCAGCAGAGGAAACCAGCACATTCAGCAGCTCGTGCTGTGAGAGCAAGCAGTGCTCGCACTGATACTTTTGATCACGAATCAAGCTCCCCGGACAAAGAAAGCTTGCATGCTAGAGGATGGATCCAAGTAGCCATGCACAGGCCATTTTCCAGGCCTTCGCACCTTGGAGAGGCCCTCATACAGCATCTCAAGGTACAAATCCACGCCAATCTTGGCCATGTCGCCGCTCTGTTTCTCACCAAACACGTTACCGATGCCACGGATGGCCATGTCCCTCTCCGCAAGCTGGAAACCCTGGCCCAGGCCACAGCACTCCTCCAGAGCAACCAGCCTCTCCTGCGCAACCGCAAGCCAGCAGGATCCTCAATCCCTTGCAGACCCCCACACAAGATCTCAGACACCAGAATGCAGGTTGCTCACTTGCTCACACTAAGCTTTTCACAAATTTGCAAGATATTGTGAGATGCTGAAGATCACACCAAGGTGAAATTGACATTGTTCCTAGCAAAGTTGTACAGTAGTACCAGTGCTTCATCTGTGAGGAGGTCCTTAGGAGGGTGGAACATGTATGCGTGCGCCTCCTGATCAGCTCGGCCAACCCGTCCTCGCAGCTGCAAGACGTTGCCAGATGTAAAGAGACATTTGCATGTACCTAGTCGCTGAGTTTCTATTGTGAGGATAGGCTTGAGATAGGTGATATTGTAATGTGATCACTGCAGGGTCATCCAATATCTGATTGTGCAGATTCGTAGGTGCACCAACAGGCTGATAGGACCCTTGTGTGTGCTGAGTACGTGACCACATCAATACCTAGTCTGCACCCTGCTGCATCATCAGCACCAGCACTTTCTGGGTGTGCGGTAGGATGCGAACCTGGTACAGTTGGGCGAGCCCAAATAGGTGAATGTCCTCAATAACAATCGTGTTGACTGTGGAGATGTCCAGCCCACTCTCAATGATACTCGTACACAGGAGCATGTCCGTCTTACCCTCAGAGAACTCCTCCATCGCCTCCTCCAGCTCCTCTGAACTTTGCTGCATCACAAAGGCAAGTTCAGCTTTTAGAAGTGTGGCTGGGTAGAACCGGCAAGATGCAGACTTGGGATGCAAGCTGCTTCACTTGAACACTTAAGGTCAAAATTGTCATTGTCAGGCACAGGACTGCAATGAGCTGGTAGCAGCAGGCACAGCGGGGCAGCTTGCAGTACCTGACCATGTGCTACAGCGATGCTGACATTCTCAAACTGTGCCTCAAGTCTGGCTCGTGTCTCTTCGATGCCTGGCAAGAGAAAGAGCTATCACACTGTACCCATTGGAAGTAGTACCAGCTGATTCTTCACAGTCAGGACATCAAAGCTTGCTGGAATACAGTGGATGATTATCTGCATCAATAAGAAGAATGAAGAGGTTGCTATACCCTTGATGCGAGGCACGACATAGAAGATCTGGCCCTTGCGATCCAGCTCCGCTTGAATGGCCTCCTTGACCTTGTCCCAGCTGAACTCGTGCAGGTGCGTCCTGATTGGCCGTCTCTCTGGCGGCGGCGTTGTTATCAGGCTGGCAACAAAACTTGCGAGCATTCACATTAAGGTACGAATGAATGTGGACATCTTAAACCCCAGAGGACACGATGTGCCATGCGTTCACGCCGAGAGAGCAAGACGCAGATTTCTACAACGACTTGTGAGGCTGAGACGACTTGCAGACCTTGCATCACGGAAGCCATTGAGTGCCATGTGGAGAGTGCGAGGGATGGGGGTTGCTGATAGCGTGAGCACGTCTACAGTCGTCTTGAGGGAGGTGATCTTCTCCTTCTGCCGCACCCCAAATCTCTGCATCATGCTTTACCAGCACACATCAGCCATGCTTGTGTGAACAAGAGCATTCTCAAGCCTGGGTATTGGTTAGCTAATCTACCTGCTCTAGTCCACCACTGAAGAAGCAACTCTAGGAGCCAAGTGCCATTACTCTTTATTGCTGAATTGTTTAAAAAAAATTGTGCGCTCGAGGCTGCAAGCATGGACCATGCTTGCCAGCCCCAGAGTGAGGGTTTTGGTAGACCTGCTCCTCGTCGACAACGAGAAGGCCGAGGTTGTGGTACCGAATCTGACTGCCCAGCAGAGCATGCGTCCCCACTACAACGTGCAGGCTCCCGTCCTGGATTCCCTTTATGACCTCCCTCCTCTCGCTCTCTTTCTGCAAGGCGAGAACAACTGGCGTAGGGTGAGCAGATGGCAATTCTTGCTCTCCTTTAGAGAGCGAGGGAACGAGGCGTACAAGGTCTGGATGGTGTATAGCAACAACTTGGCCGGTTGCCACACAACATCCTGACTGCCTGCTACACGAGAAGCGGTTGGTGCTCATTGTGGCTGACCTGGAAGCGGCTGAGGAGGCGCACTTGGACGTCGCCGTGGGGCAGCATGCGCTCGGAGATGGTGTGGAAGTGCTGCTTCGCCAGCACCGTGGTTGGCGCGAGGACCATGACCTGCCGCCGGTCCAGAATGGCGCGGTAGATGGCGCGCATCGCCACCTCCGTCTTGCCAAAGCCAACGTCTCCACAGATGAGCCGGTCCATGGGCGTGTCACGGTCAGTCATGTCGCCCTCCACATCAACAAAGGCCTGTGCACAAGAAAGGACGTATTACACTGCTACAGCCAAATAAAGCAGCTCTGCAAACCCCTCTCCATTAGCAGTGCTTCAGCAACTTCCAAATTGTCTTGACTATATGACAGTTTTGTGAACTGACAAGAGTGAAGGGCATCGATGATGATGCTAATATAGAAATGGTAGGCAGATATCGCCATGATAATCGGCTCTCAAGTAACTTGAGTGCCTTCCATGAGTACGTCTAGATATAAAAGCATCTGACAAAGCTCATCAAAGATGTCCCAGTAAAATTGGACAGTGAGGGCGGCTGGCCATACCTGGGCCTGGTCAGGGGTAGGGCTGTACGGGAAGGATGCAGCAAACGACACCATGGCCTTGGCATGCTTCTGGTATGGGGGCCGCCGCTGCTTCAGGCGGTGCACGTACAGCTCCATCATGTCAACAACAAGTCGCTGTATGGCCACCTTGCCCTTGTTCTTGCGCTTCTCCCACGATGAAGTATCGCTCAGCTTGCTGAGCGCTGGAGCACGGCCCCGCTCCCCTGGCCTGCCAGCTCAATGTGCCAGAGGCCGGTCGCTTTTCAGTCAAGCGAGCTCCACAAGCAGCGGCACAAGACGTATAGACTGTGCTTGTGCTTCACTTGTTGAGAATTATGGCAGGCTGTGGCACGTGCAGAGGCAGCTTCGGCAGCTCACTGGCCTCGTGGAATGAGCAGAGCGGTGCTCACGAGCGGAAGCGGTAGAGGAGGCGGTGCGCCTGCTTAGCGCGCAGCTTGGCCATGCCGTCGGCGTACTTGATGTACAGCATCTTCACGGGCTTGCCCTTGCCCGCCGGCACCTCGGACTTGACGCACACGAACTTGCCGATGCCGACGCGCTTGTGCACCACAAACTCGCCGGGTATGAGCTTCTCAGGGTCGACGGCATAGCTGATCTCGCCACCGCCCTCGCTGCTGGGCCGGATCTCCTCGCCGCGCTGCTTGCTCAGCCGGCCCCGCAGGTCCTGTGAGATCACAGAAGATGTGCCAACTCGTGCATGAGCTTACAGAAAGCTGGACAGCAACGCCTGCAGCGATCCGCTGCTTCTCACCACGGAGGCATGCATGCACCTCACGCCAGCTCTGCTGTCGCTGCAGCTACACAAGCTCTCGTGTAAATTAGAAGTACTTAAGACTACTTCTCTTTCTCATCTTCTTCCACTTTCCCAGAGGATTGTAGTATCAAACGGTGAGACCTCGAGGCCCTTATTGCGGCGCTCCCTGAACTTCTGCCGCAGCCGCGCAGCCTCGTCAGCCACCAGGGGCTTGTCAAAGTAGCCCTTGCTGTCGCCGGCCTGCGTCTCCAGCTGCTGCCGTATGACCGCCAGCGCGTCTCTGGGGATGCTGCCGCCGCCGCCGCCGCCGCTGCTGCTGGCCCCTGCCGTGAGGTAGCTCGCCGGCCTCGGTAGGTCTTTGCCATTGGGATCGTCGGCGTTGTCTCGGGCGACGCCCTCCAGCAACGGGTCCGCTGAGGTCCCATGCCGCTGTCTTGACAGAGGCTGCTGCTGCTGCTGCTGCTTCTGCGGCTGCGGCGGCGGCGACGGCGGCGGATGCGGCGGCGGCGGGCGCTCCAGAGGCTTGGCGGCGGTGGCCTTCCGGACGCCAGTCGCCAGCGCGAAAGAGCGCCTGGCTGCCCCATTGCTGGTGCTGGGGTCCGCCGCGCGCACCGAGAGGCCTCTGGGCGCAGCGTCCAGCCATGGCCGCGGGAGGCGAGCGCCGCCGGTCTGCAGCGGTCTCGAGACGCCGTAGTGGAGCTCACGACGGCGTCCTGGCGCAGGCGCCGCCAGCAACGGCGGCGGCCAGGCCCAAGACGGGCGGCCCCATGGCCGGCGGCAGTGGCAGGCGGCCTGCGGCTGGCTCGCGGAGCAGCCCGGGAGGACCTGCCGCAGCTTCTCCGGAGGCCAGGCGCCGCCGCCGGCGATGGAGCCCGCTGCTGGCAAGCCCGCCGCGC
>WELB01000080.1:4564-25434 GCA_009602725.1 Spirogloea muscicola | reverse complement strand
TAGAGCCGCCGCCGCCGCCGCCGCCGCCGCCGCCGCCGCCGGGGGGCCCGCAGTCCAAGCGGAAGACCAAGGAGGTGAAAGAGGAGGTGGCGACGCTGGGCCCCGCCGTGCGCGAGGGCGAGCACGTCTTCGGCGTCGCCCACATCTTCGCCTCCTTCAATGACACCTTTGTGGTCAGCCCTCGCTGACACCCAGGGCCACTGCCGCTGCCGCCGCCAGAGCCGCCATCTGCCGCCATCGCCGTGCTGCTCGCCTGCTCCCCGCTTGCCGGCTCCGGGCTGCCAGCACTGACGCGCTCATCTGCCCCTGCAGCACGTCACCGACCTCTCGGGCAAGGAAACCATGGCCCGAGTGACCGGTGGGTCTCTTGCGAATGCCACTCCACTTTCTCTGCAAGTCCAAACCGACAGTCCCTTGCCACGCTATAGCTTGTCTCAGCATGAGGTTCCAACTCGGTATACAGATATAAATGCTGCTCATGCAATCACTCTTACTCGGGAATGCTGCGCTTGCAAGCACAGGCGGCATGAAGGTCAAGGCTGACCGCGACGAGTCCTCCCCGTATGCTGCCATGCTTGCGGCCCAAGACGTCGCGGTCAAGTGCAAGGTATGTACCCCTTCCTCTACCTTCTGAGCACAGTCACTGGTTGATGTACTATGGAACTCATAGGCGTCCGTGCTGTCAAGAGACAAGGCAGTGAGCTCGTTAGTGACTAGCTGCTGCATGGCTTGAGTAGGAGCTTGGCATCACCGCGCTGCACATCAAACTGCGAGCTACTGGCGGAAACAAGACCAAGACCCCTGGCCCTGGTGCTCAGTCAGCGCTCCGGGCGCTTGCTCGATCTGGGATGAAGATTGGCCGGATAGGTGAGCAGCTGGTTGCAGATCCGCTGTTAGTGTAGCTCATTGCACCAGGTCTGTGGGTTACTTTGCTGGCCACTTGAGTATCTGAAGTATATACTGGCTGAGGTGCTTTTGGTTCACCGGCATCTATGCTTGCTCAAGAGCCAGGATGCTTGAATCTCACTGAGGTCAGCGATTAGAGAGGCAGTACTTGACGCAGACAGCATATGTGACTGCTGTACTGAAACTTTCTTTTGTCATCTGCAGAGGATGTGACGCCTATCCCCACAGATAGCACCCGCCGGAAGGGAGGTCGTCGCGGACGGCGGTTGTAGATGGTCCATAGAGTCAATTGGGGCAGATCATTGTCGCGGTCCATTATTCTGAGAAACAAGTTGCAGGCGTGGATAAGTGTGACAACTGCAGCTGTCGCTAGCTTGGCAATGCATGTTGTCAGTATGGCAAATGCGCCAGTGAGGGCTTGGCACAAAGAGATCCATGCACCACGTGGCACCTTGCAATTGTCCACTGAACACAGCCATTGAGGGCAAGTCATCATTGCATACTGTCGTCTCTGAGGATTGGGTTGCGGCAGAGGTGATAACAGGCAAGATTAAAAGCTGAGCTTAGCTTGTCGACATATGACATGGGTTTGCGAAGAGCAGCCATTGTTCTGAGGAGCTCCACGCACAGCACCTCAAAAGAGGGCCCCGCGTAGCAACCGTTGGTGTTCCCCGGATGCATGCAGAAAGTTTGAGACAAGCTATGTATATGTACCATCCGCTCTGAGGGAGGCACTTCAGCAGCATCAGGTGCCTTGGAGCTGCCACAGTTGGTCCTCATTTTATCTGTTGCATAGGTGCTGTATATGCTTCGATGGCAGGGGGTTGTGAGTGCTTGCCACCTGCTGATGTGGCGCCTCCTGACCCTGCTCTTTATTCTTTAGTCTTGTGCCTGGCATTGTAGAGAAGCTGCCCCTTGATAGAAATATCTCACCTTGCTTCTAGTCCTGCAATTTGAGCGCCACAGTAGGCAAATTGCCTTGCTAGGTCGTCAATCTGGCTGGCAGGAGACTAGTTTCTATAACCAGCGGCTGCTCACTAGGAGATATTGAGCACCCAGTGGCCACTTGAGTCGCTGTGTGCTACGCCGCTTTTGTGGCCCATTTGTTCATACATTTCTGGGCTGGCCAGTCACAATGACTGCTATCATATTTTGCATGACCATTGACGAGGTGCCAATTGGTACAACATCAACTCGTCTTATTTCTCTGTGTTACAAGGAGTGTCAATCTTCCCGCCTAGACTGTAGTCCTTGGGATAGAGCAAAGGTGGGCAAGAAAGAGATAAGCCTATACTGCCTGCTGCTCATGGGCCCGCGTTTGCTGCTGCAACTGTAAGGACGAGCAGATTTTTGAGCCCAGGCGCGAAGAAGGAATGGGGCGGGGAAATGGGATGTGGCTGCAATGCCAAGAAAGTCTTATCATTTAGCACTCCGGCTCCTTCAGACCTTGTCCACTCTTTTGGGCTGGCCTCTCCCAGCCACCAGTCAATCTGGCCGCGCTTTCTTAAGAAAGCAACAAAGGTTTAAAGGTCCAAGCGGGTCAGAAGAAGTGGCTCTCTCTTGTCAGTATCCCTTCAGCGGTCCATGGCCCACGCTCTGCATCTGCGTGCTGGCCGTGCTCTCGCTGCAGCCTCCGGCTTTCGTCAGGGGGATAGTTTTCCGGCAGCTAGTCTGTCAGATCTGAGGCTCCTTACTCGTAACTACTGAGTGATCTATCCTCCCCCTGTTCTGACATAGCATCTTCAGGCCCCTTAGTAGCTGCTAAACGCTTGTAGGCCCCTCCGAACCTCTGTCAATTTCTTTTTGGGCTGGCTTTTCGCAGCCCTTGTCCCCTTGGAAGTGTTACTTCTTCTGCTCTCCCAATGGGGGCAAGGGCTGTGAAAAGGCAGCCCAAGGTCAGAGGGTGGGTGTAGAGACCGCTTTTGCCCTCTTAGATCCGCCCTATCTCGCTAATCCACTGGCACCTTGGAAAACGGTTGGCCCCGTTGGAATTGGTTGTCTTCAAGAAATTGCTCGAGAGGGGCTAGCAGACGGAGTGCCTCGTTCCCTGCAGCAAGCTATTCCGACCTGATGTTGCTCACTCGCGGGTACTGAGCTTTCCTTGGCATCGTCGTTTTGCCGTGGTTGGTAGTGTAGTCCTTTTCAGCAACTCTTTCTTTGGCTTTGGACATTGTCCAATCTTTTTGGGGCTGGCTTTGCCAGCCCCCTCTTCTCTATGGGCGAGCACTTTCACCAGCAGAGCCAGCCTAGAGAATAAGACAATGTCCAAAGGCCGCAAAACGGTGCCGTAAAGAAAAAACACACACCAGGACACAAAATGATGCAGATGGATGCTCCACGAGTGAGCAACAGCAAGTCAGAATAACTCGAAGCTGGGAAAGAGGCACTCCGCCGAGACCCTGAGCTGAGGCAGCAGCCATAGCCGGCGCATTATATTCTTACCTCTTTGGCGGGACGGCAGAGCCCTCGCTGCTGCCTCTGGCTCTGGCCAGGGGACCCACTTCCAGAAGCCTAGCATCTCTGATTTGCGGCTGCTTTGCAGGGGTTACTGATTGGTTAGTAGCTGCTTTGTTTCATTCTGTGCTTGTTCATCTTAGCGCTTCCCCTGGCCCCTTCTCGTAATCTGTTCATTCTTTTTTGGGCTGGCTTTTCCAGCCCCTAACCTCAATGGGCGAGCCCTTTCTTGTTGGCCCCGTGCTGTGCCTTTCCAGTACCTTGAAGAAAGACGCTTCCAGGAGAAGGCGGTGGCTGGGAGAGGCCAGCCCAGAGAAGGGGAAAGCCATACACACTCCAGTTCTGTATCATCAATGGGCGAGCCCTTCTCTCATTTCTGTGCTCGCATCCCCCCCGCCATTGTGCCTTGCTAATCACCCTGTCAGGTCGCCACACGTGGGTATATAGGCGTGTTCTGCACTCACGGTGAACTTGTGTTTCTGAGACTTGTGTTCCTGATTGGCATTGGTTCGTAGGGTATCCACACTTCAATTTACCGGTGTGAGGTTCGACTCTCGCCTGCGTTGATAGCCGAACAGTATTCCATATGTGAACATGTATGGTCGCCCGCGTTGCTGGCCGCACAGAACTCATAAGTGATTGTGTACTGGAAGATGGGCTATGAGATGACCAGACCTTCGCCGGGGGCAGCTCCCGCTCCCCCACCGCACTGACGCCTCGCTTGCCGTGGCGCTCGATGCGAGCATTGGTCGTACGAGCCCTGTCTCTATTTAAACTCACCTTTATTCTTTGGCTGCCCAATCACTGCAATCGCCCTTCCCTATCCTCAATCGCCCTTCCCTATCCTCAATGGGCAAGCACCTTCTTCCACAGGGCGAGCAGGTATGGCCGCCGCCTCTGGGTCCCGGCGGAGTGCTTCTTTCCCTGCAACGTGCAGGGCGCTCTAAGTCTTCTTCTAAGTCAGGCCTCCGGCTTTCGTGGCGGCGCTCCAGCTCCCCAAGTTAGCTTGTCGGGTTTGTTTGTGCTCAGCAGTGGGTACTGATGTCACCTTAGGCACCTTAGTTTAGGTCTCACGATTATGTAGCCCTGTTTACTTTGCCCTAGACTCTGCCTGAACAATGTATCGGCTTGAATTGGCCTCCATTTCATTTCATGCGCCCCACGCCTTCTCTTTCTCCCTGCAGCGAGCTACTCAGACCTGATGTTGCTCACTCGTGGGTACTGAGCTTCCCTCTGCATCGTCTCCTTTTGCAGTGTATTGTAGTGTAGTCCTCATCTACTTTCTTTTTCTGGCTCCTCTTTGTCTGGCTTTGGACATTGTCCATTCTTTTTAGAAGAGAAGTGCTCGCCCGTAGAGAAGAGGGCTGGCTTTTAGGGCTGGCTTTGCCAGCCACTCTTCTCTATGGGCGAGCACTTCTCTTCTTCTACCGGCAAAGCTTGTCACTCTTCTGTGCAGCCTCTGACTTTCGTCAGGGCGATTGCTTGCTTGTATTGTCCATTCTTTTGGGCTGGCCTCTCACAGCCGTCAGTCAATTTGGCCGCGCTTTCCTGTATTAATGCTTCCCGGCTCATTCGGTGTGCGCCATCCCATTGGGGCTAGGCAATAACAAATTGTCAGTACCGTTCGAGCTGGCTGTTCACAGCCCTTGCCCTTATTGCGCGAGCAACTTCTTCCTTTGGGAGAGCCACATTGTTCTGTACTTAAGAGCCTGCTTCCCTCGAAGCTCACTGCGTCTCCACATGCTGCTCGCCAGAAGCTCTAGCAGGGAACTGCGTGTGCAGTGTGGTGATCTGTGCAGTGTGGTGGTCTGTGCAACGTGATTGAGATATATTAACCACGCCCTGGTCAAGGATGCGCCGCCTCATCTTCTTGATGGTGGGTGGTGTGTTGTCATCGTGCACTTGATGAGGGGCTGCCTTGCCGCCGAGAAGGCCCCTACTCAACAGCCAGAATCATGAGAACGTAATGAAAGGACTCTACTGGACATGAGCTTGCAATGAGAAGAGAGTCTGCACAGATGCTAGCATGCACTTGGACGATCATCCTTTTGACAGCTTCAATAAGGATTAATCAACACAAATATGACAAGGGCGGCACTCTTTGGTGAGGCCGAGTGTTATCTTAAACAGTGAGGGAAAGACGCTTCCAGTAGAAGGCGATGGCTCTGAGAGCCTGCCCAGAAGAGATAATGAACAGTGGCCATATCCCGGGAGCATAGCCCCAAGTACTCATTGAGCCAGCTGATACTTGGTCAGCGTGACAGTATTCCCTTTTCGGGATCAATTCATGTAAGCACATCCGTTATAAGTGCACAGATGTCTTAAATCATGTGCACCACGCCATCACTGTACATGACGCGGTTGCTCGCCTCCATTTGCTGCAATACAAGGGGCTTCCTGTGCAACTCAGCTCCATGTGTTTACCACTTTGAGTGAGCTTCAGACTCAATGTCATGAGCAATGTCTTTGGATTATTAAGGCAAAATGTATGCAGTAGAGTACTGATCTTACCGCCAGCACATGGTCGACTTCAGCTGCAGTGAAGGGCTGAGCAATGTTTGCATTGACGACAGCAAGCACCTCCACGGCCGTTAGTGTCTCCACCCGCGTGGCCATGACGTGTGCGCTGAAAGCTGCCTGAAAACGGTCCACTCTGTCGAGTACGCATGGGCCCAAGCTCAAAGTTGTCAATTGACGTCATGTTTGGTATATCACTGACAGATTCCGATGTGACGTTCTCAATGTCCGTTGCCACCACCACTTGCCAATGAGCAGACTGATTGCAGACTGTATCAGCCGATTAGACAGATAATTACTTGAAAGGCAGATCATTATGTTGGGTGATCAACGTGATGACAAATTATACATAATACACATCTAGCCTGCTCTCCAGCATCACCTGTCCTGGGAGACCTCCAACGCCTGGGCCACTGGACCAGCCCTTAATAAGGGATCGTCAAGGCCGCCTGCTTCCTCGCTGTAGGGCCGATGGATTCACATTTGAGTCAATAATCTGTGCACTCTGGTATGATTGCTTTCACATTAAGAGATACATCCTGGCAACCAGCAAAGCGAGAAGGGTACACATTGCTTGCTTCCCACTTCAGCATCAGCCACTGACAGCATGGCTTGCAGCAGCAAGTGGATGTTCTAGGCAGCACAGCTGCACTTTGTTGGGGCACGCACCCTTGTTGGAGAGCACCAGCGCAATTTCGGGCGTCATCTGGCTCCACCGTGTCAGAGTCCCTGCTCGGCTGGGCTGCACCAGGATCCTCAACCTCTTCTATGGAGCGCTTCGCTGCCACACTCCTGCTTAACAGCGTGCCAAAAGGACATGCGCGTCAAAACTGGGCTATCCATCACCAAGGACAGATTGCTTGAGCATAGCAATATGGAATGTGCAGCACCATAACCAACTACTTATGGTCAACGTGGTCATCATATGTTGCTCTGGATAGATGACGTATGATCACAAAGCTGTGAATGCGTATCCCGTATAAGAGCACTACAACCTACAACCTCGCTATATGTACTTCAACTCTGATGTGAGAATGATCTTTATGATGTGAGAATGATTAATACGTGCTTGCCAATATCAGAAGAGCTAATGCATATCCTTTTGAAAGCTTGGGATTGGAGAGACCTGGCAGGAGTGGCAGCATCGCTCTTGCCATTGACGCTGCCAACCCCGCCGTGGTTGGCCTTCTGCTTCTGTGACGACCGGCCCTCCTGTTCCTCTCTCTCCTTCTCCCGCTGTTCCATGCTGTCCAGCTCTCTATGGTGAACCGCAAAGTCGAGCAGATCCAGAGCCGCCTTGACATCCTCCACTTCCACCTGCCGTTGTGAAACAAGGCCTGAGACATTTCTGTGTCTAAGAGGCACTCCTGTGTAGAATTTAGTTCTTGAAGTACAAAGAGTAAGGTCCGACTACGCGCGATGCTCATTCTTATGCTCTGGCATTGGCTGTCACCTTGTTGCGCAGCTTCAGCTTGGCATGTGCTGTGGACAGGCGGATGATGGTCTCCAGGGTCCGAGCCGTGATTGGCAGGGTCCCCCCCGTGCCGCTCTGCCAAAGTCAATCAAAGTCAATCAGATTCTCTTCTGTGGGACTGCTCATAGGTTGGAGTACTGAGGGAGATGGACGCCCAATAAAATACTAGCTCTGCGTGCCCCTTTGCGAGCGTCCTTTAGCCTCACTTTCTGGTAGCATGTTTGACCTTGTTATCATATGGCAAACGCAAGAGTTGCCAACTTTTGCACCTTCCTGGTTGGGTCCATGCTGGCCTGTCGCATGTCTGCGTATGCTGCTGCGATCTTCTCTGATGCCTGCAAGAATGGCAGGAGCAGGAGCTGCTCACAAGTGAGCCAGCCTGACGCCAAACTTGGTCTATCAGACCTCAGCAGCTTGTTGTGTTGCTACCCTTTGATAGCCTTTCCTATACAGCGACTAATTTCATATGGGTTATTTTGTGTTTCTTGCTCACTTGCCGATAGAAGCGATAGCCGACATATTATGAGGCTGCAAAAGGCAACCAAATGCTTGGCAGGATGGGTAGAGATGGAGAAGGGGGCCGGGGTTGCTGGAACCTGGCTGGCCTTACATCTTCAGTGAGGACAGGGTTGTGGCGCAGCCGGGCGTACGCTATGTACTTCTTGAGGAACGATACTTTCAGGAGCGAGGTGCGCTCCGTGCCGCTGCGCGTGCGGCGCTCTCCGTGCAGCAGCCGGGAGTACTTGACGTACGGCCCGCCAGCGCCAGCCTCCTCCGCGTCGTCGTCGCCGTCCTCCTCGTAACGCCTGCCCGGTGCGCCGGGCGTGCCTGGCAAGCTGCCATCCTCTCCCGGCGGGCGGTATCGGTGCATGCGCAGGACATGGTTGCTGATATGGCGGTCAACGTCGGCGTCCATGTGGTCAAGCACGATGAAGAGAAGGTCGAAGCGCGAGAGCAGCGAGTCCTGCAGCCCGATGTTCTTCGTCGGCGTGATGGTGTGGTCGTACTGCAGCGCAACATCCAGGAGCTTGCCATGCGTTACGTCAACACCAGCGCCAGTAATAGCATAACCCTCAGCATAAGTGCCAGCATAAGTAGCATTAAATAAGTTTCTGGGGCCGGAGGAGGCAGGGTGAGGGATGCACATTGCCGTAGATGGGATTGGCGGCGGCAATGACGGAGCAGCGGGCGTTGAGCGAGGCATGGATGCCGGCCTTGGCGATGGTCACCGTCTGCTGCTCCATGACCTCGTGGATCGCAACACGGTCCAAGTCGCTCATCTTGTCGAACTCGTCGATGCATACAACGCCGCGGTCTGCCAGTACCATCGCACCAGCCTCCAGCCTCCGCTCGCCTTAACATTGCAAAAACAATGGCCGCCGTGGTGTCAGGCTGCCCTCAGCAACCTTCGACCTCCAACAGGGGTCCTTGAGACTGGATCTCTGGCAAGTGGGCCGCGGGCAGCGTACCTGAGTCCTGGTCGGTCGTCACAGCAGCAGTAAGGCCGACACCGGACGAGCCGCGGCCGGTGGTGGAGATGGCGAGTGGCGCGACATTCATGACGGCCCGCAGGATCTGGGACTTGGCCACCGAAGGGTCGCCGACCATCATCATGTTGATGTCGCTGCGGAGGCCACAGCCAAGCGGCGCCACCAGTCAGCCACTAATGCAGCTGAAACAGCATAACAAATTGCCACTAATGGTGGCCTCGAGTCGTTAACTGACCCGCGAAGATGTGTGCCATTGGGAAGGTTCTTCTCGACGCCGCCGAGGAGCAGCAGCACGAGCGCCTTCTTGATCCATGCGTGCCCACAGATGGACGGCGCGAGCGACTCGCCGAGCGTGTCCCATGCGCCGCGTCGCCGCGCCTCAGCGCGGATGTCGGCGAGGTCGCGGGCCGTGAAGAGCGGCACGGCGGCGTCGCGCGTCAGGGGCATCACGTGGTTGGCCACGAGCACGGTGCGGAAGACGCCGCCGGCGGCACCAGCACCGGCGGCCCGCGGCGCCACCGCCCGGTACGTCCCCGCAATCGCTATGCGGTCGCCGGGCTTGCAGGTGTCGACGAGGTCATCCTCGACGAGGACGTCTATGGAGCGTGGCAGCTGCCCTGGCGGCGCGCTTTCGGGCATCTCCTGCACTGCCAGGGCCTGGCTGTCGCGATACGTGCAGAGCCCAAACTCTGTCTCCAGCACATTCCCCGCTTCGTCCTGCATGTCAGCATTACTTCAATTATCATAACTCGTTGTGCATGTCAGATTTACTTCAATTGTCTTTAAGTACAACGGATGTATTGCTGCAACCTCAAGAATATAGGTGTCTGTGAGATGACGCGTCTGCCGGGTGGCCCTGCTCGCCACTCGCAGGTGGCCGCCGAAAGCAACGCGGTGATGCTCACCCGGGTAGGATAGCTTGCACCGGTGGGGGCGCCGCCGCCGGCCGATGTCGCGTCGCGGTAGTCCTTGGCCGAGAACGCCCTCGTCGTCGGGCAGTAGTGCACGCTGCGCACCACCTTGGGCCGCACCAGCGAGCCTGCGCCGCCACGGTGGCCATCAGGATAGCTTCGGTCTCCGCCATTGTGCTCGATGGCAGTGCCACATTGACGCTGTAGCTTGACGAGCCAGGGCTGACAGACGAGGAGTGCCCACATTTGGTGACGATGCCCTCGACGCGGACGAGCGCGCCGAGGAAGGGCGCCAGGAGCTCGCGCGGCGTCAGGGCGTGGAAGCCGAAGCGGCCCTCGAAGCCGACGCGGACCTCGCCGGCGGCGCCGGCGTTCAGCAGGTACTTGGGGTCCACGCTGCGCACCACGTCGCCCAGCGCGTCCTCCAGCGCCGGTAGGTACTCGCCGGGCTGACGCATCAGCCTGCCTCCACGCCGTCACGAGTTGCCAGTGTCACTCCTGTTGCACAGCTCGAGCCTTGTGGCGGCCACAGCAGCCACAGCGGCTACAGCAGCGGGAGGAGGGAGGCCGCGTGCCTGCGTGCAAGATCACGGTTGTAGTTGCGGAGGTCTGTGAGGTCGACGAGGAGGCGGCGCTTGCCCTGGTCCCGCATCGCCCGCACCTTGTCCATGTACTGCCCCTGCCCCATCTGCGCAACCGCGGGAGCGGTGGCCGCCGCAGCTCAGCCAGCGGCATCACTCCGTCCCACAATGGCTGCCGCTAGAAGAGGGCGGGTGCCTGTACGCGAAGCTGGCACGGCCAGCCTCACGTCTGCATCGAGGAAGTCGATGAACGCCTGCTTGTGCTGCAGGCGGGCCTCGTGGCCCTGGTCCATGGCGGCGGCACGGCGCCGCAGCCGCCGGACTCCTGCGCCGCAGCGACGCAGCCCGCTACCGCGCCGTGGACGTGGCCTTCGGGGATAGGGAGACGGATGGCACGGGAAGCCGGACGAAAACAAGGCTAGAGGGAGAGGGAGCGAGAGGCAGAGAAGAGGGTGGAGCGAAGTGGAGGGGGAGAGGAGGGAGGTTGGAGCAGAACCTGGCCTTGGCGCCAAGGGGCGGCCTCGCAGGTGGCGCGGTTCGCGCCAGCTTCTTGGCGCGAACCCCGCCGCAGCCACATTCCGTCGATCCTTGACATCGACGGCTGATGGACGGGCCCCTTCGCTTCAAATCGCCCGCTGTTGCCGCTTCGCGCCAGAAGTGTTGGTCTCCACAACGACAGTCCCAGAGCAGGCAATCCTCGACAATCTGCCGTTTGTGAAGCTCAATTGAGCTTCACACCTCGTCGTAAATTACCCATGATCAAACACTTACCCGTGATCATCCGTTCTTTTATTGACGGCTTACTTATGCTCGTAGCATTTCAGTACATTATCGCCTGGCAGGCAGCAACGGCATCCATATGATGGGGTACTCTGTCAAGAAGCAGATCTAATCTGCCATATTGTTATGATATTCATATTGGTCCCCGCGCTAGCTCGTCAATCGGCACCTGCGAGGATGTTCCAACAGAAATTTGGCTGGTTTCCTGAAGAAGCTTGGCTCCTTCCTTGGCGACATCTTTGTCATCGTCTAAAGGCCTCATGCAATGTAGTGATATCGCTAGCTGCTGAGAGGGGACTAATTCTGATCACGTGACACAAGGTGAAACTTGTGATAAGCTCTGAATGTTATTCACATGTGCTTCGTGGAGTCTATCTTCTTGGGATACCGAGATGCTGGGGCTTCGCATTCTGTCACATATGTGAGATATAACCGAGGATCTCCCAGGGGTATTAGCTACCTTCACAGGGGTCTCTGAGCAGCAACTTTTGCGTTGTAAAATCTACTGCTTGACATGAAAATTCATTATTGCGAAGACCTGTTTGTACTATGCCCAACAGCTACCTGCAGAGGAAGAAGAAGAAGAAAGACGCCTGCAAAGGGGACGCATAGTGACGAGAATCATTGACATGACCCTGCATGACCGTGTGCAGCTTGGTGCTGTCCTCCCGGTGGCAGCCGCCCACAGTGCCAACGCAGCAGAATACAGCCATGAAAGAGTGTGGGTCGACCTCAGTCCTCCACCTGCATGGCCTCGGACAGGATCAAGGCACAGAACATGGCGTCTAGTGCACAAAGATGCCAGAGGGCGCTGAAATCAAGAATCGATGGTGTGTTGAGAAGCACAGGACCTTGGCCAGTGCATGTCATCAAATCGCCACTACTGGGAAGTATACACTTGGGTGGCGTCTGCAGTCTATGCGTCAAGTGTAAACAGAAAAATTGCTGGATGCTGTTGCTTTGCACGCTTCCATAGTACATGCCAAATAGCATCAGCTGACCCGCCACCACATCACACAACCCTGCCCTGCGCAAGAACGTCCAGATGGAGTCCCATAGACTCGCTGGAGCACTCATTGCATCTAAAAGGCCATCTGCCTCTACTATCAAAATGACACGCAAGCTCCCATCATGGTTCCATTGTGTCGTCTTTTCCATCCAAAGGAGCATCAGCCTTGCGATTCAGCGAGTCTGTGTCCATCGCATCCTCAGCTGCTGCTGAGGCGGGCTGCGGCTGCAGCGGAGGAGGAGATGGACCGGTCGAGTCGCCAGCAGCAGAAGCATCTTCAGGGCCATTCTTAGGCTTGGCATCTGCAGCCGGGGGGGGCGGCGGTGGGGCCTTCACAACCGGCTTCGACCGCAACATAATTGGCTTGCAAAAGCTGCGACCCACCAAATCAATTGAACAGCGTCAACAATCACACAACATGCTCAGCGATGCTGTCTAATAAATTCGAATAGCCACATGGCCGACGAGCAACATGCCGTCATCTTCTGCACCTTGAGTCAGGATGGGAATCAACAAGCAAGCCCTGCAGCTCCATCCAACTCGGCCTGCAATTGACATAAGCAATAAGCAAAGAGGGCATTGAAGTGCCTACCGATCGAGCGTCTCCAACTTCTTTCTCATATCCTCTGATAGGACAGCTGGGGTTGCAGTTTTTGGCAGTCCAGACTGCTGCTGCAGCTTGTCCTTAAGCCACTCCTCGGCTTTGTTGCATTCATCCAAGACCTGCAACATTAAGCGAGGGCATAAAATAGTGAGTAAGTGCAGCTACTATTGCATGGTGAGCCCAAGTAAAGCTCAACAGACGACAATGCAGCTAGTATAAATTGACCAACTGAAGCTGACGAGGGAATGGCCCCTCTGATGGAAGGACCAGCAGGTGTCTTGAGCTGCCCGCTGTTAAGTAAAGGTGACATCAGAGCTGTTGCTTCTGAATAATAGCATCTTGACAGCTCTTTCATTGAGAACTCTCCCTCAACCCAGAAAAGTTGCCTGACTGAGGCTGCTCTACTCTCACCTTCTGCTTCTCGCCAGAGTCAATGTGGTCATATTTTGCATCCGAAGATGTTGCTGCCTCCCGGAAGCTGTTAATTGAGTGAGTCAGCTGCTCCAACGCTGGCCCCCTCAACTCCTCCTCCATCCTGCGCTGCTCAATAGGATCGCCCAACTGCCGCCACAGATGACACAGAGCCTCTCAATATACAAAGCGAAGAACGTGGAGTCTCATGTACGACAAAGAAGCGAAAATGCTATTACAACACTGATGACAAGATACACTCAGATTGTACAGAAGCTGACAAACTGCGCTTGACATGCACTGCATGCTCTGGCAAGACTCTAGTTGATCTAAAAAGAAATGCCTCATTCCCATACTATGACCTGCAGCAGCAGCAAATACTGGGGTCCAACTTAAACAATCACTAGTGTCCGCAAAGGGACAGTTCTGGGCAGCATCGTAGCAGAAATTATCCTGCTTGCCTTCATGAGATATATTAAGCAAAATATGACCTGCAGCAGCAGCAAATACTGGGGCCAATTTGAACAATGGCCAATGTCTCCAAAGGGACAATTTTGAGCAGCATCATAGCAGGACTTATCCTGCTTACCTTTTTGAGATCTGCAAGCCGAGCAATGTACACGCTCTTCTTCTCATCCTCACCATCTTCATACAACCAGTCTTCTGTCTCCTGGAGCTTCGATGTCAGGGTCTCCTTCTCAGCATCCGTAACATAGTCTTGGAGCTTGTCATAGAGCTGCCAAGACATTGTGAAGCCCCACATGCATCACTCACTTGCAGCACCAAAGGAGATGATAGCAGGGCATAAAGCACAACAAGCAAATGTTGCAAGTTTGACATTGCTGTATTGGAAATGGCTCTTAAAAATAAGTGTGTGCCTCTGCACATATCGTACTGAGAAGTGCACAGCATTCCAGAAGACAAATCATGTCATTCAGCAAGCCCACAAAAACACATGATTAAGAACATGCCTTGTTCCTCATGTCGTACACGTAAGCCTCAACAGCATTCTTCCTGTCCTTGGTCTCCTCCATAACGCGGTCCTGCAATGCCATCTCCAGCTCTTTCTCTACAGCATTCTGGAGCTCGGCAGGCGTGTACCCTCCCATGACCTCTGCCACCACAGGCACGTCCACCCTCCGGACCTTTTTCTTCTTTGCAGCCTCCGGCTGACGGGTGGATCAGGCCAGTTGAGATCAGCGTGTGAGATTTTAATTCTATCCAGCAATCAGTGGTTACAGTGAAGGCCCAGACTATACATGATGGTTCTGATCCAGTTCTTACAGGATCCATAATGCACTCGTGATGCACTTAGCAATCATAGGTCTGCTTAGCTGCTCTCTGCCTTCCAATACCATGATAATCAGAGAAAGTCCATAGCAGCTGTTACGAGCCAAAGTGCCCCATACTCACTTTGACAGTCGCCGGATCGTTGCCCTGATCCATTGGTGTGACGCCGTTCTCCGAGGGCGCAGCCGGCTGGGTGGCTTGTGCTGTGTCACTTTCAACTGCAGCTGCCTCCTCCCTCAGCCCATCGGCCATCACAGACTCGTCCTTGCTGTCCATGTCCATTGGCGCACCATCCTTTGATGCAGCAGACTCCTCCTCTTCAATAAGCTGCACATAATGCCGGCGTGCTTATCAGATTGCTTAACAATTCTGAGAACTTACATCGTCAGGCATGTAATGACAGGAGCTGGCTACTTAATGTTGCTCAGCATGCTTCATGACTAACCAAAAGGACTGGTAGTTAGTTGGTGCTCAAACCATACAAGCCACTGTGGAAATCAGCAGAACAGCAAGTGGTGACTTGCTGTTTGCTGACTTGTCCACAATAGTGGGAGGCGCATACTAACAGACTCAAGCTCAAATAGCCCGGCAATGAGTATGAGAACTATACCGTCGCAGACTCCACAACAAGGATGCCATGGAGATTTAGCTTGACTTTGACCTTCAGCTTGGGCCTGACGTCTGGCTTGCTGGGCTGGAATGGCCCTACCTGTATGCATGTATGCTTTGGTACTGTAAGTAATTATAAGTGATACTGTGAACCTACAGGAGTGTCTTAGAAAATAATGAACTACACAGCTATGCAAAATTCCAAAGCTTGACTTGATATACTCACCGTGAATGTGCCAATCTTTGTGGGTGCTCCTTCAGGGAGCTCGGAGGGTTCTGCATACAAGGCCTCAATTGTGAACTGCTCAGACCTAATGAAGGTCAGCAGCTTCGAACTTGGAATGCTGTTGCCGCGTGGGAAGACCACCTCTGTGGACACGGGCTCCTTGTTGCCCGCCTCAGCACTGGGCGACTTCCAGGACAGCGCAATGGAAAATGGGAATACATCTTGCACCTGGAGTTGAGAGTACAATCAGGCACTGTGTTCATGATTTACATTTATACTCAATCCTTGTCAATGAATGGTATCCACGGGCCAATGCTAAAACCCCTCCCATCTCGCCCCTCCTGCTCCACCCATGCCCTACTACAAACAGCCTGTGTAGTTCAGGTTGTTGTCCTTGGTACAGCCCCTGAGTCTAGCTTGCATGAGAGGCACATCGCAGGCTGAGAGTGCGCATGCCTATGCATGCCATGCAGTGGACCCAACTTACGGGCATAGCTATGTGTTTAGAATAAATCAGCCCTTTGCGTGACAATCAGCTGGATGCAGTGAGTGCAATATGCACACAGAACAGAATGGGTTGCTTCTGACATCCGAAGTGGTGGAGTAAGGGGGCACACCTCAAAGTCCCGGACTTTGAAGGTCGGGCTGAGCATAGCGCACTGCAGGGCGCAGCCGCGGGCAACAGCTTCGCTGGAGTTCATGGTGCGGCTGGGTTCGCGCTGGAAGATCTCAGCCAGGGCCTTCATGATGGCAGGAACGCGAGAGCCGGAGCCCACGACCTCGACGGCAAAGAGCTTGTCCGGGGTGATGCCCGCGTCATGCAGGGCCCGAAAGCAGGGCTCCTGCACGCGAGCCATGAGCGGCTGCGAGAGCTCCAGGAACACGTCCCGCGACATGTGGCCCTTGACGTCCTTCTCGTCCATGAGGCACTCGATGTTGAGCGGCGCCTCCGGGTTGGCCGACAGCATCTTCTTCATCTTCTCGCACGCCGCCCGGAGCCGGAGGCTGGCGCGCGGGTTGCTGCGCACGTCCATCTGGTACTCGTCTTGGAAGCGGTCGGCAAAATGGGCGAAGAGCACCTCGTCGAAGTCGCGGCCGCCCAGGTTGCGGTCGAACGTGTGCGCCAGGACCTTGAGCTGGCCCTTCTTGAAGGACGCGACGCAGACCTGCATGACGGAGTGGCCGACGTCGACGAAGGCGACCTGGATGGGGTCCGCCTCCGGCAGATCGGTCTTGTAGATGCCGTATGCCAGCGCGGCGGCGGTGGTGTCGTGCATGAGGCGCAGCGGGTGGAGGCCGGCGATCTCGGCGGCCTCCAGGTACGTGCGGCGCTGCGCGTCCGTGAGGTAGACGGGCACGCCGATGACGCAGTCCACGACCTTGGTGCCCAGGTTGCGCTCCCCGATGGCCTTGAGCTGCGAGAGCACCATGCCCAGCAGCGCCGTCGGCGTGAACGTCCGGCGCTCGCCCATGTACTGCACCTGCACCAGCGCCTCGCCGCCGGGGCCCTCGACGACGGCGAAGGGCAGCTGCGCCAGGTCGCGCTGCACGTCGGCGTCGGCGAAGCGCATGCCCAGCAGGCGCTTGATCTGCGAGACGGTGTTGCGGGGGTTCATCATCGCCGCGCCGGCGGCCGAGACGCCCAGCAGCCGCTGCCGGTCGCCGAACGACACCATGTTCGGCGTCTCGCGCTTGCTCTCGTCGTTGAGCACCACATCGATGCCGCGCTGCCGCGCCACCGCCACGATCCCGCTCTCGTTCCCCACATCTATCCCCACCACGCTCATCTTGCCCGCCCTCTCGCGCCTCCCGCCGCCGCCGCCGCCTCCGCCACTCGCGGCGCCGAGGTCGCCGCAAATCGCGCCGCGCGCGCCGCCGCCGAGCGCGGGCGCTGGACCTGACACTGGCGATCTCGCGGGGGAGTGGGGGCCGGCTGCAAATCCGCAACCCCCCTTCCCCTCGCCCCTCTTCAGAACCCCGGCACAGGGGGGGTCACTACAGGTATCTACCAATGTACGGACTTCCGACGCAATTCACCACGCCTGAGGAGATAGTTGCTCGGCGTCACCAGTCTCCGGCTGCACAAGGATCCGAGGATTCGCGGGGTTGGCCATTCAAAGAGGCCAACAATACGGTACGTGTGCAGAGTTATCAGACCCACGGGCGCGGGCGGGCTTGCAGGGGCTTCTGGAAGCTGCCGGACGCTGGCAGGACTTAACGAAACGGAATGGGAAGCCCTGGGGTTTAATAGCGCGACGTCATGGGAGGCGAGGGCACCTTGCATGGCCCGCCCACCCTCGCGTAGCGCTTGGCCCCAGGGGCCTGCATGCGCCCGAGTGAGCGGTCGCGGGTCCTCAACTCCGTCGGCTCGACGTTGCCCCGACGTGGCGGCCCAGCGTGGCGGGACCGGGGCCGAGCACTGCGGCTGAGGCCGCCCTGCATGGCGGCCTGTGTCGCCTACGCCGTTGGCTCTCGGCTGACCAGCCCAACTCACGGCCCCGTCATCTCCAAGTCGGCAGTACTTCCGCTCACGCCTCATTCACTAGCCACTTGTCACGGCGCCGTGCCGTCCTCTGAAGCAGGAGCTCAATTGCTTTACTGAGGTCCCATTCGCTGTAGTCTCTTTGCATAGCTGTGCAAGTTTTGGCCTTTGACAGCCCTCGCCCCTTTGGAAGAGCTCTTGAATTTTTTCCCCATCCTCAATGGGCGAGCACTTTCTCTTGAATTTGGGCTTGCCTCTCACAGCCATCGCCTTATCTCGAAAGAGCTGTTCCATTTTCACAGCCGTCCTTTGACACAAGCAGCCAAATCTCCTCCAAGACTCTGGGACTCTTCAGACTTCTGAAGACTCGCCTCCTTGACCTCCACCTCCTAAATAGTTTGGGTTTATTTTGTTGTGGGCTGGCTTTGCACAGCCCTCGCTCCTTTTGAAAGAGCTGCTTCTCTTCGCTTCTCTTTTCTTTACCTTGTCATTCATTTTGAGGGCTGACCTTCACAGCCCTAGCCCCCTCGTGAAGCGCTGTTTCGTCTAGCCCTACTGGTTGCACTTTCTTCGAGTACTTTCTATGTCTGTGCTCACTCGTGGGTGCTGAAGTCTCACAATCTTACCTAGCCCCCTTCAGTAAAGCTTCGCCTTACATAGACCCAGTCTTTGCATTAGCTTTTGCCTGAATATCGGACTGGCTTGGTTGGCCTCCCACATTTTGTTGCACACCACCTGCCTTCCTTTCTGAGCTACTTCTCTGTGGACAGGTTCCTTCTTATCAAGGCCTGAACCCCATTAGGAAAGCTCTTCCTTCTACATTCTAGGCCCCTGATTAGGTTGACTATGTCCTTTGAAGGTATAGTGCTGGTGCCACCCCTGTGCTGCCCGTACGTTTGTGCACGCTTTGCTGCCTGCATGGTAGTCTGCCTGCAGAAAGGCCTACACCGGAGGAGCAAGCCACCCTTGCAACCGTGCCAAATCGCCGTACCGCGGGTGGCGGAGGCTTTGAGCAAACTGACTGCCCGTAGGGGCAGCTCTGTCGCAGGCTATCCTCCCTAAAGCCCTGGTCAAAATCGATGCTGCCATGCCGCAGCAATGCAGTCGCTGCGAAAGTACACTGCCGACTGCCGGCGGCCACTATCGGCAATTGCAGCGTCCAGTTCCTGCCAGGGTCTGGCCGCCAGCCATAAGGGGTCGCTGAGCACCACGACGAGGCCGCGCTGCTGCGCCGCCACCACGATGCTGCGCTTGTACCCCGCCTCGATTCCCGCCGCGCTGTCAGTGTGCTTGTCTTTGTACTTGTCCATCAGGCCCTCCATGACTCAGTACGCACTACAGTTTGCCGCCGCGTTCATCCTGGCAGCGCTGGCGCCTCCCGACGTCGCGGTGCCCCCGCGAGAACTCCCGCCGCTGCCGCCGCCGCCGGCGGGCGCTGGCTCTCGAACGGGCGATCTCGCAAAGGGAAGATTCTGGTACCAAACAGTAACACTCTTCCTACCTACATACAAACCCTGCACAGGCCGGTCACTGAAGCAATCTGCACATACGCGAAACTCCATCCGGCAACAACCACGAATGCATGTGTAGTTGCTTGGCGCAGCAGTCTCCAGCTGCAGAAGGATCCGCGGATTCGCAGTATCTTCCCTTGACGGGAGGCTGACATCACTGTGTTATCTGCAGAAGTCGAGCCCCGCTCAACGTGAGAAGAAAGGGCTCGCCCATTGAGGATAGGGGCTGGACAAGCCAGCCCAAAAAAGAATGACGTGACGGTTCGGGCATCCAAAAAGCGCGACAAAAGGGTCGGACATGGTCCTCTCTAACCGAGCCACTGCTTCGCCCTAGCAGTGCCTGCGCTCAAGCCAGCGAAGATGAATGTCCCTCTACGCCGTCAGCTCGCGGCCGCCGCCCTCGCGGCCCGCAAGGCCGCGAGGCGGGGCCCAGCGGCGCCGATGAGCCCGCCGTGCATGGCAGCCCGTGTCGCCTCCAAGCCTAGAACCGTCCCGCCGGGGGTAACGGCAGCTGGCGAAGTGCGCCTGACGTCATGCTCCCCGTCAGCCACCGTCAGGCGGCCCCTCCTGGGCCACTTGGCACAGCCGCAGGGCCCGCCGGCCTCCCACAAGGTATGGAGCTGCTAAAGCACAGGGCTGCTGTTCCAACCCCCTGCTTCGAGTTACTCTGATCTGCTGTTGCTCACACGTGGATACTGAGCATCAATCTGCATCTCCCTCCGCACCGTCTCCACTACACACCGTCTCCAACTACATCTACCCTACACTCCGTCTCGTGCTTTGTAGTGTAGTCCTTTTCCGGCACTTCTTTCTTTGGCTTTGGACATTGTCCATTCTTTTTGGGTTGGCTTTGCCAGCCCCTCTTCTCTATGGGCGAGCTCTACTATTCCCCGCGGTAGCGCCACCCTCCCTCCCTCCTCCATCTCTGACTGCTGACGCAGGACTACGTAGAAGAAAGTGCTCGCCCATTGAGAATAGGGGCTGGAACAACCAGCCCGAAAAAGAATGACGTAGAGGCCCTGAGCTGCCCAGCCTTCTTCGGCTGCACGTTAGCCTGGATTCACCACACATTTACTTGTAAGCATTTGGCCGGCCTTCTCAGCCATTGCTGAGAGCCCGCTTTCTCACTCATTTGCCCATGTTGTGCTGCTTCGGGCGCCCACAAGACAGCAGTAAGTGGCACAATACAGCCCACAAGACAGCCTCTGCCCCCGCAGGTGGAGCCGCCTCCACCTCCCTCCGTGCTTCACAGACCTCTTTGTCCGTCATCTCTGGGCTGGCTTTCCACTCAAAATATCACAGCCATTGCCTCGACTGGAAGAGTTTCCCTCCCTTTGTCAATTCTTTTCGGGCTGGCTTTTCACAGCCCTTGCCCCCATTGGCAGAGCCACTTCTTTCTCTCTCCTTCAGTTGCATATTATAGAATGCGGCTCTCGCTTAGTTTGCAGCGCTCGCAAGCATTGGCTCTTCATCAACGTGCAGGGCGCGCTCTAAGTCAGGCCTCCGGCTTTCGTGGCGGCGCTCCAGCTCCCCAAGTTAGCTTGTCAGATTTGTTTGTGCTCACCCGTGGGTACTAATGTCATCTTAGGTACCTTAGATTAGGTCTCCGTATTAT
>WELB01000079.1:604483-621060 GCA_009602725.1 Spirogloea muscicola | reverse complement strand
ATTACCTGGCTGGCTCTTGCAGTCGCTCGTTTTGCTTATGAGCAGCGCATTTTCCCCTCGCATCGCCATTGCTCCGCTATCCCCTTGAGTCCGCCCAGTCACCTCAGCACCAGCTTTCCCACCGTGACTTTATGAGCCCGGAGCTAAGTAGGAATCAGTCGCACCAACCGAATCGTACATACGCCCCACCCTCGGGTGCGAGTGCCACGGAGGGTGCCAAGCGGCTGACAGCAACTCCCTCGCTCCGCCTCAAGAGCGTCCCCGTGCCCTGTTGCCACTGATGCCAGCCTGACACGCCTCGCTCGTGGTGGTGCCTTCTCCCTCTGCTTCGTGCAGGAACATCCGCCTGACGTTCGCCATTGCAGGAGCCATCATGGTCGTCATCTCCTACTCCATGAGCATGCTGTTCTTGCGGATTAAGATGCCCAGGTACCTCATGTCTTTCTGAACGCCAGACCACTGAGCCCGGCGGCGCTGTGTGCCCTTTGACACGGTTCGCTTTGTGGCTCAATGTAGCCAAAGGCAACCCTGTAAGGGCTGGCTGGCACATGTGCTATAGGCCTACGCCAGTGCTGGCCAGCATTTCATTTTGTCGAGACGCCAGGAGCCCTCTTGGCTGTCATCTCGAGCGTCACTGTCCTGCAGGTGCATCTTAGGCCTTACAACCTCCTTACCATGTTCAATTCCTGAAGGGGTACAGTCTGTGATGGAGCAAGTCACAAGCCTCTGCTGTCATCCTTTGCTCATGCAAAACAGCATAGAGGTATTTGTGGACATCTCCACTAGCTACACAGGCGGCTTGGAAACTCCAGATTGGCTATGGTGGAAGCAGCCCGCTGCCTTTGGCAACGTATCAATAGGGTTCGAATGTTTGCCACATCATGTGCACATGGTTTACTAGGTCCGGGGTGCGACTGAGTGTAGATGCAGCAACAAGGATGAGCCAAAAGACCTTGGCTGCTCCTAGCTAGCCAGAGTTTGTCAAGGGACAATGCACTGAAAGATACATCAAGGCTTGTATTCAAGAGGAAGGCAGTAGCCACATGATTGCAAGTTGCAAATGAACTGGGCAGTGATGCCATTTGTTGCTCATTTGATTTCAAGTATTTGTACAAATTTGTCAGAGCGCATCATCAGGCACAGCAGCCGGGGCTGGTTGCCAGAACCCCGACTTTGAGGGGCTCAAGATTGGCGCGAAGGGAGTTCCAATTTGCAGTTAGAGGACTGAGCACGTCATGGCCACTGAGATTGGATGCGGCGTGCATATGACGTGCTCAGTGCTCAGAGCTGCTAAATATTAAACAGAATTGATTGCATTTGCAAATATTGGCTTGTCAATCTGCAGGAAAGGGCACAAAAGATGCTGCGCTGCGCTGTTCTCTGCGGAATCCAAAGCAGGAAACTTGTGGGTTGATTTTGGGGGAACATATCGAGACTTTTTTGTTCGCAGTTTTGAGTGCCGATCTTGCCAGCTTGTCTAACTGGCTCAATGTAGAGCGACCCAGGCAGGGCCCTCTCTGAGGCCCTCGGCTTGGCTGCTGCAGTAACAGTTGGCCTCGTTACCAATGCGGCCAGTACTTGCTGTGCTTGTTCGAACAACAACCGGTTGGTACAGGCGTCTGCAATAGCAAACAATGAGAAATGCAATCAGCCAAGCTCAATGTTACCGCCAATCCTTTGATGTGTTGCGTCACACATTTGGCTGCTGAGATGGCCAAAGCTTAAGATGCAGTGCAACTTTCACAATGCGGCATATTACAAAGTCCCTGGGAAGGAAGCTCACCGGTGTGAGAGGTGTGCGTGCCGCAGCGCCTGAACTGGGGCCATGCCATACTCGACGTCTTCACTTGGGGTGCGCTTGCAGCGATCCGAGCAAACGCCGTGGGGCTCCCCGGCTTCGGCCTCCGCCAACCCGCAGCTGGCGTGGCTGGGTGAGGCGGGCAGGGGTTTCCGGAGTTGCCTGCTCGAGCTCCAGTGGGGTGACTGAAGGGGACTGGCAGCCCCTGGCCTGTCGAATTCGCCCGATCGCCTCGAAGGAGAGGCTGCCTCACAATCGCGGCTGTACTCGGCCGAGGTCCTTGAGGAGAAGGGCGACGAGCAGCGCGAGGCCGAAGAAGAGAAGGAAGTGCGCCTCAGGCTGTCGCGCTGATGGTCGGCAGAGCTGCGAGAGGACGAGCTCATCGAATGCCGGCGGGGCCGCTCGGCCTCCTGTGACCACGGGACTGGACTGCATCCTCCTGTGGGCTTGCAGCCGAGGTCTATCGACCGTCGCCTGCGGGACTCGCGCTTGCGCTCCACCTTCAAGGGGCTGGCTGGCAACGAGGATGTGCGGTAGAACGGGCTGGGATACGGGTAATCGGAGACGAAGCCGTCCTCGTCTTGCCGGCCGAGTGGGGTCCGCGTGCCGCCGAGAGGGCTGGGCGACCCATGCAGGTCGTGCAGCGAGTCCTCAGGGGACTCGGGCGGGGAGGCGGGGAAGTCCATGACGCGGCGAGGGTCCTGCTCGGCTGCCCCGGACCTGTGCTGGGGCTTCCGGGAGGCCGGCTGCTGCTGGCACCCGCGCTCGCGCTCCAGCAGCCGCGCCTCGGCGCCCTCGTTTCGCGTGCGGGGCCCCATGGCAGGGACCGGCGGCGGCGGCGGCGGCGGCTATTGCTGAATGGGCAANGGGGGCAGGGCCTTTGTAGGTGGCCGGGGGGGCGGGGGGGGGGAGCAAGCGCGGCCAGATTGACTGGTGGCTGGGAGAGGCCAGCCCAAACGAATGGACAAGGTGGCCGGGGGGGGCGTAACGGGCAGGGGATGGGGGGCCGTCGCCCGCGGCCAGCCAGCGCCGAGATCAGCCCCCCGGGGCCGGCGGCCGCGGAGGGATTGCCAGCCGCAGGGGAGGGGGGTGGGGTTCGAGCCCACGTCCCGGTCCCACGTGCTTGGCCCGCCGCGCCAACCTCGTACAACACGGCGATGAAGCTGGAGCGATGTCGCGTCCATCCAGGGCCGAGCGGGCCAGCTGGGGGCAAAGTGGGGGTCATGCAGCCGCAAAGCGGGGGGGGAGTAACGGCCCATGCGTGGCCGGCGGAACGTGCTCCCCGTGGTAGCCGTGACGGCACCTCCCCAGTCGGCCCAATGCCGCGGCCCGCCCGCGCGACACGGTGGCGCCCAGGTGGCGCGCCGCCAGCCACCACCGCCGCCTCCCGCCGCGGATCTGAAACGTCGCGCCAATTGGCCGCGCCCCCGCCGCGCCCCGCTGGCCCCAGAGGCCGGCCCCCGCCCGGCCCCCCGCCGGGCTCGCTCACCCCTCGTGGGCCCGGGCGGCGGCGAAACCCCAGCTCCCTCACCCACCGCTTCGCTTGGGCTTGGTTCAGTGTGGCCCTATTTGTGCACTAGGTTTTGCCTGAAGAATGTACTCGCTCGAATCTGGCCTCCCTTCCATTCATGCGCACCGCGCGTTCTTCTTCTAGGAGGGCCCTCCCGGGCGCGTGCCCCACTGCTAGCAGGCCCGAAGCAACGGCTCTTCCAAAATAAGGCAATGGCTGTGAGAGGCCAGCCAAAGTGAATGTAAGGAATGAAAAGGGGCCGCTGCAGGCGCGGCCCCCCGGCCCCCGGCGCCTCCCCGCCCGCCAGGGTCCCGGCGCCAGGCCACCCGCGTGCACCGCGGCCGCTTGCGCCAGCATGCCGTCGTCCTGCCGCCGGGGGGGTTGCTCCCCGGCGACGGCCATTAGGCTCGGTGGAGTTTGCGGCCGGGGAGGAGGCGCGCTGCGGCCTTGCCAGGTGGCTCGGACTCGTCAGCTGCAATCAGCAACACTTGGGGCTTCCACAAGATGGACAGCTGGCCAAGGACACTGAAACATGCAGCTGAAACCTTCACTTTGGCAGGCGGCGTGAGGGCTCTAGCTTGGCTCTTAGCATAAGCCGCGGACCATGTGCAGGCCCACAATGTGCTGTGTTCTGCAAAGAATCTTCAGCAGAGCAGGCCTTTCGCTACAAAAAGGCTGTCCTGTTCATGCGGTCGGCAGCTCATTGCGCTCCAAGTAGTCGTCTTACTGACCTCTTGCACGTATGGTCTTGCTCTGAGCCGGAGGAATAGGCCGCATATTGTGGAATCTACCTGCTTGATCATTTTCTGCTTATGCGAGGAACGGGAGATTGAAATCTGACACCCACAGGCCAGCAATAACGACTCAAGTGGACGTTTCTTGATTGCTTTCTGCTGGACGTAATGTCTTCCGGCTTGTGCCAATATTGCCTGCCAGCAGACCTAGGAGTTGGCTACCAGTGTGCTCTTCACTGCAGCTGCTAGTATGACATTCCGTAGAAATGTGAAACAGTAATATCACATGGAAGAAAAGTAGCTGGGCTGCGATCGAAGGCAAGGGCTGTGGGGAGCCATCGAGAAGATGGTAGACAGGAGCTGGGCATGTTGTGCTAGCCAGGAAGGACGCCCACTGAAAGTGGCCCGAGTGGCTGGCTCTTTTGCGGAACTAGCACATGTCCGTCAGCAACCATGAGCTACACATGCTTGAGTTGCCTCAATTGAGTTATTGTCAGGCGTTGTAGATCGCACACCACCTGAGAAGAAGCGTGCACCACCATGGGGGCTGTGGCTGTGAAGTGGCCAGCCTGAAAGTGAAAATATAAGGGGTTGTGGGCCACGATAAGGATTGACAACTTGGAACAACCTAATGCTCATAAGCAACAGTTGCTCAATTAAGTCGGAGAAGGTAGTCGTCCTGGCAGAAACCAAGTCACCAAGGCGACTGAATCAATGTTGGTGCCTCTTGAGGTTAAGTGTGCGGTCACCCTTTCTCCTTGCAGGTATAAACGAGTAACAAACTACTAGCTCAAGTCGCCCCCAGCCGTTTGAGAGCACGTCATCGCTACAATATGTGGCGCCATCAGATCCCGCAGCCAGGTTAGATACGTGCTGTTACTGTGAACAAGGGGCTGTGAAGAGCCGGTGAATGAGAGTGGACCAACCACCTGAAGCAGGTGACCCACGGGATCCAAGCGGCGAATGGGATGAGAACCGGACACGCGCCGAGCAAGTGGGCGCAATCACAGCGGCCGGCGGGACTGCGTTATGTGCCGGCGCCATGTAGGACTGCGGCGGGGTTGCAAGGCTGGGAGGCTGCTACTCGAGTGGGTAGGGGGGGGGGGGGAGGAACCGCAGGGCCGGGCACGCTCCCCTGCCGCCCGGCTGGGCGGGCAAGCCGGCCGCGACCCCCTCAGGGCGGCCTGCGTGGCCTGGCGCCAGCTCCGCCGCCCATGTGATATTGCCCTCCTCGCGCCGTGCGGGGCTCCGCCTCCGGCGGGCCCTGGTTGGGCCCTAAACCCGACAGGCCTCACATTGACAGCCAGTGGTTCTTTACCTCCAGAACGAGCTGTCATGGTACTGATTTTGTACTGAGTTTGTACGCAGTTGTCGAAAAGTCTTGGGTCGCCGGCAGGTTGTCGGCAAGCGCCGGCTCGATCTTGGCCCCGCCGGGCCCGGAGACGGCCGCACGTGCCCGGTCAGGGTGGCGGTGGCTGGATCGCGTCACGTGACGCCGGGCGGCACGCCCTCGTGACGGCGGTCTTCGGGGAGGCGGGCGGCCGTCTCAACGGCCGCCGCCGATGCGACTGCCGACCCCGCCGGCGCTCTTCCTGGCCGCAGGAAAAGGGCCGGCGCCGCTCCTACGCCGGCGGCGGCTAAGCGCCGCGTCCTCCGACCTTCCTTTTGTCCACTCTTCTTGGCCTGGCCTGGCCCCCTCCTCGGAAAGGGCTGCCTCGCTCTGGCTGGCTTTCACAGCCGCTCTTCTCATACAAGCAGCCATTGGACTCCTGGGAAGAGCTCCCCTTTCCCCACCCCGCTGGCCCCGGCGCCGACCGGCCTACGGTGCTCTCAGCTTGCAGGAGGCCCTTCCGGCCATTGGCTTACGCTGGAAGAGTTTGTTTCTTCTGTCTCCTGATGGGGCTGCCGCCACCGTGTCTCCTGGTGTGGCCGCTGCCACCAGCCCCTGTTCAGCCCCACCTCGCCTCGCAGCCCGGGACTCCAGGCGGCCTGCACACCGCATGATCGGTAGTGTGAGAGTCGGGGGCGCCCTGGGGCCCGCCTTGTGCCGCCATATGGGGCGGCAAACGCCGATAGCTCCACGAGGTGACCTCGTGGCCAAGGCCGCCCACGCCGTGGAGAAGGCCGCTTGCAAGCCACGAACTCGGTACGGGTTGCTGGCCGGATGCGGCCGCCGTCCGGGCGGGCGCTCGTCTCAAGCATGTGGCCAAGCCGGCCTTTGGCCAACTTTCCTAGCTGTGTACGCAGGCCCGGGCCTCGCAGCTCCAGCTGCAGGCTCCATGTGCTCGGTGAAGCTCACCAAAGAGCACACGCCTTGTTAGCCTTGAAGTCGGCAATCACTTTGAGCGAGCATCCTCATATGCATTATGCATCCTTCGCTTACTGATCAGCAACAACTGCAGAACTGCGCCTGGAACTTCCACGCCGCTGCTCATCCTCTTCCATTGTGCAGACTCAAATGCTTATGTCATCATATGTGGACAGATCCTGAGATAAACGGGCTCGTAAGTGCTCATAGAAGCTACGCACGGCCTCAGTATGCATCACTGCTTACTTGACTCTCCTATCAACAATTATCGCACAAGCTTCTGATCAACACACATTCCCTTTGAATGGCTCGCTCAATCTGGTAGACCAGCGAATGCCTTCCAATCGTAGCAGTTTGATAAGACTTCAAAGTCCAATATTTGTCAATGTTGATGTTCGACACACCACGACCACATGCAAAGCATGAGGACACCATACATAACCTTACGGTGTACATGAATAGTTTACCGCCACCCGTGTCTGACAGCTAAAGAGGTGAAAGGGTGCTAACACATCGAGGTTATCAAGACAACCATGCGATGCGAATAAGAAACGAGCACGACATCACCATGTACATTTAGGCTTGAAGCGAAGCAACATATGTATTTTAAAAGCATGAACCCTTTGAGAGGTGAAGAAGACGAAGCTAGTAAGCTTGACTGTAATGCTGAGCCGTCCCAGTTGCGTGGATGCCTGGCTTCAAGCCAGTGAATTCACAGAGCATGGGGCATAGCACAATAATTCATTGAATCGCTTGTACCAAGTACGTTGCGCGCAGATGTTGCATTCAAGATGTATACATAAGAAGGGGACGGCATCATGCAGTAGAAATTAACTTTCCAGTTGCAGTCGCCGACTGAGGGACCCAGCTTCAGGGGGTGCAGGAGACGGCGGCCTCCTTCATTGAACCTGTTTCAGGCTTGGCAGTAAACCTCACGTACCTATTTGGCCCGATTTCTCACAACCACCACTCCTTGTTGGAGGAGCATTCTCTTCCAATCGAGCCCTTGAGGCGGATGGGAGCCCTGTGGGAGCCCTGTGATGTGGTGCACATGGCGGGGCCTTTGCCGATGCTTCTGACTGGCGGCGGCGCTGAGGTCGGGAACGGGCGGAGGCGCACGACGCCCGTGAGACTGCCGGGGGCAACAGCTTGGCGCCACATACGGCAGGTGTGCCGCGTTGTCGAAGTAATAGCAGCAGCCAGATGAAAGCTTACTTGCCGTTTGTACCGCTCTATTGCCACCATGGGCCGGCGCTCGTGAACACACCACTGACGCCTGGGTTGCCCTCTCGTCGTCGTTGTCGTCCTTTATGTGGCTGGATATTGTGTGTTCCTCTTGGGCTGGCCTTCCTCAGCCACCGCCTTTTTCTGTTGACCGACGTCCATGAGACATTCAGGACACGGGGCCTCGACCTCCTCCAGCGGCTCGTGTGGTCACCAGTGACCCGGCGTCAATTCAGCAGAAGTCGCCAGGTCGCTCTTAGAGGTAGAAAGCATGCGCCTCTCCATCTCGCTCCGGCTATATCAGTCCTTTGCCGTGCTTGCTGGCAGGCCGCACCTTGGCTGCCTCCTCCGACTTTCGGCGGGCAACAACTTTGATAATCCCTTTTGGGCTCTCACAGCCGTTGCCTTACCTTGACAGAGCTGTACCTCATCTTCTTTCCTTCTGTCTCCTTCTAACGGGCTCGCCTTTCCTCGCCCTCTTCTTGAGGAGCTTCTCCTATCCGGCTCGCCCCCTCTAGAAGAGCTTCTTCATTTTCAATCCGGCTGTCCGTGACTCCTACTTGCGGCTGCTGACTTAAGTAAAAATGAGCAGCCATCCGGCAGAAAGTATTTGTCCCACTAGGTAATCTGGCTCCTTTGACCCTTGTCCACTTCTTTTAGGCGGGCCTCTCACAGCCTTTCAGAGCAATTCACAGCAATTCCGACTTGCAGCTGCTACCTAGGCGTTACTGAGCAGCCACCCTGAGTTCTTTGTTTTAAGCGTGCTACACACATTGGGTCTCTGGACTTTTCAATATTTGACGGATTGGCCATTTGCAGCCCTCGCCCGTTTGCAAGAGCTACTCCTGTCGAAGCTATCGCCCCTTTTGAGTGAGCTTCTTAATTTGGAACGGGCTCTTTTCCCGTCGGGTATTGCTCTGCCCGCGGCGAATGCGGCTGCTGAATTCAAGAGCGGCTGTGAAAGCCAGCCAGGTGCATACAGTAGGTGTACGTGAGTATGAAGGCGGAGCCACAGGCTAGGTAAAGAGGGCGGTCTTAGCACGCCCGTGTCAGCACTAGGAAGTCAGAACAGCTGAAAGAAGGATGCAGCTGCTGATACTCAGGAGAGCGACTGTGAAAGCCACCCAGGTGGATACAGAGGGTGTTTATAAGTATATCAGCAGAGCCACAGGCCAGGCAAACAGGGCTAGGCAAACATGAGCCGGGGGTAGACGAGCCCTGATGAGCTCTGCAGGGTCTGAGTTGTCTGTGCGCCCGTTGGCCCGACGACCGTCAGCTCCGGCGGCCAGCCGGCGGCACGGCCTTTTCTTGAATGGGTGGGGGTCGGATCCCGGATCTCTTCCCCTACAGCACGTGCTAGGGGCAGGGCCGGCTATGGCGCCGGCCCCGGAGCCGGCGGCCGGCCCACGCGCCAGAGCCACGTGCGCTGTATCTTGGCACCTTGGTTCGCCACCGCAGCACGCCCGCTCGTTGCTCGCGGCGGTTGCGCGCCACCGATTGCTTCTCTGCGGCGGCAGTTATGGCGCCGACCATAAGGTCTCCGCCCCGCCAAGAGCCGAGGCGGCTTCGCCATTGCGGGTGGTAAATGTTAGCGGAAAGCATGTGGAAAGGAAGGGGAAGTACGCTCATCAAAGGCGGCGAGGGGCTGTGAGGGAGATGGATAGTGTGAAAGATGTGAGCCTTTCCAAAGGGGGCGGGACTTGTGATAGGAGTAGTGGCTCTCCCAATGGGCTGTGAAAAGCTAGCCCAGAAAGTATCAGCAAATTTCAAAGGGGCTAGGAAAGCGCTGAAACACGGTGTGAAAAGCCGGCCCGGAAATGATTGGACAGGGTCCGAAGGGGCCGGAAAAGCGCTGGGAGCACGCTCGGAGGAGCTTCATCTCCCGCCGCGGCGCCCCCACCACACGCGTTCGCCGCCGCCCGTAGTGGGCCCGCCGCCGCCCTCTCTCGCGCCCGCCTCGAGCCCCGCAGCTGTAGCAGCCGACACCCCGCCTAGCGGCCGCAGTCTGGCTGCAAAGGTCCTCGATTTCATGCCCTACTCAAAAATATTGCTATTCTAGGATATGCAAGATGTGACGATGTGCTTCAGGTTGCGATGGGCTTGCCGGCAGCAGGCGTCGTTCTTGCACCGTTGTGTATCACCTTTTATGCAGCGAGCGCAGGCTCATGCGTTGCACCTGAAAGCCGGGTGAGCCTTAAATGGTGGCAGGAGGGCTGAGCGCCTGCCATCTGGAATTGGACACCGGTTAGCAACGTCTACCTGCTGATCTGTCGCTTATTGACTGGGTCGGCTAGGCAGCAGGTGATATACATCCCTAGATGTGCTTGTCTTCGTACTTGGCACTCAGGCCCTCCATCACTAAATACACGTCTTGATCCTTGCGGCCCTGGTGGCTCATCGGCCATGCTATTCGCAGGCAGCTGACCGTACATATGCAGTATGCAGCGCGTGCCAAGAGACCAAGAGAGCCCGCCCGGGCGCAACCCAGGCCTGCTGCTATCTCCTCCCACTGACATATGCGCAATTGCACGCAGCCCCGTCCGCGGCTCTTTGCAGGTCTTGCTGGCTGTGGCATCACTGCAAGCGCTCTCGAATTGGCAGCCTCAAATGACAAGAAGCAGCCAAGGGCCAGCAGCACGTGGCACCCTGCAGCTGCACAAGAAGAGTTCTTGCTCAAGCCTGCCTGCGATGAAGCTCGATGCACGCATAGCAACGGCAAGGTTGTGTGCACTCTGTATGATGCAGCTGTCAACATGACACATAGGTTCTTATCTTCTCTCATAGCTTGCTGACCATCAACCTAGCCTTGCACGCTGCCCAGGGCTTGGCAGGAACTCAAGCAAAGGCTAGGACACGCCTGCTTCTCACAAGCCAACAACAAGATTGAGGCCTCAGGCCTGTTCCAACAATCTCTGGAATGCTTTATGCCGGCCCTTAACTTGCTCGCATGAAACGAATATTATCCTGGGAGCAGCTGGTTGACCTGTATTTGTCGTGCCGCAGGGCGTTGACTGCCAGTACACATCGATAGGCCAGACGAGTAAGAGATCAGGTGAGAAAAGTGACATTTCAGGATCGACATGGCAGGCAGACAAGCTGAAGTAAGTTGAAAGCCAGGTAGCGCGAGAATAACGAAAGTAGCTTGTTAGATTATCTGAACAACCACAATGTATGTACGATTAATGAATCATAGTGCATACATTGAGAGAACTTGTGACAATTGGATTGAACTTGTGACAGTCAATGAGGGGTGGTTGTGATGCAAGACCACACACACGAGCAAACACAATGGTTAAGTCCCAATGCACTGACACCCTCAGAGAGGGCTCGCAAACGAATGGCAATTGTTAAGTAAGGATATCAAAGTAACAATGACAGTAAGAGTAACAAGATAAGATAGATAGAGTAAGATAAGACGTAACGGTGTCAAGCTATGGCGATTAACTCTTGAGCCACAAGGCGCGGAGCACCTCAAGAAAGCCACACTTACTGGAGTGGGTGAGGACGACACGGTCTTGCACGATTGCGTCAGCTCCATAGTAACATATGAAGGCACTGTTGTATGGGCATGGGTTGTGGACTCGGTGAGACGGAAAAGCGGGAGGGGGGGCCGCAGTGGTGCTGCTGTGACTATGCAAGGCAGCGTGAGAGGCACACCTCTGAATTGCCAAGCTTGACCCCTTGTTGTCACGCACTCAAGATCCCTTGTCAATCTCTGGCCAGATAGGGAAGTAGGCAAAAGAAATCAACACTCTGCACTGACTAATTTGAGCTAAGAGACGGTTTCCTGTTGGGCTGTAAATAATGGTCATCGCGTACTGAAGGCCATTCATAAGGGGCCACCCTTTGAGCTTGAGGCTCCTAAAAGAGCACTCCCTTCAGATGTGGTCGTCGCTGCAAGAGGCCAGCCAACATGAAGGTCCTGAGAGAAGCAAGCAGACACTACCTGTGACTTCAGCCTGCAAATCGCACATGCTCCACCCCTCATTATCACGTCAGAACAGGCGGGTAGAAGACCCTGAGCAATCTCAAGGCAGTGGCGTCATGAACGACCCAGGAGATTTCACCAGGAGAATCTACAAGTGCAAGCTCCTCCTAAGGGATAAGGGTTGCAACTCGCTAGCTCAATAAGTGTACAACCAGTCCTTGGTGCAAGGAAGTGGAGGCCGGCGCAGCAAAGCAAGTAGCCGCGACCGGGATTTTACACCAGCTCAACTGGCGTGAGACAGCAGTCTGAGCCAGTTAGACAGACCGCTGGTTATTTGATGCAGGAAACTTACCCCCACGGTGAAGGGTCGGGGCAGCGGCTGAAGGGCGATACGTCAGAAGGTGCAAGGCAGAGGCAGAAGAGCAAATAACAAGTCTTACTGACGCCCGCATGCAGCCTAATTCTGTGGCGAGCTGGAGCACAGAGAGCTCCTGCTCCCTGCTCCCTGCTCCCTGGTCCTGCTCTCGGGCAGCGGTGCAGCAGGCGAGAGATTTGTGACGAGAGGCGCTCTATGCTTACTTCAGAAGCTCTTCCATTGCTTACGGACAAGGTCAGAAGGGGTTGGAAAGCGCAAGATCTTTAATCTATGCAAGACGCTACAACAAATGCGTGCTCATCATATCTTGCTTAGCAGCCGCAAAACAGTAGCCATGCAGCCGGAAAAGTGCCACCACGATGAAGCCCAGAAGCAACAGACAAAGCGCAGCCTGCCGCAAGTGCGCGGCAAAAGTTAAGGAACACTGGAGCAAGAATGCCAGGCGCATATGGAAATTACCTGAGCAAATGAGGCAGCAGCTTTGAAAGCCGGGTTGCTCACCTGTCCTTGTCCTTTTTTGGGCTGGCTTTTCACAACTCTCATCACTTTGGAGGAGCTTATTTCCAGTCAGAGGCCAGCCCAACAGAAGAAGCAGCTCTACCGAGCGAGGCCCAAGGAGAGCAAAAGCTATTCGAATGTAAGGCGATGGCTGTAAGAGGCCAGCCCAAAAGAATGAACAAGGTTAGAATGGGCCGGAAGGTGCAAAAAATTTAAAACTTTCCTTTGTGACTTCTGCAAATGGACGCTCAATTAGCCCTAGTCAACAGCTGCCCATAAAAAAGAGAGCTCTTTCAACGTAAGGCAATGGCTGTGAGAGGCCAGCCCAAAAGGAATGCACAACCTGCGCTAGCTTGCCAGCAACGCTGAATTCAGCCTGCTCGTCGTCTGAGAGGCCATGCCCAAAGAACATAACAAGGTCTGAAAGGCTGGAAGGCGCAAAAATCACGAGACTACTCTCCGTGGCTGCTGCAGACAAGGTTTCGATGTTAGGCAGTGGCTGTGGGAGGCCAGCCCAACTATATGAACAAGGGCAGAGAAGAAATAGCTCTTATGATATAAGGCAATGACTGTGAAAGGCCAGCACGACTCCTCTCTGTGACTTCTGCGGGACTTCTGCCCCTGTTGGGAGAGCCACTTCTATTTGCGGGGAGGCTCGCAATAACCTCAAGTCAGCAAGTGCAGATCAGAGTAAGTAGAAGAGCAAGCTTATCCAATATTTCCCCGTTCTGCCATAGCCTCTCCAGGCCCCGTAGTCGCTGCTTAGCTCATAATTTGGCCCCTTCGAACCTTGTCAATTCTTTTCGGGCTGGCTTCTCACAGCCCTTGCCCCCATTGGGAGAGCCACTTCTTTTCTATCCAACAAGGGCGAGGGCTGTGGATGTCTACAAAGAAGAAGGACTCGCCCATAGAGGATAGGGGCTGGAAAAGGCCAGCCCAACAAAGAATAATAGAGCGAGCTAGGGGAAGCACTATGAAAAACAAGCACATAAGGAAACCAAGCAGCTACGGTACTCTCAGCACCCCTGCTAAGCAGCCTCAAGTCAGAGAAACTTGGCTCCTGGAAGCGGGTCTCCTGGCCAGGGCCAGGGGCAGCAGCAAAGGCTCGTCCGGCACGCAGGTGCAGCGCGCCGGGCATGGACCTCTGCAGCGAGATGGCCAAGCGCATGCGGTACACATGCGCTAGCGACCCGGCTGCAGGTACAAAGGGCAAAAAGACCACAGCGAAGGGGAAGTAGAAAGAAACAGCTCTGCCAATGTGAGGAAAATGGATGTGAGAGGCCAGCCCTAAACAAACTGCTCTTCCAATATCAGGCAGTCGCTGTAAAAGGCCAGCCCAAGTCGACTGCAGTAATGGCGGAAAAGCGTCGCCCTGTTGGAAAGCAGATGCAGCAGCCGCGGCGCGGCAGAGAATGGACAAGGTCCGATGAAGAATGAGGCTTCCAAGGGGAGGCGGCCTTCACGGCCACGCTGCGGCTCGTCCCTCTCCGACAGACGTGCGCGGCCATGCTCGGCTGCGGTCGACCGCCTCCCCTGGCGCGGCAGCCTGGCTCTCCGCGCTCCCCCTGTACGATGCCCTCAGGATGCCGGATGCACTCTTCCGCACGGCAACCCATCGCCTGTTGGGTCTCCCCCCGCCCTGTCTGCCAGGCGTGCTGCAGTGTGAATGTCGGGAGCGATCGGCGGACCCGGCAGAGCTGTCGGCGCATGTCCTCCGCTGCGCCACTGAAGTTCAACGTACAGCTGCTCACGACCTCCTCCGGGATGCAATGTTCGGCATCTTCCAGGAGGCCGGATATACGGTGGCGATGGAGAACACTTCTGTCATGCCAATCCTCCAGCGGGCCGACGGACTCCACATGCGCCGCATCGACCTGGTGGCGTCCACGCGGGGCGGCGACGCGCGCATCATTGATAGATGTGGTCACCACTGATGTGGTCGACTCCAATCCGGGGCTTTCTGCCATTATCCATTCTTTTCGGGGCTGGCTTTGCTAGCCTCTCTTCTCTCAGGGCGCGCCGTTTCTTTCTGCCTTGCGGGCGGCGCTGCGGCAAAAGCTGCTCGCTGCAAGGCGGCAAAACACGCTGATCACCCTGCTGTGGACGAGTTCGTAACCCTGGCCGTGGATGTACACGGGGCTCTCGGGTCCCAGTGGCTCGACCTGCTGGCCAAGCTTGCGCGGCGCGCTGTGCCCAGCAGGCGAGGTGAGCCGGCTGACTTCCACGCCGCTGGCTCATGGGCCCAAGTCTATCGCATGCGGTTGTCAGTCTCCCTTTAGCGGTCCGTGACACACGCCTTGCATCTGCGTGCATGAGTTATCTATCCTCAACCCATTTTCCCATAACGCTTTAGGCCCCTCCGTCATTTGGCCCCTTCGAACCTTTTGTCAGTTCGAAGAAGTGCGCGCCCATAGAGAAGAGGGGCTGGCAAAGCCAGCCCAAAAAAGAATGGACAATGTCCAAAGCCAAAGAAAGAGGAGCCGGAAAAAGGACTACACTACAAAACACTGCAGAACACAGAGACGATGCAGAGGGAAGCTCAGTACCCACGAGTGAGCAACACGCGTGTGGACGGCGTGGGCAAGGGAGCGTTGAAGCGATACGGCCAGGCGCATGCGGAAGACTTGTGCGAGCGAACCGGCGGCGTTGAAGCCGGGCATCGCCCCTGGCAGACCCAGTTCTAATTGTGCTGGCTTTTCACAGCCCTTGCCCTCATTGGGAGAGCCACTTCTTCCCAGGCGTCCTACGGGCGTCGAGCGAGCTGGGGGACGCGAGGGCAAGCGCGGCCAGATCAACTGGTGGCTGGGAGAAGAAGAAGTGGCTCTCCCAATGGGGGCAAGGGCTGTGAGAAGCCAGCCCAAAAAGTATTGACAAGGTTCGAAGGGGCCAAAGTACGAGCTAAGCAGCGACTGTGGGGCCTGAAGAGGCTATGGCAGAAGGGGGGAGGATGGACCACTCAGTAGTTACGAGTAAGGAGCCTCACATCCGACAGACTAGCTGCCGGAAACTTATCCCCCTGACGAAAGCCGGAGGCCGCGGCGAGAGCACGGCCAGCACGCAGATGCAAGGCGTGGGCCATGGACCGCTGGAGGGAGACGGACAAGCGCATACGATACACCTGAGCCCACGAGCCAGCGGCGTTGAAGTCAGCCGGCTCACCACGCCTGCGGGACACAGCGCGCCGTGCAAGCCTGGCCAACAGGTCGAGCCAGTGGGATCCGAGAGCCCCGTGGAGGTTTAGCCAGGGGGACGAACTCATCAGCAGCCGGGTGGTCGGCGTGTTTGGCAGCCTTGCTGCGAGCGGCCTTCGCCGCAGCGTGGCCAGCCCGCGATGCAGAAAGCCCCGGGTTGGGGCGGTCGACCACATCAGTGGTGACCACATCGGCAATGATTCGCCCGCCGCCGCCCGTCGTGGACGCCACCAGGTCGACGCGGCGCGTGTGGAGTCCGTCGGCCCTCTGGAGGATGGGCATGACCGACGTATTCTCCATCGCAACTGTGTATCCGGCCTCCTGGAAGATGCCGAACATTGCGTCGCGGAGGAGGTCGTGAGCGGCTGTGCGCTCGCCGCCAGTGGCGCAGCGGAGGATATGCGCCGCTAGCTCCGCCGGGTCCGTCGACCGCTCCCCACACTCACACTGCAGCATGCCAAGCAGACAGGGCGGGGAAAGACCCAACAGGCGATGGGTGGCCGTACGGAAGAGTTCGTCCGGCATCCTGAGGGCATCGTACAGGGGGAGCGCGGACAGCCAGGCTGCCGCGCCAGGGGAGGCGGCCGACAGCAGCCGAGCATGGCCTCGCACGTCTGTGGGAGGGAGGAGCTGCAGCGTGGCCGTGAAGGACGCCTTGTCAAAGCCGCCATGTACCGCGCCTGCGCTTGCGAGTCGGTGGAGTGGGCAAGGTGGGCAAACGGGACAACGCTCTCGGCGAGGGCAGGGTGCTCAGCAAGTAACTCGTCTTGAGCTGAGCGGAGCGCCACCTGAAAAGGCAGCGAGCCGGTCGCCACCTCCGCCACAGCCTGCTGCAGCATGGGCCGCCCATCATGGAGAAAGCGCTGTGCCACCGACGTGGCGACCTGTGCCCAACTGCCGAGGAACGCTGGCCTGCAGATGCGAGTGAGCGAGCGGCAGCCGAGGCCGCCATGGCCGGGGGGCAGTGTGGCCTGGTGCGCCGCAGCGGGCGAGTCGAGGAAGCCCGGGTG
>WELB01000079.1:588744-602928 GCA_009602725.1 Spirogloea muscicola | reverse complement strand
GCGCGCCGCGGCGGCGGCGGCGGCGGCGGCGGCGGCGGCGGCGGCGGCGGCGGCATGGCGCTGGGCCTGCGCCCTGTGTCGGAGGCCGACCGCATCAGCCTCGCACAGCGCCTGGAGCAATTCAGGGCTGGCGACAACGCAGGCATGCCCCCGGCTCTCTGAGCCGCAGCCGGAGACCTCCTTGCGATAGCTCAGGCTTCTGTGCTGCGGCGCTCGGCGGGTCCACTGGCCCTCGGTGCCTGATTTGAGTGGTGCGAGCTGGCCAGCTGATGCTCAGGGGCTGCGTGTGATGAGCAGAAGCAGGAGTAGAGCAGTTGCTAGCATAACCTCGAGAAGTCTGGCTTTGCACGTCACAATGCTTAAGATTCTAAGGCAAATTTGGCTCTGGGACCATTGAGCGTGCCGTTCTTCTCAAGCGGCGCCCTGCCCAAAGGCCTGAACTTAGCGTCTGGCGGTCTGTGCTCAACTGCAGAGCTCACGTTTGAGGCAGGGCTGAGCAATCATGACCGTGCAGTCGTGCACTCGCTCTGCAAGAAGCTTGGCCTCAAATCCAAGAGCTATGGGTGCCTGCCGCCTCTCGCCACCTTTGGTTGCTTGCTGCTCTGAAGGCAGTTCGTTGGCCGCATGTGCATCTTGACAGCCACATCTGTCATCTGTTCTGGCAGCATCACCACTTACAATGCACAAGATGGCAAAGCTGATGGTTGCAACTCGTGTGCAAAGCTCACATGGCTGGGAGTACAGGCCAAGCCATGTGCAAGTCCAAAAGCACGCCTCACCAGAGAATGGCTGATGTTTTCTTCAGTCAATGCAAGCAGAAGTCTGAAGCATGGGTGGTCGTCTGAGTGCTGCAACCGCTGCTTATGTCTTCGTTTTGCTGGTGCAGTGTTGGAGACCGCCGGAAAGTCACAGTCTTCCAGGCAGCAGGGAGTAAGCCGAAGTCCACTTACGCAACACCGATCTCCTTCTCTCCGACCTCGCAGCAGGTCATCCTTGACCTCCTGGTGCAGTACCCCCCCTCGCCGGAGGAGCTCACGCAGGCTCCCCTCTCCGACGAGGATGCCTCAGCGAGGCTCGAGCCTGGTTACAGAATTCCCCATAGGAACCGCCGGCCTGCTTGGCAGCCTAGCAGCGCCATTGAAGTGGAGCGCCAGGCGAATGCGCTTGCAACGAGGCTACAGAACATGCCAGGGCTGCAGCAGGTGCGACGGAGTAAGTTCCCTACAGTCAGAATATTAGCAGCAGCAAGCTCAGCTGCAGCTGAGCTGTTGCAATTTAGGTCATTGGCACAGTGATGAAGCTGAGCAGGGGCCACGATTCTGTTGCTCTTTCACATTATGCCGGAAGCAAGGACAGTGTCTGGTGTGACTTTGCTTTGTCCTCATGCTTGGGGGCAACATTCCTGATCTAGTGTAGGCACTGACTGCACTGAACCGCTACATGTACCACCTAGATGGCCAAGCAACGCTCCGAGCTCCCCATTGCTCGCTTCCAGCATGAAATCATCAAAGCAGTTGAGCAAAGCCAGGTGACTGCCAGCCTCAAGAGCAAGCTGACAGCCTGCTTGTTGTGGCTGTTGATGTTGAACAAGCAGGATGTGGGCTTTTGCTTCTGATCTGTTGGCAGCAGACTGCTCTGCATTGTTGAAGCAACTCTGCTCAGGGCTGGAGTTGACGTTTGTAATATCATGCTTAGTCTCAAAGAGGTGTACATAGCAATCCAAGCAGTGGGTGCGCGTCATGGAATGCTTAATTGCTGGATGGCCAATTCTGTTGTCAAGATAACGATGCGTCCAGGACTTCACGTCATGTGCAGGTGGTACTTATAGCAGGCGAAACTGGCTGCGGAAAAACCACGCAGGTGCTTGCATGCTGACCTGAGCTGTGAGGCGCGCATTGCTGTAAGCACCAAGCACAGCAGTCCAGAGGCTGAACTTACTTGAGCACCATACTCTCTGACATATTCAGAAGCTTTGCAATCACCTCAGCTGTGGGCTTTCACAAAATTGACAAGTAGACAAACTCCTTGTACTGGGGCAGGTGCCCCAGTATATCTTAGATCACGCTCTCCGAAATCGGAAAGGGTGCCGGATCCTATGTACTCAGCCTCGGCGGATTTCAGCAACTTCAGGTTACCTTTTACGTGTTTGGAATTTATGACTTGGGCAGCCACAACGCTGAAGGCCACCTCAGTGGTGGTGGCCTTAGACTAGTTGCATCATCCACGTCCAGTGATTGTTTACAAAAGGCAGCAGTATTGGTGCAGTGGCGGAGCGTATAGCCTCTGAAAGAGGGGAGACCCTTGGGGATACTGTGGGCTATCAGGTAATAAATAGCCCTTGTCTGGCAGCGGCTCCACTTTTGTAGTACTGCATGATCATTTCAAACATTGTTGCAGCTGCCTTGATGGCGTGGTAGTACATTTGCTGTATGTGCTGGTCATTCTTGTCCTCAGCAGACAGCTGAGCATTCCTTTGTTGACCCGTACCAAGACTTTGGCATAACCTCTCTGCAGTATCTGGGTGTGAGCAGATTCGATTGGAGACAAAGGGCGGCCCACACTCCTCCCTCATGCTGTGCACGACTGGGGTAGTGCTCCGAAAGCTGGTGGAGCTGGGTGCTGCCTCAAGGCAAGCCGGCAAGGAGGGAGTGACAAATGGTGCGAAGCATCCGCAAGTGAATTTTGAGGAGGCCAGCATAGATGCAACACACATCATCGTGGTGAGTTTGACCTTGACTCTGCATGGTAGGAGATTCTTGATCATGCCACTGTACAGCGTAGAAGATTCATCAAGGGCACATCTTCCATATCTTGTGACTTATTGCCTGCATCTTCAGGACGAGATTCATGAGCGGGATCGTTATGCAGACTTCATGCTCCTCATCCTGAGGTGATGCTACCACAAATCTTCCTCGTCACCTGATGACATTCTGTTCTTGGAAGTCATACTATGTAGGCATTCCCACCCAGCACAAGATGCTATGCAATAAAAAACTTCCTCTCTCAAAGGAGACAGCGCTGTCCTGCTAATCTTGTGTGACAGCGTCAGTCCTGCCTTTGACGTAAGGTCCATGCTTGCTCTGAACAGGGACTTCTTGAAGCTGACTCCAAGTCTTCGAGTGGTATGAATGTCCTCATGCATCAGATGCAGTATGATGCAATGTTGACCTCTTCGTATTCCGAGAATGTCCTGTAAGTAGCCACATACAGCATCTCTGACTATTCATCGTTGCCACAAATGTTGCATGATACTGTTCTACTCTGTGCTATGCAGGTTCTTATGAGTGCCACACTAGACATAGACTTGTTTGTGTCTTACTTTGGAGGTTGCCCTGTTGTGCGAGTTCCTGGCTTCACTCACCCGGTTAGCTCTAGAACCAAACCTAAGGGTCACGTCCCATAAGGTCAGCTTCTCCTCTAAACCTTTGTGTTTGTCTCTTTGAGGTATGCATTTCTTAAAGAAACTCAACAGGTGAAATTTTAGTTATGATGTTGACTGACTTGTGTTGTTGCATGCTGGTATGCAGTTCCAAGCTTTACTATGTTGTAATTTGGAACCTATGACTGTTCCACCTATCAGGTCCAATCCTACTATCTGGAGGACATACTGGCACTCATTCATTGGCGGGAAAGTGGTCATCGCAGATCAGGGCCAGCCTTACCTTCAAATGACAGACATGCAGACGACATTATCGAGCAGCTTGGTGCTGACGATGCTGCTGCAATGGATGAAGCGCTGAGCAAGGTAATCTATCTCACTGTGCTCCCAAAGTCAGGCCTTCCCTGTGCATCTTATCTTTTCGGTTGATTATGATGGGTCCATGCATAATTGACCAGCATTTGAGTGCCAAAGTTGCCTGTGACTGTATGATGCAGGCGTGGGTCGAAGATGACTTTGAGTCTCTCTTTGATATATTCATGGAAGGTGGTGGGGACCACCGGCAGCTTCTGGCTTACGGGCATTCTCTCTCAGGCGCCACTGCTCTCATGGTCACTGCTGGCAAGGGGAGGCTGGAAGAAGTAAGAGAGTTGCTGCGGTTGGGAGCGGACTTAGGCCAAAGGTCGCAAGACGGCTACACGGCGCTTGATTGGGCATCAAACAATGGTTATGAAGAGGTGCTACTTCGGATTCAATATCGCTGTGTTCGGAGCTGGCCAGTCTAACTGCACCAACACCAGCATGTGGCAAGACGCAAGATAGTGGCTTTGTGGGGCTAGCATGCTGGATGACTGCCTGGACAGTCTTGCACACCAAAACCTCTGCAGCATAAAGCCGCAAAATCTGATGTCATCCTTAGGATGTGGTGGGACAATCTGTTGCATCTTCCTGATTTCTCGTCTACCTTCGTTCTGATGATTGTAGCACATCAGGAGTGTTACAACACTAAACTCAATGCATGAGACTTTTTCCGCACTTGTTGCACTGTGCAGGTTGTTGAGCTGCTAAATCATCAACAGAAAGAGGTGGAGGACAAGAGGAGGCAGGAGGAGCAGGGGAGGCGGGAAGAGCACTTACTGAGACAGTACCATACATCAGTGGACCAGGAAGAGGTGGACTTGGACCTGATTGAGAAGCTTCTAGTGCACATAGTGACTGAGGGCAAGGGCTCCGTGATGGACGAGGGGGCAACCCTGGTCTTCCTACCCGGGTGGAACGAAATTTTGAGGCTTCGGGAGCGGCTGTCGCAGAACCCAGTGCTTGGGGATGCAAAGAGGTTTCTGCTTCTGCCCCTTCACTCCATGGTGACCCCCACAGAGCAGAAGAAGGTACAGCCTTGACCTCTTCTGCTGTTGACAATAGGAACGTATGCTTGAGGTTGACATGATCTGGACTGTTTTTGTGCTCTCCGCGATTTGGGTGAGAATAGGACTTAATGCAAACGTGTATCCTTGTAAGGCAGGCTGTATAGCTGGTCATAAGCGACCAAAGGCACAAAGGAGGAGAGATGCATTGATTGTTGAGCTGAGGCCTAGGTACGGTGGTAGCCATGTGCCATGGACATGATATGACCTTCCAGCTGATATACTTTCACTTACACAATGCCCTATCTCCAATACCAGGTCTTCCAGAGGCCCCCAGCTGGGATACGGAAAGTGGTGCTCTCTACCAACATAGCTGAGACAGCTGTCACAATCGATGATATCACAGTTGTCATTGACTCGGGCAGGGCAAAGGAGAAGAGCTACGATCCTTATACCAATGTGTCCACACTTCAAACCGCCTGGATATCCAAAGCTTCAGTCAAGCAGAGAGAAGGAAGAGCAGGTAGAACTCGGCCAGGAGTATGCTTCCACCTTATCTCCAAGGTTCGCGTGGAGTCCCTTCCAGATTATCAGCTGCCAGAGATCAAGCGCACACCCTTGGAGGAGCTCTGTCTTCAGGTGCTGTGTCATGCATTGTCCCACTGCGTAGTCACAGGCTATGTACACAATGCCTCCTGCTTGCAGAGTGTTTCCACTTCCTGCACAAGACCCAAGCATGGAGGTGGTTGTAGCAGTACGTTGAGTAGCACTTGCAGGCTCACACTCTCCCCAGAAAGTCAACAAACGCAGTAGTTAGCAAAGCATGCCTACTGGAAGATCAAACAGTGCACTCTTGTTTTTCTTACCTGCAGGTGAAATTGATGGATCCTTCCATCAGACTCAGGGAGTTCCTTGCAAAGGCAGTGGAGCCGCCTCTTGACATCTCTGTTCAGAATGCAGTGCTGCTGCTTCAAGACATTGGAGCCTTGGGGAAAGAAGAAAGGCTGACAGATCTGGGCCGACAGCTGGGTTCACTTCCTCTTCCTCCTGTGATTGGGTATGTATGAGCTATGGCAACTATGGTCCGGTTTTTGATGTGATAGCAGTGTGCTGAAAACATGAAGACATATGCTTGCCTCTACTACCAAGAATATCCTGTGTGATAATATTACAAGCTTTGCAAATGCTCCACAATTGCAAGGGCGCTTGAGAGAGAGATGTTTTACGTATTCATCGACGTGACCGTGGCGAGGAGCGCTGTCAAGCAGCACTTTGTCAGAGTTGATATGTCATTTCCTGCATGCTTTGCAGCAAAATGCTTCTACACGCCATCTTGCTGGAGTGCCTTGAACCGGCTCTTACTGTGGCATGTGCTGCTGCGTACCGGGATCCTTTCGTCATGCCCATCACCCCCGACCAGGCAAGCAAGTAGATGGTTGGACATGACCAATACTGTGTGTCCGCGTCTTAGCTGTACTCTTTAGCTGGCCCTTTACTGCCTGACTGTGGCCAAGTCGCGTTTGACTGGCCATCTGTGGTAACCACCTCTTGGGACAGGAGCAAATTCTTAGTTGTTGCTTGGAGCTTTAAAGTCCAACCCTTGGGCTAATATGCAGAGTCCATGCCTCCGCACGTTGCAGAAAAGGAGAGCGCTGGCAGCCAGGCATGCATTTGCAGCCGTGTACGGAGGTGGCAGTGACCACCTGGCGGTGATTGAGGCCTTTGACGGCTGGCAGCAAGCGAAAGCTGCACGGAGCGACTCAGCCTTCTGCTCGGCCAACTTTGTCAGTGGGGGTATCATGCACATGCTAGCCGGCATGCGGCAACAGCTGATACGGGAGCTCGTCCAGATGGGCCTTGTGCCATCGGGCGCCCATCCCTGCAGCGCCAATGCTCAGAACAATGGCGTCATCCGTGCTGTGCTGGCTGCGGGGGCATACCCCATGGTCGCAAGCGTCCTCCCACCGCTCTCTGGTAGTGGCCCTAAGGGGCTCGTGGTAACCGCAACCGGGGAGAAAGTGCGGATACATCCCCACTCTGCCAATTTCAGAACTGTCAGCCAGGGGTGAGCTGCTGTCCTCTTCACCTATGCCTGGTGGTCACATGCTGGCAGCGTCAGACGGGGGCCAAGGAAACAATCTGTGCCGCAGGGCACACCTCCATGGAATGCGGGACTGACTCCCAATGAAGTCTTGCGTCACCTCTTGGGTAGTTAAGCAGTATTGCAGGCGGTAAACTCTGTTCTCAATATCAGTAATCCCTATGGTGACCGCTACCGCAAACCTGCAGGGATGCACTGTCCTCCAAGGAAGCTTCAGCCAGACCATTGCTCATCTTTGATGAGGTGACCAGAGGCGAATCTATGTGCTCCATCCGATCAAGCACTCTTATACGGCCCCACACCCTGCTGCTCATTGCAGCAGAGGTAGTTGTGGCACCACTGCAGCCACTTGACTCAGTTGTAGAAGAAGACCAGGATGCTGATGGCGAGAGTGGCGATGAGGTAGAAGGCGTACATCACATTGCTAATGCTTTCTTGCTCTTCTCAAAACCCTTCATTGCATTAATTGATGGTGGTTGGACTATGGAGAGGATTGTTCTACTTTATATGTAATCTTTGGGTGACCTACAATCACAGTGCTGTTTTCCTTGTGATGTATCTTTGAGCCCTTTGAGCCTTGTGCTGATTGTGCTGATTGACGGGGAAAAAGGGGTACAGCATTCAATATTGTGAACACAATGTAGGGTTGAGCAGGGTTGAGCAGGTCTCAGCGGGGTCTCAGCTCACTATCTGCTGGCCTCGTCCTCATCTCGACTCAGCTGTTTGTGCCTTATCACAGGAGGCTCCGGTGAAGGTCAACCCCGTGGCTCTGGCAGAACGGCAGCAACAGCAGCAAGAACAGTTGATGGGCGACCCTGACAATCAGGTAGCTCTTGTGGTTGATCGGTGGCTGCGCTACCAGTGCTCTGCCATGGAAGCGGCTCAGATCCATCTCCTCCGGCAACGCCTTGCTGCCACTTTTGCTCAGAAGGTGGGCAAGTCTTGCTGTGACCTGGTGCTGAAGCTGTTGTATCATGTTGCCCGGACTAGTCTGATAGTCATCTGTATCCTTGGTCAAAGCTGGGTGATTGCTGTCATTCACTGCGACGTAAAGACAAGCTGAAGTCAAGTTTGTGATGCTGCATCCGTGGCCATCTTCATGTCCACAATGGTAGGCTTGTGCCAGGAGGTCGTGTGCCGCTTATGTACATGTGGTGACCTGCGCAGGTGAAGCACCCCAGCCAAGCCCTGCCAGACGTGTACGCAGCAACAATGTATGTCGTCGCCATCATCATGTCGTATGAGGGCTACATATCTGTCGTGGACTCGAGCTTGCAACCCACGCAACAATAAACAGAATTTGCATCTGACATCTAGTGGGCACCAAAAGCAGGCCTAGCTCTTCAGTGGTACTAGCAGGGCAGGACGTCCTTGTGGAGCGAGTCGGTCAGAAAAAGGCGGGAGGCCGTAGAATGCAAAGCAAGGGGCGCCACTGCGTGACATCTGCTGGCAGCTGGCAGGCCAAGCAAGCAAACTATATGGAATGGACTGTATGAGTGAAGGAAGCAATAGGTAGGCAACAGCATCACTGGTGAATTTTGAAAGGGACTATGTTCGTGTCAGGGCTGGGGCTTGTCTGTCTGCTCTACGGGCAGAGTCAGCATCAGCAAGACGAGCAGAATGCGTCACTCCAGTGTACACGGCTTGCTAACCGCACTATCTAGTACACAGCTGGTCTGCTGACAGGCTTGGCTGTCCTGCAGTCTCCGGATTCTAATAACGACAGTGTTCAGAGCAGTCTTCTTGTTCCACTGCTAGCTCTTCCTCTGCCATGCCCTTGAGTTTACCTGGAGCCTACGTGGAGCACGATATGCCTCCAGCTACCTCCACCTACCTCTGACGCCCATCTCCTAAAGTCATGCTAGTGTGCATAGGCGGGCCTCATTTAAAAGCAGTGCCTGAAATGCTTGGCCACAGCCCTTGATGGCCTCTGGCCTGCACTGCAGACTAATTTGGGCTGACGACCAGCGCCTATGTTGAGACTTTGGAGTCGCAGACTTGTGAAAGGTTGCCATGCAGGGAGTCGGACATGGACCATCTGAGAGGAGTGTGCGTGACTCGCTAAGCTCTAGATTACTAAGCGACCATCCTTTGTGGTACTTGCGTAGCTGTGTGACTTGCGCTTCCGGCACGTTCAAACCTTGTCCAATCTCTTGCGGGCTGGCCTCTCATAGCTCACGCCCCCTTTTGGAAGTGCTTTCATTTTCTTTCTCACAGCCATCCCCTTAATTTGGAAGAGCTTTTCCTTTCTGTGGACCCTGTCAATGCTTTTGTGTGCTGGCTTTGCACAGCCCTCGCCCCCCTGGAGATCGCTGTGTCTTCCTCCACTGTTTGTGGGCTTCCTTTGCACCTTCCGGCCCTTCAAGACCTTGTTCATTCCTTTTGGGCTGGTTCCCAGCCTTCGCCACCCTCTGGAAGAGTTACTTGTTCTTCTTTAGGGCTGGCCTCTCACAGCCATTGTCGCATCTGTCCCATCCGCCAGCCATCTCGATGTGAATGCCATCCTCCGGAGTGGTTGGCTTTGCCTCCTCCTTGATGAAGGACGCTTCCGAACAGAAGCACCCGCGCCGACCATGCCTGACTGGGCGACAACCCAAAGGAATGAAGAGAAGCGGCATTACAAGGACACCCCTGAAGAGACCACTGTCCGTTTATTATGGACATCTATGGCGGGCTATGATGTGAAATGGTACTCCCTCCTCCATCCTCTGGTCCAGCTGGTAATTGCACGCCGTTGTATCTGGGCGGGTAGCTTGGGACATATTAGTGCCCCGCAAGCATTGGCTGCTTCTTACAGTATGCGGCTCTCGCTTACTTTGCAGCGTTCCCACGCTCTAGCCAATTATCAGCATGCTCGCCGCACACCAAGCTAGGTCACACGCTTAAGGGGTGGGCTCCGGCTCACCAGCTGAGATTATCAACATATGGATGTGCTCATTCGTGGGTTGTAGAAGTCCCATCCGTTCTGTTTCCACAATCTAGCCTGTCGAAATTACACGTACTTACTCGTGGGTTCCCTGGAGTACCCCTACATGGCTCTTTGGACCTTGTCCACTCTTTTTAAGAGAAGAAGTGGCTCTCCCAATGAGGGCAAGGGCTGTGAGAAGCCAGCCCGAAAAGAATTGACAAGGTTCGAAGGGGCCAAAGTACGAGCTAAGCAGCGACTGCGGGGCCTGAAGAGGCTATGGCAGAACGGGGGAGGATGGACCACTTAGTAGTTACGAGTGAGGAGCCTCACATCCGACAGACTAGCTGCCGGTAAACTATCCCCCTGACGAAAGCCGGAGGCCGCAGCGAGAGCACGGCCAGCACGCAGATGCAAGGCGTGGGCCATGGACCGCTGGAGGGAGACGGACAAGCGCATACGATACACCTGAGCCCACGAGCCAGCGGCGTTGAAGTCAGCCGGCTCACCGCGCCTGCGGGACACAGCGCGCCGTGCAAGCCTGGCCAACAGGTCGAGCCAGTGGGATCCGAGAGCCCCATGCACGTCCACAGCCAGGGGGACGAACTCGTCGGCAGCCGGGTGGTCGGCGTGTTTGGCCGGGCTCTTTTTGGGCTGGCCTTTCTGCCACTGCCTAAGATTGGAAGAGCTGTTCTTCCTCTGTCAGCCGGCACTCGCTTACATCTCGCTTTGTTAATTTGTTCATATGGTCTGGCCAATGACAGCCATCGGCCTCTTCGGAAAGAATCTACTCTATCACTGGGCTTCGTCCATGCTTTTCGGGCGTGGATTTCACAGCCCTCACCCCACTTGAATCGCCAATTTCTTACTGGAGGGCGAGGTTAAGGACGTTCCCAGCTCTCTCGCATTGGGCGACAAGCCGTGGCATGCACCCCCAGGCGGCCGCGGCACCACGGGTACGTGTGCGACATTCGTCGCACGTGCCTTGGCGGGTAAGACGGGCCGGCGCCTCGCACGAGGATGCGTCGCCGCACAGGGGCTGCCAGCAGCCGTTTCGTCTGGCGGCCACAGGGCCTTGGCGGCAAGCGGCCGGGCAGGGGGCTCCCGGCGGCAGCTCGAGGCCCCTGGCGGGGGCGTGCCGCGCGTCGCGGGACGTCGGGCGGACAACGTCCCGCTCGCCGGCCCCCCCCCCCTCCGGGCCCCTTTGCCTCCCTCCCCGGCGGTCAGCCCGTGGCGTGACCAGGCGCCTCCCCGGGTGCCTGACAGAGCCTCGGCGCTCGCCCCCGTCGGACGAGCTCACTTCTGTTCGTACGAGAGCTCGGTCACGCCTGGTACCCAGTCTCTCTGCCACTCCCCTCCTCGCCACCTGCCTCGCCTCGCGGCACCCCCCAGCTCGCTCGCCCGGTGGCCGCAACCAGCTCTCGCAGCCCCGCCTGCAGCTCTCGCTCCTTCAGTGCCTGCGCCGCCGCCGCCGCCGCCGCTGCGGCTGCTGCTGCTGCCCGGCTGCCTCCTGGGAGGGCCTCCTCGGCTCCCTGCTGCTGCAGCCCGTCCGGCGCCTCGCTCTGTGAATGGACTGAGCCTCTGGCCTTGCCAAGCTGACCGCGGAGGTGGCCGTGTTCTCAAGCTGCTCGCCTGCCCGCCGTCAGCCGTGTTGTAGATCAATGGCTGAGGCTGCTCCGGTGCTGCTCGACCGCGGTGCGTGGGAAGCCGAGGGGCGGCGCGATGTGGGCACTGCTCGCCACGGCGAGTCGCTGCTCGTGGCAGCTATGCGCAAGTGGGCTGCCGACTCGTCGGAGGAGTCGGAGGACGACCTTGAGCACGACAGCGACGTGGATGAAGACTGGGACGCCAGCAGCTGCGGCAGCTGCACCGGGCTCTCTGAAACGGTGCGGGAAAGCCCTGCTCAGCTGTGGAGTCAACTTTTGATAGCAAGTGCAGCTCTAGTGTCCTTGCCAACATTGAGAACTCTGCTGCCTCAGCTGCACTGTCTTGGTCCACATGTCAAGTCGCAGATTACGACCTCTGACCGTGTCTTATGACTATGGGCTCTAGCTACAATATGCAATGTCGCCGCCTTTGCAAGCTGCTGCCCTCGATAATCTGCAGTCTGTGCTGCACGCCTGCCTCCTGGCACACACACAGCACGATTGTGTGTGGCAGAGGCTTCATGGGTCTCTATTGCCACTGCAGCGCTGCACCCGCAAACGCTAGCTGATCCTGGTGGACGACCACTTGTTGTGACCACAGGTAGACTCCAGTCTAGGGAGCCTGGCTGGCCTGGCACTTGGTGCCCTCGAAGCAGACGATGCGTACAAGTCGGTCTGCAAGGTTGAGGACGGGGAGGCATTACGCAGCCTAACCCTCACCAGACAAGTAGGGCAGCTCTCGCTCTCGCCCTCGAGGAACAGCAGCTGTGCAAAATGGCAGGCTGTGGACGTTGGCCCCGCCGGCACACTCCGGGCACGCATGCTCGTTGTTGATCACCTGGGCAGACAGGTATGCTGGCTACTGCCCAGATTTGTGGCCTTGCCAAGCTTGTCATAGGGCTGCCATAAAGACCGTGCCAAATTGCTGCAGCCTCTTCAAGTCAAATTGCACTGTGCTCTAACACTGGCCTTGTCTGCTACTGCGCTGTGTCTGCTACTGGGCTGCAGGTCTCTCCGTGGCACTGCGTCCCGCTGCAGGCTGCAGACTCGGGCCTCAACTTTGTCTGCCACACACCACGCGGTACATGGGCCAGGTGGGAGGTAGCTGTGGACGAGCAGCACACACCCCTCCGGATTGCTGCCCGGGCGGGCAAGCCTGCTCACTTTGCTGAGAATGTGCAGTGGAATTACGGCTCCCTACCCCAAACATTTGGTGATCCATCTCTCCGGAATGACAGCTATGGAGGCTTTCAGGTGAGAAGCCAGGCCAGAAGAGCTCTCACAAGAAACTTTTGGGAAGCACAAGCATCCATCACTGCTGCCATGTCTCGTACCCTGCATGCCACCAGCTTTATTCCCTGCATTCTATGTGACATGCATCCCAATACATTATGCTAGATGAGCATCGTTTTGGTGTGAAATGCCTCCAAGAAGTGCACCACTCACCATTTTCATTCCTGGACCATGATGTCTGCAACGAGTGACTAACATTTCATGCTTGCTAGCAAGTGCTATATGGAAGTCCACTTGCTATGAACAGCCATAAAAGGCCAGAAGGAGGCACATTGCAGCCTGCTCAGGCCAGCAGAGTGCTCATGCTGTGTGCAGTATGGAGGCAAGCCCGTGGAAGCTGTGGAGATTGGGACAAGGGCGGCAAATGTAGGAGAGGTTTACAGCGTGAAGCCTTTGGGTCTCTTTGCGGTAATCGAAGATGGCAAGCTGCAGTGGAAGGTGGTTACAATTGCACTTCAAGACCTCATGGCCGACATCTGTCACGACATTAGGGACCTCGAGAGGTCAGCTTCAAGGACCACACTGAGATACTGTTCTGACATTGTGAAACTCGTACGCCTGTCAGAACAGTGACAGATAGCTGAAGCTTTCTAATCCCTTATGTAGCTTGACACTGAAGAATCTTCTACCTTCTGGTACCAATGTTGGAATATGTACCTTGCATATGTATGAGAATCGAGAATTGGTGCACTTTGTCTGACAAGCTGACTTTGGCTTTGCAGGATCATGCCGGGAACGACTGACGAGATCCGGGAGTGGTTGAGGACTGGAAACTGCCTGGATGTGCACGACCAGGAGAATCTGTTCGGCCTGAACGAGCGTGCTGGGGACCAACACTATGCCCAGGACGTCATTCAACAGGTGCACATCTTCTTCCTTGGCCCCCAATGGCAGCAGAGGAGTTGGCTGCTCTCTGTACTGGAAGCATGGCCTTAGAGCCTGCACATAGTGGACAGGCTTGCTGAGACATGTATACACCAGCTTTACCAGTGTCGTAAGCTGCGGTAGCTCTATGGATGGTAGCTCTATGGAGTATTCTGACCGGCCACATCTGCTTGATCTTCTCTGGACTGAGGGAGACAGACGCACAGCTCGTGGCTAGAGCTGATAGCTGGGAGCCCCCACCTCCTCAGCTGGCTCCCGCGCCTCAAACGCATCCCGCTCTCTTCCTACAAGTAGGCAGCGAGCCACCCAATGTTATCGAAGAGACTGACTTGCCAACATTGCTTGGCAGCTTGTTATTGACCTTCTATACTAGGCATGCTGATCACTATTGATGCAGAGCTGAGGAAGTTGTATGTGCATATAAATGTAGCAATCTACTTTCTATACATAGATTTGCTTGGGCATTCCAGTTCCTGGACTATGCTGAGTACCACATAACTCAGCATGGGGGCCAGCTCTTGTGGCTCATCTTGCTTGGACATGGTATTGACTTGATCTGGTATCCATATCATCTCACCACGCCTCTCTCTCTCTCTCTCTCTCTCTCTCTC
>WELB01000079.1:542832-588114 GCA_009602725.1 Spirogloea muscicola | reverse complement strand
GCGCCCACTGCCGTCGCCCGCCCCTTCCTCCGTGCCCCCCCCCTTCCGCCCCCCCTCTCTCCCCCCCCCCCCCTCTCTCTCTCCCTCTCTCTCGCTTGCACTATCCAGGCAAGAGTGGCCGGTAATGAAGGGCGACGAGCTGCTTCCCCGGATCACCGCAAGCGACGAGCTCGACACCCCAACAGGCGCTGCCCGGCACAGGCTGGGCTTGCGCACGAAGCACGCTGTACACAATGGCCAGCCTGAGCTGCCCCTGCCCATGATCATCTCCAAGCCTACCCCCGTCTTGGTGAGCAGCTCACATAAGTGTTCCTCAGAAGCAACCCGCTCTGACTTCCACTACCTGCTATGAACAATTGCCTGACACTGTCGCACAGCAGCAGCCTGATTTCGTCCTGTGTGACTGGGTCAGATCTACAAAGAGCACAGCAAAGACGTCTACAAGGTCGGGAGTGAAGACCAACTCTCACCAGGATCCGTACTGCAAAACCCCTTCTCGCCCACGCTTACTTATCAGAATGGCGTCCAGAACCAGAAGGAGGTTGCTGCCAGGGGTCCCAGCGCTGTCGAGCAAGTTGTGGAAGACAACTTCCGCAAACAGTTCTCGAGGAGTCTGGTGGGTCGACCTCCCTTTGAACGTTGATATAAGCTGTGGATCAGCGTGCTTCTACTTGAGAGATCAGCAGCTTCTTTCCTATGCATACTGTGTAAGGTCCGCGATGCGCACACAGCTGTGTCAACTGGGCCGCAATCATGTCTGCTACAATACAGAGCTCTTAGTGAAGTCATATCAGCAAACTTCGGCAAATAGGATGTAAAGCCCTCCTCCTGGAGATGGTAAACCTGCTGAAGACTGAAGTTGACAATGAGCTATCTTCATAATACTTAGATGGCCATGACTTCTCGAAGTGTGTATCTTCTGAGCAGTTGACACTCATACAAGATAAGTGGCACGCATCGAACACTAACAAGTGGCCAGTATCTTAAGGAAATGTGAGCACACTGCAATATGTCCTGGTGACGTTCAATGTCTATCTGCCAATCTAAAGATATGGAGCAGGAAATATTTACCCTTGACACACAGTCGATGGCTACAGTGAACCATCCTTCGCAGTCAGATCCTACCGAAGGATTCCGGAAAATTGACATGCAACTTACATATTGGTACAAACAAGAAGTTGGATACAACATAACACCAGAGTGAAACACCACAGAATGCAAAAGCAAAAGCAGTATGACGAGAATTGAACACCGTGATTCAGGGAGAAGGTTGAAGCGTTAGTACGTCACCCTAGCAAAACCGACTGGTCCTTGGAGCACATAACTCAAAACCATGACAAAGCAATTTAAATCGAGAAAACAATTCTGAGACAATGACAACGGCACATAAACATGTAAGGTACATTCTTTGACCCGGCAGTATCGTTAGAATACTAGCTCATTTCAGCTGACAGATTGACAGCTTTGGATCCTTATGAAGGCCTCCTTTGCAGCATCCAAGCAGCGGTATACCAGGTGACATGCCAAGAGGACATACCCTACACTTTCAAGGTGGCTATTGCACCTGATACCACTCCTAGACAACTCAGCGTCAGCAGCCACAGCCTGGCAAAGACTTCGTTTGCGACCTATGAACTACCCCGCACTTTGACCCCGGTGTACCTTAAGCTCCTAGAGATCTATCGAGGACAAAATTGTAGAGGGCGGCACAAAGCGGTGCAGCCCGCCTACTCATCGCGACCAGCGCCAAACCTATCATTGTGGGCACTTCTTCCAGCATCACGTTGTTGGGCTGCCACAAGTGCACAGCCCACACAGTTAGTCAGCAAGGCAGCATTTGCACCAAGCGTCATATTAGGTATCAGTATTAGCACAGATCACTCGATGTATGCAGCAAACTATAAGCATTCCCTTAGTCATCTAATCTAGTGCCACGAGCACACCTGAGTGCAGAGTAATTATCTGTCCTCTTGCTCCTGAAGTTCGAGTAGATGAACTGTCCCAGGATCTGATTTCCAAAAGTCAAAGAAGGCACGCAGAGGATGCTGACCTCAAATCTACCATTTGTGTAAGTCTCATGCAAATTGCTGCAGTACAGCTTCTCTCATCAGGCCTTCAACTGTGAATCAGAATCTCTATTGATGCATTAGCTACTGGACTACAGGCCAGTAATACATCTGATGTAGAACATCAGCAGACAGGCAAGGACACAGGCAAGACAAAATTACGAGCAACAGACCAGATGCAAGCTCTGCAGTCAACGTGCAACCTGCAACATATTTCAGTGAACTTTTTGTGGCACTAAATAGCAGAATGACTGAGGCCCAGGATACGGAGAAGTCCATGGCCAAGCAACAGGCGGAGTCAACCAGCCACGGCAGATTGGGCTTGACGCGGCCCCACTGAAGGCTTCTGACAAGGATGCTTGCCAGATACGTTGCATTGCCGCCTATGGCGAAGGCAAACATAGAGAAGGAGAGGCCCTCCACACTACCTCGTGTCACATTCAGGATAATCTGGACAAATGGCATCTTTCTCAATGTAAGAAGACATTACGTGGAGGCCTGCTCTACAGCAGACATCAACAAGAGTGCTGGTAGAGCACTGCTGCATGATTGTTGGCAATTTGTCATCTGGGAACTGTTGACAAGGTCGCCCTTGAAGGGTACCCCTGATACCTGAGCTAGAGTGCCAGAGCTTTACCTTTCTTGCACACAAGCTGTGACTAAAGAGAAAAACCGGGTATTGAAACAAAGGCCTGGACGCAAGGACGGCGGGGACGCAAACAGGTCACCTGCGGCAGGCGGCCTGTTAGGTAAATGCAGGTCATGGACCAGCCAAGAATCTGGCCCACCACCAACCGCATGTCGCCCTCCTCTGCTGCCACGCGCAGTGCGCCTCGACTCCCAAGAAACGAGAACTTTCCAGCCTGCCGCATTGTCAGAATGGCCAAGTCAAATCTCGGCGACGGCCTTGATGCCAGCACCATATGCTTGCCAAAATGAACGGGCTCGAATGTGGTCACAGGTCTTTGGCTCAGGCTTCAACATTCAGGACTTTAGGCCTTGGTTATGGCAAAAGTGGGCAGTGTTTGGACATGTTGGACAAAGCACAAGGTGCTCCACCAACCTGCAGAAGCTTCCTCCCACCATCCACAAAAACTGCCCCGTCGCTCCTGCCATCTGGAAGGTAGTTGCCCGCCAGCCACGGCAGCCTCATCCCCAAACCTCCTGTAAGGACTGCACCAATGAGCACCTGCACCTCACAAATGCAGTTCCAGCATTCAGATCATGGCTTGCACCAGCTGCATGGCGATCCCACCTCACTCAACGCCTTCCTCACAGTGCAACTGACTAGAGGCAGCCTCGCACTCTCCAACTTTTAAAGGGGCGCAGCTAGCTCTGATTGACTGCTGCACGGGAGCGGGTGTTCTATCAAAAATACAGTGACTATCACAGGAGCATAGATGTGTAGGCCTCAATGAATGTGGGCCTACAGCTCGAAGACGCGGTGATGTCCCGGTCCCATACGACGTGGCCAGCGTCAAGCGCCGCCAGCTGCCATACGAATTTGGTGACCTGCCAAGAGAGAACACCAACATTGCAGATCAGCTGCAGTCAGACAGAGGCTGATGTGCTTCGGACTGGAGCAGAATAGCTGAGTCGTGGGGCGTGTCTGCCACTAGACAACAACCGCTGAGCATGCATGGCAGCTTCTAGGGCAGGGGTGGGACTCTGGGGCTTTACTGGCGATTGGTACGCGTGGGGGCCGCATTTGGGACGGGCATTGGCGGCCGCCCACGCTCTGAGCGCCTGCTGGAGACACCCGGAATCTTGGTGCCATCGGCCAGCGTGGGGTCGGAAGGGAAGAGCCCCTCCAGCGCATCCGCCGGACGGTGCTGCCGGTGCACCACCTCCTTCTCCTCGCCGGCCTGCACCACAGCACCCAAGCAGAGCACACCAAGGAGATCACATTCCCTCGCTGACATATCTCTGAGCAGCCACCGCTCGCCCGCTCGCAGTTGCTGACCAACAAGGTGTCCTTCTTTGCAAGGCCATAGCAACCTAAGCAGTTAGCTGTCAAAGCACTGCACCTGCTGGGAGCTGGGGTCATCGTGACGGCCTGACCAATTGTACCAGATGTGCTGGAAGACCAGAATGAGCGTGGTGGCGGTGTAGAGCTGCGAGATGCACCGGCAGGTGTGGCAGCACTTAATACTAGCATGAAAAGCCAAGACTTCCTAGCAGCAGCTAGGGAGATGGGGAACGAGGTTGAAAGCTAGCAACATCGGCAGCCTTATGGCAGCATGGCGCAAGCGTTGAAGCTCCTAACATGGAGCCGAAGCGTCTGTGCATGCAAGTGGACTGGCGCTCCGACTGCAATTGGGTGCTTGGGCAACAAGGAGGGAGGGGAGGCAGGAGGGTGGTGCGATAGACTATGCAGCAATTACCACGGCCGTGAAGAATTGCGTGGGGATCTGCAATGGAGGAAGGCACAAGCGGACAACATTAAATTTCAGGAGCAATCCGAGAGGCTGGCGATTGCACCATATCGGTGCTGCTCCCAGCATGCAGCCATGGCCGCAGCACAAGCATCGCACATGCTAGTATGGTCTGAGCTGCAGCTGCTTTGTGGATTCGGAAAAAAGGGCCTTGCTTCAGACAGTAAATTGAGGGGGTTGATGAGTGCACCGTGACGGGGTCCATGAGGCAGCCGACGAGGTTGAACACGTCCCTGACACGCCGCAACCACGCAGCCGCATGTGTAACCCGCAGGGGCTCGCTTGAGATGCCTCGGCGGGCCCGAGGTGCCCGCTGAAGGCCACTCCAGGCGATAAGGTAGCCGGGACGAGAGCGCCGCTCGCAGGGCGCAACTGCGACCTTTCCCAATGCAGCGAGAACGTCGAGCAGCCGCGGGCAAGGGCGGCTGGCCGGTCTGCGGCGCCTGCCAGAGCCAAGGCGGCGGTTTGGGAGGGCGCACCCAACGGTCCACGTGAGGATGAAGGCGAGGGAGACGCCCTCGACGTTGCCCGACTGCCAGTTGGCGACGATCTGGGGGATCTCGGCGACGGCCCAGCACAGGATGGACGCCAGGCCCAGGCCGAAGGACGCGGCGTCGCGCCGCGAGCACACGCAGTCTAGGAAGTAGCGGAACACGGGCGCCGAGCACGGCGCGCCCGGCCCGACGCTGCACGTCTCCGGCAGGCCCATGGCGGAGGCGTCGGGAGACGAGACGGAGGCCCGGGTAAGCCGGCAACGGCAGCGGCGGCGCAGGCAGGGGTGTGCCTCACTGAGGCGTTCGTCAGTCCCCGAGCGGCGGCACCGCGAGCAGCGGCCCTGGCGCGGCGTTATCTGGCGAAGCCGCCGCCGCCGCCGCCGCCGCCGCCGCCACCGCCGCCGCGCCTCCCGCCGCGTGCCGCTGCGGATCACGCGCCTTGGGGCTCGCGCGACGGCGCCTCTACTTTAGCGAGAGCGGCAGCGCAACCCCTCGCCCGTCGCCCAGCACCATCTCCGTGCAGCCGTTGGCGCCTCCTACGGCAGCAGCGCAGGAGCTCCCGGCGCGGCCGCCATGGGCAAGGGGGCCGACAGGTCAGCGCAGCGACGAGCACAGTAGCTCGGAGGCTCCCCAACGAACGCACCGTGTTGGTCGTTAGAGATTCGCGTCCATGCCGCAGCTAGTGATGACCGTTACTGCGATCTGATCGTGGAACTCAACTAGGCGTTGAGCGCTGTGGGAGGCTCCAGCGCAACGGCACCAAGCAGCGGCTGCCGTGTCGTGGCAGGGACGGCGCCGTGACCGTGTGCGGAGTGCTCCTCGCCATCCTCCTGCCGCCGCTGGGAGTCTTCGTGAAGGTCAGCGCACTCTGCTCTGGTCCTGCTGCAGTAGGCTCCCGATGGTTGGGCTCACAATCGAGAGGCAGCAGGGTGCTCATAGATGGCATGCAGCGGGTGCCTGCCAGCTGATCGTGCGTGAGCGAATGGCAAACAGGCTTAACGCCGTGCTGCTAGAGCAGTCTGAGGGCCGGCATGCATGCGCTCTTGTATCTGAGAAGCCAGCCTCTGAGCATGCCGGCGACTCCTTCAAGGTGGCGCGCGCGTTGCTGTGTCAGGAAAATTGTACGCGCGTCTTCGTCGCGCGTCTTATTAGGCGTCTTATCATGTCCGTCGCTTTTAATGCTTGTGTGCATGCAAGCCTCTGTTGACCTGATGGTCAACAGTTTGTATGTGCATGTCCCGCTTCTGGAGGTAGCGTGAGTGCCACATCGAGTTCTGGATATGCGTGCTGCTGACCATCCTAGGATACATTCCTGGAATCATATATGCCCTTTACGTGTTGATGAAATACTAAGGGTTCTTTGCTTCCCAAGACACTGTAGCGAGGGAGTCAGCAATACTACCTGCAGCAGACAATATGAGGGCTTCTGTAGCCTCTGTTGGCACATACACACTGTGATCAGCCTCAGATCCCTTACTTGGCTCAGTAGAAAAGTATCAAGCTGTGCATACCAAGCCCTGGGAGCCTGTTTAATACCATGTAGTGCTTTCTTGAGCTTGCCCACCTTCATTTTCTTTGCCTGTCACTTCAAAATCTGCAGGTTGCTGCATGTAGATGTCCTCCTCTGAGTCTCCAATCAGAAAAGCTGTAGTTGACCTTTAACTGTACACAGTGCTCGGGAGCAGTGTCGCAGACAGCTCTTAGGGAGTACTCCGTAATACGCTTTTGTGTTGCACATTGTGACAGAAATAGTGATACTAGACACACTAGCTTGAAAACCTTGTGAGTATGATAGTGCTGCATAAGCTAGAATTGCCTGCGATATGGAAGGGCATGGAATCAGCTAAAGTTCTGTTGGGGCTGCGTACTAAGAAGGCAGCATACCATAAGAATAAATCGGCAACTCGCAGATGATGCAGCTTGCATATTCCAAGCATGGATCTCACTGCATAGCTCGATACATGATTTGTAGCGTCTAACTTGGTAACATGCAACTGTGATTTACGGCTGGCCTGTTTGGATAAGCAGCTGCATGGTAGAGCAGACAACTTGCAAGCCACCCTGCTGTGCTACAGATGCGGCAGTCGCAGATGCAGCAATGGGATGGGCACATATGACCAGCCAGTGAGACAAATGTCGAGACTTAAGCTGGGCTCCTTGGCGAGCTCCAATACGAACAGACCACCTTATTTTTAGCCTGTGGCCCTCTGGCAGCTGCTCCCTCTGTTCAATTGTGTAAGCTCGACTGGCATTCGTGGCCGCTCCTTCAATCAGCAGTCATACTCCTCACAGATACAACTCACTACAACATAAATTGGGGATTGCTATTCCACTTTAGCTGTCCCTGTGACTTCAGCTTCACAAGTCGACCGTGGGTCAAGGCCTCCGTGCTCCTTAGTCTTTGTGTGGTTCTTCTTCAGACTACCTACACAAAAATGTGTTGGCCCAAAAAAATGTTGGCTTTTTACAGCCACCAGAATTGTCATGAAGCTGCTATGCTCCTGTGATCTAAAATATTTGTCATTTTCTAAGTCTATGCTCCCAGGCGCTCGCGATACCAGCGTGCTGGGTGTGCATTAGGCCAGGCTAATGGCTTCCGTGGTGGTGGTCTGGCTCCTCAGCTTAGCTTGTCAGATATATATGTGCTCACTCGAGGAATTTAGTGCCCCCCTTAGCCAACTCATTTCCCCGTTACCAGGACATGTGCAAGGCAAGAATCGGCCTCTCTCTCAATTTCATGCGCACCGCACGCCTTCTCTCTAAGAAAAAATATTTCTCACCAGTGATTTATGCAATTTATTCAGCAGGGGAAGTGGCATCGAAAAGTGCCAGTGGGCCAATAGCCCCTTTGATCTCTGTACTACCAGACTGCTTAGTACTGCTGGTTCCATTAGTTGGCCATATCAAGAAAGGGCTGGAACCAAAGAGACGGATATCTGGCAAGAAAGGACCAGAGAGATTGCAACTGATAGAGTGTTAGAGGCAAGCAAGCAAGTGAGAAGAACAAACCAGGAAAACGCTAGACAGGTTCATAGAGCAAGCAGCACGTGAGAAATTAGTTGGGAATCTCACACAGTATGACTTTGTCACCCTATATGTCCAGTTTGGAGCACAAGTCGGTATTGGAGAAAAGCAGCACAGCGACATCGCGTCTAGTGGAATAAAGCAGACTGTTACCGGACCTGCCCCCTCAGCTACCTCTGCCATCTCCTCCGACCTTGCAGAGCACTAAATATGACATTATTCAGGTTTTCCAAGCCTGAGTTGGTGGGTCTCCTTCATGTCCTCACCAAAGGCCGGTGCCTGGCTAGCGATCCAACTCCCACAATATCAATAAGGACGTGGTAACAACTGCCACTATCAACCCAACCAACCTAAGTACGTTGGCAGGGTACGCAGTGCACGCGGTCAACAAGCGGCCCGCGTCAACGAACAGAAATTGCTTACCACACCGCCAAAGATGGGTTTGTTGCGCTGGCCATTGACGTACACGGGCCGTCTGAGACATGATCAGACATTCTACAAGGGCTTGCCTTGCATGCGATCACCCGATGCCAAGGAGTGAAGCTTCTTCAACCGAAGGAAGTGAGCTCGTCCAGAAAGAAAGAAAGGACGCTAAGAAAAGACTTTCGTGTATTTGAAACAAACGAAGCCAAGTGGCCAAGTACAAAGGCAAGCACATCTAGAGACGCACATCACCTACAGCAGATTGACCCGCTCAGTAACCACGCGTCAAACCATAAAGGTCGCTAATCGATGCCTGAACACTAGATGGCAGATACGAAGCCCTTCNGCCGGGGCCTGGGGCGGAGCGGCGGCGGCAGCGGCAGCGGCGGCGGCGGAGGCGGCGCGAAGCGCGGCGGGCATGGCCAAGTGGCTTGCTAACCAATCACCCCGCACCTCCCTCCTCCGTCTGGCTGCACCCGCCTCCCCGACCCGCCCCCGTTGCTTTACCGGCCGCCTCCCCTTTTTCCGTTGAGGCCTCCCCCCACCCAGCTTCGTCGCCCGGCCTGCCAAACGAGCCGCCACGTGCTTCACTGCCTTGCGACCACCAACCGTCAGTGATGACGGTAGCTGGTCCGAACGAGAAGCAGCTCATCCGCACGAAAGAAAGAGGTCTTCCAATGGCTGTGACGAAGTAAGCTCCCATTCAAGTGACCTCTCCCAAGCGCGGCCAGATTTACTGGTGGCTGGAAGAGGCCAGCCCAAAGGAATGGACAAGGTCTGAAGGAGCCGGAGTGCTAAGGACTGAGACAGCAGCAAGGGAAATCTCAGTCACCTCTTGTCAGTAGATGCAAGTCTGAATAGCTAGCAGGCGGAAAGACGTCGCCCCAAAGACGATGAGGAGCAGAGGGCTGTGAAGGGCCAGCCCGTAAAAGGGGACGAGGTCTGGAGAGTCGGAAAGAGAAGGAGCAGAGCTCTTCCCGAGGTGGCGATGCCTGGGAAAGAGAGTAAGCTCTTCCGAATGGGCCAAGGGCTTGAAAAGCCAGATAAAATGGAATGAACTACTTGTCCAGCTCGATCGCCAATGGTGCTGCCTCTCTAAGCTCCATGCAAGTTTTGCTGTACACGGCGGTACTGAGAGGCCCTTGCGCTGCCTAGTCTGCAGCTCCGCTTGTATTGCTTCCCAGTGTAACTTCGTCTGTGACCACTCAAGCTAGCTTTCCACAGCAGCCACCACAGAAGACCAGCAGCCGCTTTCCTCTGCAGGGCTGCTCTCCATGCCTATGCTTAAGCTCCTTGCTCCTTGGAGACCCAAGTAAATTCCCTCAGTGTGCTGCATCTTCCGAGTGCTAAATGCCTTAAGGCCAAGTGTACTGTGCCTGCCATAAGCCTCTCGTTAGGATGGCCTTTCAAAGCCATTGCATAGTATGGAGATGCCGTTCCACCTCTGATTGGCAGCATCACAAACGACCTGCTACTCTGGACAAATATAACATGAAGCAGACATGGAGACCTGCAAAAGAATTAATTTTTAAAACGGCTCCATGTTCAATGACCTGCCGCTACTCTGCAACAATACCTGCCGCTGCTCGCCTAAGCAGATGAGCTTCCTACGGTGTGATCTATTGACAACCTTGTCTTGCACAAGTATCAGAGCAGCAAGACTTGTGACTCCTCGTGCGTCACTCCTGGCACGCCAGCCTCCACCAGCAGCTGAGCCCAAATTGACTGCAAGAGCGCCTGCGCTTTAGCACCCTGTAGGCACGCCGTGAGCTCGGCGAGCAGGAACCGAGAGTCTTGTGCCCAATGGGACGCAAGGCGGCGTCGCGACGTGACGCCCGCAGCCCCCAGCGCGGCCAGCAGCTCACCGCTACGCCGCTGCACTTGGGCGCCTGGCCCGAGCAGCGCTTCAGGCCGGATGGAGAGATGCGAGCGCACCGCCTTGAGAGCCGGCAGCACACGGCCCCCCAGGAGCGCGGCAGCAAATGCCGCAGTGCACCGCGCTGGTTCGCGCTCCTCCACAGCATGCTGCGGAAGCTCCCACCGATGTGGTCCAAACACCGGTGCCATCCAGGTGACGACACGGTCTGTATCCACATGATATGTTGCTGGTTGCGGTGATTGGGCACTGCCGCCAGTTGCCAAGAAAGTGCAGAGCGGAGCAGCCTCGACTGACAGCCACTGTGGGTCAACAGCCGTTGTACACGCCAGATAGCAACGGCCACCGCCAGAAACGCCAGCCGCCCCCTGCACTATGTCTGTGTACGCCAGATATTGCGGTGCATCTGCATGTGTACTTGCTGACGGGTGCAGATACACGAAGTCATTCTCGGGGAGCGAGCAAGCCTGGTACCGCACAGCACGTTGAATGCGAGGGCCACTGCCGTCCGTGGCAGTGTTGGCGGCGCTGCTGGGCCTCACACGCCGAGCAACGCGGTCGGCCCATCCCGCAAGCACAGCACGCCGCAGCAATGTGCGCTGCACGGCCCCCAAACGGGGGGGAGCGCAGCTGCCACTGGCTGCTCGCCTCTCCTTTCCGCACTCCTTGTCCATACTGCTAACCCGCCATGCCTGCTCAAGGCCCTCCAGCGCGTTCCAGACGGATGGCCGCCGCTCAGCTGCCTCGGCCCGCACTGCGCAAGCCGCCAGCTGCCGCCGAAGTGCGGCCATCTCATGCATGCGCCGTGCGTGCAGAAAGTACGATGCGCAGAACACCTCGGCTTGTTCTGCAGCCTCATAGGCGTGTAATGCATTGACTGCAGCAAAGGAGGGAGGAGAGGAGGTAAGAGCTAAGGGCACTTGGTCACAGCGTAAACTTCAAATACAAAGAAAAATGTAAGTATCAGGAACAAACGTAGATTGAGATTCTGTGAACGATCGAAATAAAAGTACTGGGCAAGTAGCACGAGCCTACACTACGTGAATCGGGCGCTACAGGTTGTTGCACCGCACTTAACATCTGTCGCAGCTCAGTGACAAACACAGTCCTGTCTGCCTTCAACATTCTGCCACTTTCTGCAGCTTGCCAGCCAGAGTTGCAGCTCTCAGCAATTACATGGAATGGAGGGTTGATTGTGCACATACCGATGGTGAGAGCATCACTAGTACAGTCGCGAAAGCGGGACTGCGCTGCTCTGGCATCCCGCTTGCGCTTTCGCCGCTCCTGCCATTGCACTTGCTCAGCTGCCGCCTTCTGCTCATCCTGCACGGGCTTCTCCTTGCTGCTACTGCCGGCCAACTCCCCCTTCCTTTCCCTCGATAGAGCTACAGCTGTACTGTTGGCATCACTGTCGTCATTAGCCGCCAGTTGCCCTGCCTCACGCATCATGGGGCTTTCCAGACTCAAAGCTGCGGCAGCTGCGACAGCGTGCGCCAGAAACAGTGCTGCTGCACTGACCGGCACCATCCCCTGTGCAACAGCAGCCACGGCTGCCACCAGCAGCCTTGCGCTCCTCGGGCTTATTGGGTACAAGACCATGGCTTTGCCGATGGGCGTGACCTCGTGGCTCTCACTTGATAAGAGCGCTGACAATGCCGTCAGCAAGTGATACGCCTCGAGCATCGCAGCTCGGGGCGGGGGTGTTGGAAATGGAAAGTTGGCAACCTGAAATGTCAACAGACACATATAATCTGAGAGGATTTAGGTTGTAGCTGAAAATCAGCTCATACTCGTGAAATCTGCAGCAGCGCGAAATGACTCCGATCGGCAACGTAGCATCTACTCATGCCACTATATATCCAGGGTCAGTCATGCCCATCGATGCTACAAAGTACAACTTGGAGTGTGCTGGGTCTGCAGCATCTAAAGGCCTTGAATGCATGTAGCCCAGGCTGTTGCTTGTGCTGACCTTGTCAATACCCATGGCTTTCATCTCGAGGACCACCCCCTCAACAGGGGCACGTGTGATTTCTGCAGGCAAATGCTCCGGAAAGGCGTCATTGTAGAGTGCGGAGGAGTAGAGGCGGTAGCAATGCCCCGGGCCAGTGCGGCCGGCCCGCCCTGCGCGCTGGTTCGCAGATGCCTTGCTTATCCACTGGACCATGAAATGCGATACGCCTGATTTCAGATCGTAGCTCCGCACCTTTGCGCGACCACTGTCCACCACGTATCTGTGCACACCGAGTTGCCAAAGGCCTTGTCAAGCCTTCTGAGGTAGCGCAGCCCCAACTTCTGAGTCCATTTGACGGTTAGCAAGCCAATAAGGCCAAGGTGACATCAGCCAACGCTCCCAAGCTTCAGCCAGATTGCATAGAGACAGACCTTGGCGTCACATTTGTGCAAGGTTTTTTGCATAACAAAGTGACCAGTTGTTGTTGACAAGCCCACCTGATTCCCGGGATGGTCAGCGATGTCTCGGCAACATTGGTTGCCACGACGACAAGCCGCGCACCGTCGGGTGGCGGCGCGAATGCGCGGAACTGCTGCCTTGCCGAGAGGGCGGCATACAGGGGCACAACATGCAGTGCGCCGGGGTCGACACCCATGTTCCATGGCACCTTCTCTTGGATCGCTGCTCCTGGCAGAAGCCCCTCTTCACACCTCGTGTATGTGACGGAAAGTTCTGCCTCCGTCCCTTTGCTTGCTACCGTGTCAGGACCTTCCCATTGCTCGTTGGTAGCCTGGAGGAGGAATTTGTCACCTTCTTGCCCGTCATCCTCCCTGCTGCTGACGTCGTCGTCCGTCTCGCTCTCATCATCATCGATGTCAGCTACGTCTCTCTCCTGCTTACCGACATAGTCATCATCCTTGTCCTCGTCCATCTCACCACCAAAAGTCACAGCCCGACTACTCTCTTCTGCAGGCCCGTCCGCTGCTCCGCAGATGTGGTCCAGCTCCACGTCGCTGCCGCCACCACCCACTTCCACGCCAGCGGAGCCACACACCCGGCGTGAAGGGAACAGCCGCCGCAGCGCACGGCAGAGGTCCTCAACCTCTTGCTGGCCAGTAACAAAGACCAGCACACCACCAGGAGGCAGGCGCGTGTGGATGGCCTTGACCTTCTTCCGGCAAGCGCCGAGGTAGTCGGCCAGCTCCGTGCACCGGCTGAAGTGCACAGTCACTGGGAACTGCCTGGCGGGGACGACGATGACCGGCGGGGGCGTCGGGAACAGCCGCTGGTTGGCAGCAAAGTCCTCCAGCCGCAGTGTGGCACTCATCAGTACCAGCTTCAGCGGCGTCACTTGCTGCCGCGGCACATGACCTTTTCTGGTGCCACCGTCCTTCTCCACGGCTGCCAACTCCTCCTCAAACATCTTCTGCTCAATACCAGGCAGGCACATAAGAAAATAGAAAAGCCATGTCGCTGAACAGAGAACAGTAGCAAATGCCAGGGCTCCACTAAAGCCATGTGTCAGTTCTGCTGTGCCGGCATCCACGTACTTGTCTGTCATTGACTTAGGTTGCAAACTGTAGGACGATTTGACTCAAAGGCACGCCATGGCGGCAAAGATGACATGTGCAGGCTTGGAACGAGCCATCTGCGACGGATTCGCTCGCAGAGGACAGAGAGTGCCCGATTGCGCTGTTGCGCTCCTTCTCGTGCCACTCTCGTATTGCCGCAGCGATGCCAATGGCCTGGCGACCCCACTAGAGGGCCAGTCCAGCGCCGACGCCACTGCTACGATGTGCACTTTGCACTTTGCTACTCACTTGTTGATATCTAGGATATTTAGTGCTCAGAATGTGCTTAAGCCAGCCTGAGAATATATTCCTCAACCACGATGCGAACCTGACGCAATGGCACGATGCGAGAGAGTAGGCCAATGAGGATGTCCGTATTCAGGCTGCGCTCATGCGCCTCGTCCAGCACAATGACAGAGTATTTCTGCAGGAGGAAGTCCGACTGCAGCAGGGTGTACATAAGCAATCAGCTAAGTAGGGTCGATTATTAGTACAGGATGAGGTACAGCCACGACCTAGAGCTGGCCAAGTGTTCTCAGGCACGGACAACACTGGCCTATAGTGAAGCATTCAAAAAAGGCCACATCGAATGTTCCGGGTGAAGTTCAGGGTGAACCTGAACTTCACGCAGGAGGATGCCGTCGGTCATGAATTTGATAGCGCAGGTGTCTCCAATGTGACGGTCATGGCGAACTTGGAAGCCTACCGCCGCACCCACCGTCGAACCAAGCTCATCGGCCACGCGACGTGCAGTGGCCAGAACAGCTACCCGCCGTGGCTGTGTCACGCCAACCATGCCTCGGTGTCTCCCGGCGGCTTGTCCATAGCCAGCCTCATACAAGAACTGCACAAGATAAATGTTAAAATAATCATGTTAGAACCTTCGTAACATGTTTGGGGACAGTCCCAAACAGACAGGCCACATAAGACCCTGGAGTTGCCAAGAATGCAATGCTGCTGAGATTTATATGATGGAACTTATAAGATTGTGCAAATGCCTGAGGAAAACCACCTGAGGCACTTGCGTGGTCTTCCCGCACCCTGTCTCGCCGCAAACGATCACAACAGGCCTCTCCGAAATTGCCTCCATAATCTCCTGCTCCATCATCAGGATGGGCAGCTTCGACCGGCTCCGCTGTATCTCCAAGCTCCGGTGGACGGGAACTGCCGTGCTCTTCTCCTGCTGACAAAATGCCAGCGCGCCCTCCACTGCTTCCGTGCCGCCTCCCTCCATCGGGTCATTGGTGGCCATGGCATTTGCATCATTGTCTCGCCCGGCAGCTTGTGTGGCACCCTCCTCGTTTGCCAGGACAGCCTCCTCCTCAGTGTTGGCACACCTTGCCGATGCCGTCTCCATGGCCCCAGCGACTTCTTGAGGGATGTTGACGTCGACTTGCTGAGGCCTTATTTTTGCCCTCTTCCTGGCCTTGCTCTTTCTCCTCTTCTTGGGCTCAACAACAATGTGTTGCTTAGCAGCCTCTGTTGCCTCTTCTGACGGTCCAGCAGCCGTAGTGCTTGCTAGGGTCGGCTCTCTGACGTCAACAGCATGTTCAGAAGAATCTGTAGGGGCGGGCATGTAAGAGCTAGCAGGCTTGAGCGATCCCGTTGGCAGGTCTCCCTCCAATGTTTGGCCGCTACAGTGAAGAGCAGTAGTACCTGCACGGCGTCCCCTGTCCATGCAAACAGCCAGTCTCGAGACTCCACCAACGTGCTGGCCCTCTTGCAACTCCTGGTCGCTGTCACTGTCATTGCCGATGGCTTTGTGTTGCCGCTTGTACAGCGGCACTCCATCCGGCGGCGCAAGCCCTGCACGCTCGAATCGCACGGCCTTGCGGAGACGCTCTCGCATCGTCTCGTCCTGCCACAAGCAATTGGTGTCTTATTACGACGCACCAGCAATCTACATTCATGAAAGCTGTGTACTCTATCCATTTTCGCATGTCAAGCGAGCGTGCTGCCACTTGATGCTTTGAGAGGGGCAGTTTTGTCAACCGCACCGGAAGCCCTTGCAAGCTTGGCAGGACCATGGTGCAAGTTGGGCCTTGGTGATTGGGCAAAATAGCACTACCGTACCTGTCCCAGCGAGCTGCTCGCTGACAGGAGCTGCAGGAAGCTGTCGTCCAACCTGTGAGCTCTGCGGCAGGGTGCCATCAGAGCAGCACATCCGTATAGCTTCTTCGGTGAATGTCACTAATGTGCGCAATCCTGAAACTAGGGTTTCACTGCAGCACTTCATTTAGTAAAGCATATGGAGAAATACGACTGAGTTGCTGAGCTGCAGCTCTAAGGCAAGAGTTACGGACTGGAGGGTCGCCAAGGCCGCGCTCCGCATCTGCCTGCTCTCCTTCTCCTCCTGCTACCGGCAACCCTGCCGATTCTCAGCAAAGGACATGTCCATTTGCTGAAGCTTGCTCGCGGGAAGGCTTCCACAACCCCATCCCTTCTTTCTGCGCACCCCTGTGCATTACCTCAAGCCTTGCCAGGTGAGCACAGTATGCCTAAGGGACACAGTGATTGCGATGAGCATAGGGGCTCGCACCTGAAGCCTGCGCAGCTTCCGCAGCTGGCTCTTGGTCTTCCTGGCAACCGCCGCCGCCACTGCAACCGCCTCCTGCGATCGGGCAGGAGAAGGTGAGCCTCAGCGCAGAAGCCTTTGCGGCTACGGTTCCCATTGGGTTTGGGTTCGGGTTGGCTTTTTGAGTGGGTTTGGAGGTCTGCCGTGGCGCTCGCTGCTGCGGCCCTGTGATCCGCAGAGTCTGTATATTTGCAGCCCATCGGAATTGCACAATTGTTGCTGCGAGGTGCTGTGTCTGATCTGGCCGCCAGGGCAGCTCTCATCCCTCAACATACGCTGGCCAGTTGAAGCTTTGTTGCTGGACCGCAATCTTCTCACCTTGCGCGTGGAGGCAGTGCGCTTGGTGGCCGCCGGCAGGACGAGAGCGTTACTGCCGGAGCAGCTGCAAGGAGCAAGGGCGACCGGGAAGTGGCTATCAGGGTTTAGCACTGAGGGCGGCAATGTGGAGTATCTTCCAATAATCATCGGTGCTGCAGCAACGGTGCCAAGCAGTATGGGCGGCTCGACGTCTGCGCAGCATGCGCCGGCGCCGCGTCGCGAGCGCTCCTCACCTTCTGGCTGCGGCCTCGAGCATGCCAGGGTCCAGGAGCAGGCCCGCCGGCAGAAGAGGCGGCGCCGCGTCCGCCGCCGCCGCCGTCGATGATGCCGCACCACCGAGCGCACGCCTGCGCTGCTTCGGCCGCGCCATGGCGGTGATCGAGAGCTGCCAAGCCGGCTCACGGGCCCTCCCGAGCGTCCCGCTCCGAGCGACGGCCCACTCCCGGGGCGCGTCAAATGGCCCGCCGCCAACGAGTAGCGACGAGCCCTGCCGTCAGCTCGCTTGGAAGGCGCCGAATCGGCGGCAGCTGCAGCGTCGGCGGCGGCGGCGAGCGGCGGCGGCTGCTAAGCGCGGCAGACGAGCGGCAAGCGGCTCGCGGCGGCGAGCTGCAGCGCCGCGATGGCGGGCCCGGATGGAGGGAGGCCGGTTTAGGGTTAGGGCTCAAAGAAAGTAGAGGGGTTCACTGAACATTCCTCTCGGCGCCCATCGCACGGCGCGGAGCCGCCGAAGATCGCCGCGCATCGAACGGCGGGCGTTGGCCGGCAGAGCCCCCTTAAACCCCAAACCCGGGGCCCTTCTAAAAGCCCCTCCGCTGCCTTAATCCCCCCCCTCCGGCCATCACGCCGCGCCCGCGCGCTTGCCGCCGCCGCCGCCGCCGCCGCCGCCGCGGGCTCGCCTGGCCAGCGCCGTCGCCGCCGTCTGAAGCAACTGCTCGCCGTCATGGTGAGCTTCCCGCGCCCCCGCTGTTGCTGCCCGCCGGTGTCACCGCGGCGCCTGCGCCGGCTGGCCTGTGGAGCCGGCCCTCGCCGAGCGCCGAGCGAAGAGCGCCGAGCGCCGAGCGCCGTCGCTTGAGCCTCACGACGGGAACGTGGCGGCGGTGTCGGCGCGGGCGTGCAGCCGCACCAGATCAATGAGATCAAGGACTTCTTGCTCACCGCCCGGCGCAAGGATGCGCGATGTGGGTTCCCACTCGAAACCCACCTCCGCCTTCTGAAACCCTTCTCTCTTCGCTAAATCTGTGTTCTGCTCTCCACCTCTTGCCCGTGAGCCAGGGCTGCAGCCATGCATTCGGCAGACATGTGTCTCGGCAGCAGCAGGACCGGGCCTACTGCCGTGTTCCGTCTGCCACTGGCTGCTGAAACGGCCTCTCGCCAAGAGCAGCCGCCCTCTACTGTCCGTGTATCTGCCACTAGCGGAACCTAGAGACGGCTTTCTCCTTAGCTGCTGCCCCATCGGCCACTTAGACGGAGCGCTTGGCCAAGGTCGGAGCTGCAGGCCGCATGAAGTGCTGCGTCCTTTCAGCGGCGCCAGCGCTCCTGAGCCCCCTCTGAGTCGTGCAGTTACCCTGCAATCTTAGTGGTGTTGAGTCATGCTGAGGTGTGAATATGCCGTGCGTGGCAGCTGTGAAAATCAAGAAGACGGGCAATGTGGTGAAGTTCAAGGTGCGGTGCAGCAAGTACCTCTATACCCTCTGCGTCACCGACTCCGACAAGGCTGACAAGCTTAAGCAGTCTTNTATTTCCTCACTAACCCCCCCCCCCCCCCCCCCCCCCCCCCCTCTCTTTTCCCCCTCTGTTTCACCTGACGCTGTACCCGCTGCTTTGCCTGCAGGTTTGCAAGTGCAGGACATTTAGGACTGCTCATGGCCCTCCCTCCTGAGCCTCACCTTCTTCTCTGCACCTTCATACCACTTGCCATTGACAATGCCGCAATGGAGGTGAAAGCCTGACATGACAGCAGCATAGCCTGCTCATTGTCAAAAGAGAGTTTACCCCCCCCATCTTGAAACTCTGCTCTCTTCTGCGCTCCGGCATGGCAAGCAGGGAGGAGTTGTGCTAGAGCATCATGGGATGACATTGGTGGCAAAAATCAGATATTCTCAATGGAGAAATGTTGTCAAAGCTAAGGGGGCTCAAAATTGGAGCCACTCTTTGAAGTATATGCACGTCTTTGGCGATACAAGCCCGTCATCGCTGCAGTCGCGCAGGACCTGCGCGCCCAAGCGTGGGCTGGTCAGGAAACAGATATGCACGGGACCCCTAGTCGCACAATGCGTCAGTGCCAGATGAGTGCAGCAGGGCTGCCACCTCAAGTTGCAGCTAGGTGGGAGGCTCATCGACATACGGGGCAGACACCACAAGGGATGCTGGTGAAGGGAGTCGAATCAGGGACACGGGATGTCGATGGCTTGTAGTACAGAGTCCCCTGCAGAGAAAAGGATCCGGCACCAGAGAAACCACACGTCTCAGGCACCTCATGCCGACAAGATGAATGGGTACCATTCCCTACCATTACCAGATCTTGGTCCAGCACAAGGCTCGACCAATAGAGCCGTACATGCTCAGCATTTACTGTTGTTGTCTGAGGTGTAGAATCTGGTTCGAGGAATTAGCATGAGATCCAAAGTTTTGATCACACCAGGTGCTCGAACGGTACTGTCTTGGCAACTCACCAGTGGGAATGGTGGGTCTCGTCCACTGCTCATCACCACTTCAACCTCGCCGTCGTAGACTAGAGTGTTCACTATCTGCTGCACAGGCACATAGGAGCTCAATGACTGGGGACAGCCCGCCGTTGCTGCATGCAGCAGACGATGTTGTAAAGCAAGGCGATCTGAAACTGCCCTTGCGACCAAGTTGCGACCACTCCATGCCCACTGTCCATTTTCGAGAGTGACCTACAGGAGTGCCTCTGCTGCCATGCTCCATGTGCCTTAAGTGGTACACCTTGTATTGCCATGCGACAGGCCTGATTGATCTCCTAAGAAACTTGGCTGTGCACCTGCGTTGATCACGGACCTGCTGGTAGTCTTCCAGACGGAGCTCTTCCCTAGTCACCCCTGACAACCGCACAGCCTCGGCGACGTCCTCGAGCGTCACAGCACCCTGCAAGCTCCTCAAGCCATTGTGACGATTGAGGGTAAAGGCCAGAATAGAATGCTCCTTATCAACAATAAGTTTAAGCAACTCCAAAGCACCTCATGTACTGTGCTCAATATGCGAATTACTCGTCGCAAAGTAGCACATCTAAAATGGGTGACATTGTGGAGGTGACCTTGTGGAGGATGTACTGCAAGCACTGCTGCCTCAACACAGCAATGAATTCAGCATCAAATTCATGCTCGGTGTACCAAGCTCCCCCCGTGATCTCCCTGGATGGCTCCAGCTCAATTAGCATGTACACCTTTCGGTTCTTGCTCTGTCAACAGATAAGAAGACTCTTACTTAGATTCTTGTGCAAGTCAGCACAAGTGCCACTTACTTTTACTGCTCTAGGCCTCCCTAATGCGGATGCTGCATGTACTAAATCAGAGAAGGTCTGATGCATGTACCATCCAATTTAGATGATTTCTGCAGATCTTGCGGGCCACCTGTGAGTAGATATCTTCAGGTACCAGATCATTAGCAGCTAGATATTCTGGTTTGGATGCTCTAGCGACTGGTTTGAGTCTGGTCTTAGCTATATAGCTGGAAACCTATGACATACTGCGACGGACTTGACAGCCTTGATGAGGTGGCGTCCCTCCAACGTCTTCAGGATCTTCGTGATCTGAGGCTGTTGCAGGTTACTCCTCAATTTCATGTCCCTGGTCCAGATGCCTGACAGTTGCAAGAGAGCTAGTCAAGCAGCAACCACAAGTCATTAACAGGTGGAAGATCCAACAACCAGGACGCAAGTTCAGGTATCTGCATGTGCTGCAAGGACTTGAACGAACGATGACCCCTATTTCAAGCAACACATTAGAAGCTGACAAGTACCTAAAGAGAAGCTTGACATCAAGTGCTGATAAAAAATCACTACCGGTTGATGTACTGATAAAGCAAACCACTTGCTGCGATTGTAATGAAGGGCGGCCTAAGAAGACGATTCCAGAGCAAGTGTTTCCACATACCCATGTTCCCGGCCTGCTGGATGATCTGATACACCAGCATGTCCTCCGAGCTCAAGCCCTTGAACCTGCAAATGCTCAGGAGCAGGCTGAAGCTGCCAATGGCTCTCATAATAGGCAGCAGCATCTCTGCCTCCATCTTGTCAAAATGTGGTCACAGTAATGGATCACCAATCTTGATTTGGAGTTATTGCCAGATCTCATGACACTCAACCAAGGTAATTGTCAAAGAGTGCCAGATTCAGCCAGATACAACTGAAAATATGAATGATTGGCTCTAAACACGCCCCATCTGCCTTACTTCACGGCCTCTTCCTGATCCAACTCCTTGTACACCAGGGTATCGCCCTTGGTAAATAGTTGCACCAGCCGCTGCAGCACCGCAAACCAGCGCGAAAGAGTCAGAGAGTTGCCTTACAAGGCGAATGCACGTGTGTGCAGCTTAAGGACAGCTCATCGAAAACAGTGTCCCCCCGACAAGCAGCTTCAGTAGCCTTAGGGTTCGGATACCGAGGATAGTGACTTGTCAACCGATTCAGGACTTTGATGGCAGCTGCCAGCCACCAGCCAAGAAAACTGCTGGCACTTAAGGGACCTAGCTGACAGCCTCTACGAGCAAGCAGGCACGACCTGCCGCATATTCCAAGCAGTAGCCGTCCACCACTGTTCAAGCAGCGGCATTCACACAAGAACAAGCGTGGAAGCTGCTGGGCTTGCCCCTTGAGTGCTTCAAAACCTCTTCAGCACAGAGCTATGGAAGTAGGCAATTACCGACTTGACCATTGTTCAGGGTTGAGGTGTATGTATTCTGGCCTCTTGGCTTGAGGCTTTAGAGTTTAGAAATTGTTAACCCTACCTAACCCTAAACGCCTAACCCTGAACTGCAGGCACTCAGGGGCTCAGCGGAGCCCTACCTTTTGAAGGAGTGCATTTATGGCCTGCGCCTGCTCCTGCAGCGAGTACGCTCGCAGCTCTTCCTCCAGTACCTTCGCCGCCAGCCCCTGCAGCCGAACGCAGCGCAGTACGCAGCAATGTGTCAGTGACTTACACAACCCCAACTCTGGATTGTGCAGCACGGAAGGTCAGATGTTGGCGTTACACACTCCAGTCCTTCGTGCCAACAGGCGAGGCTTCGCTTCCGGTCTTTTCTAAGCAGGCTTTCGGTTGCAAGGGCTTGGGAAAACCGGGATTTAGCACCTCAGGGTGCCGCCCGCAGAGCAGGAGGATGGACTGCTCGGCGCCTGCTGCAGGGCTGCCCATGGCGGCTCCACCAACTCCGCCCTCCCCGTCGCCGAGGCCGCCGTCACGACGCTGGACCCTCGCAGCAAGCGCACCAGGGTGCGCCCGCCGTCTCTGGGCGCGCCTCCATCGCAATGAGGCCTTCAAGCACGAAGTCAAGCCTTGCACACCGAGTACTGGATGCCAGTGGGCGCCGTCGGCGGCGTCCCTTCGCCAAACCGCGCGTTATTCATGGTGGCGCCTTGAGCTGGTTCCGCGCTTCTGGCGTCCGGGGGCTGGCCACAGCTTGCAGCAGGCAGGCCGCGCGGAGCTCACGAGGCGAGAGTTATGGCTGTAGGGACACACCTTGCTGCCAACTGTGGTTGCTAAGAACTGTGCTTTATGTGGAGCTGAGGCCAATGATGCAATGAGCCTCCAGCTTTTGCAAGCCACGGATAGAGCGAGGGCGCCAGTGCTAAGTCTGCCCGTTTGCCTAATGTTGCAGTGAAGCTTTGAATTTATTTTGTGCTTCAGTCCAGGAGATGACAATTTAGTTCCGGGGCTGAATGTGGACGCATGCAATTGCATGCCGAGCTCATTGTGATGCTTAGTGACCATGGCTGCACGATAGTATCAGCCACCACGACAAAGTGATATCTCACATCGTCGCTATCATTGCCGAGCGAGAGCATCTGATATCTATCAGGTACGCATAATTTGGCCTGCAAGCACTGAAGCTCGTCACCAGCAAGCAAACCTTCAAATAGGAATATTGAGGCGTGTAAGCGTGCTTAAGCACAGATAGCACCCTGCAGCACGAGAATGTGCAATGATGGCCATCAGCTGGCTGTGCAATCACCTCATCTCCAACTCAAGCTTCGGATTCGAGCTTGCTCACTTCGTAGCCTTGATTGCCGGGCAGCGCACCTGGCCCCTTTACATAGCTCAAAGACTTATCGCAACTCAAGACATAGATTCCAGCTCTCCAATAATCTATGCTTCACCAACGGACATAAGGAGGGGCTTTAGACGAGGTCGCACCCAGCCACCAAGGTTTTGTTGGCCTCGTTTCTGTACAGGTTAATGAGAAGCGCAGTCGAACAAGCCCTTCTACAAGCATGCAAGACTGAGGCCCATCACCTCCTCCGAGAGGTGGCAAGAGCAGCTACTCCCGCTCCAACCAGAGCTACTGCTGTGGCGGCCAGCCCAATTCCAATCATGCCATCTGCATCTCCAACAAGTCAAACCCCATGAGTGGAAGATAGTGAGAGCTTCCTTGCTGCAGGTCCTTGCTGTGTGACGTGGCCCACAGCAACTGCAAGAGCCTCGTTCCGTTTACCGAAATAATTGACAGCTTCATGTGGTATGCTTGGACATGCTTTTACCTGCTGCAATCTTGTCTTCCACCATCTTCTTCAATGACTCAGCTTGTCGGAAATTAGGTTGCACCTGCAATCCAGCACCACTGCAACCTCAGTAAAGCAGCAGTAGGGTGTGGCATAGCTGCTCTCTTGAGTGCTGAAGAGAATAGAGCTTGCAGGCCTACACCATACCCCACAAGGTACACTAGTATGCACCTGACAGACATGAGGTTGTCAAGAAGCAAAGCCTCTGCCACAGCCTGTACCTTGGATTATAATATTTCAAAAATAGACTCAGAGCTTCGAGGAGCCTAGCAGAATTTGTGAAAGTATTATCTGTCCTGGTCCAAGTCGCACAAGCTTGCTGGGGCAGCTAGGCAAGCTGTGTAGGAGACATTGTACCTGCAATGCTTTGTCCACAAAGCGTCGGGAGCGGGTATAATCGCTGGAGCGGAAGTAGCCCACAGCAAGGAGGTAGAGCACCTCCCTTTGCTGCTCGCTGGAGAGCTTATCCCTCAACTTCTCTGTGCTAGAGAGCACGCATGCAAGTGTCAACACGAAAGCTTGGAGCGAAGACCGTGGAGAGCCTTGGCATCTCTGTCAGCAGTCAGATCTGCATGTGCGGATGCACTGAAGCAGATAGAGAAATCCCAAAATGGACTGCAAGAGGTGCCACGTATGGAAAGATATATTTGACGCTCTACCAAATCCGGCAAGCTACGTCGAGCAATAGCAAGTAAAACAACGGGCAAGGCCTGGTTGGGAGCACCTTCAAGCATGGCCACGCCACGCTGGACGTCGGCGGGCCGCCGGGAGTGGACGAGCGCCCAGGCGAGGCGCATGATGGACTCCGTGCGCGTCTCCGGCCTAGTGGGCGCGTCGCGGTCACCGCCCAATGCGTCCAGCTCACAATGCTGCAAAGTGCAGGCGGAGACGGATGAGATCCCGTGGCCTTTGGCCCCCAGCTCCCAACGCGCGGACCCCATGTTGTAAACGTTGCACTAATGTGAATTGCTGGCAAAGACTGCAGCGCTTGCTTGTGCAGGACCTTCCTGCCGCTAAGCTTTCACCGAGCATGGCCTGCACAGTTGCTGCCCGGGCAGGCTGCCTCCCTGCTGCCCTCGCCGGCTCGCCAGGCTCTCCATCCCCACTACACAATTGCGCAAGCTAAACGGCAGAGCCCATGCTGCCGGAGGACTCTGCACAAGGCATCCGCGCTCTTGTTGTGCGCACCGCAATTGTGCCCTCGTCAGTCCACGGCAACGTGTCGCCGCCGCCGAAGAGCGAGCCGAGCTGCGCGAGGTAGGACATTGCGGCGGGCTCTGGCACCGTGCACACTCACGGCGGCGGCGCTCGGCGGTAGGGCGGCGGCGGCACCAGAGGCGGCCTGCCTTCGCACATAAGGCCGCATGAAACCGGTGGATGCATTGCCAGCTAGTCACGGTCAGCCGCCATTGAGCACCTTCTTCTTTGGTCCTCATGGACGAGAAACAGCTCTTCCAATGCAACGCTTACCTCTTCTCAAGAGAAGCGAACTCTTTGGCAATGCGCATAGGATTTGAGACTAGCCTCTCACAGCCTTTGCCCCTTCGGAAGACAAAGAGCTCGTCTATGTCACCTTTGTTAACCCTTATTTGTTGTGCTTTCGCCGCCCTGTTACCTTTGCCCCCCCTAGCCAAGGGCATTGCCACATCTTGCCCCAGTCTTGGCAGTACATACCCCCTGAACAGTGCTGTAATCGGCTTAACCTCCCTCCCAAGTCATAAGCACCGTGGACCTTCCGTCTTCTCGAGCGAGCTGTTACTTCAGTTCAGTATTGGATTGTGATGAACAAGCTATAAACGGCGATTGTTGTGAAAGGCAGCTAACATAAAACTAGGACAAGGTTCAAAGGCTGAAGAATAATCACCGCTCAGCAATGCAAGTGGCATAATTGGTTGCTACTCAAACAGATGCACGTCTCCATCACTCGGTGGATGCCTTGCCACATAGCCACCAGCAGGCGCCATTGAGCACATTGTTAGTAATTCCTCCTTTTGAGAGAAGTGCCTCCATAGCCTGTAAGAGCTGGCTGAAAAGGTGCGTTTACATGTCATTGCCAAATATACACCCAGCTCTGGACTTGCCACTGCCAAGAGGGCTGTGGCCTCCTACCATATTTGTTTGCTCGACTTAAGTCCACCGAGTTGGCCTTTCGAAGACACTTCCTCCAGGAGAAGGTGCGGCTCTCCTCAGCTTCCTGCAAGTCTGCCCAGCTTCTCCATCCTCTTCTTCACTCTTGCTTCGTTCTTACTTCAAAACCGCAGAATGCAATTTCCCACGCCTAACATTTGCTAGCAGTACTCCAGACTCCACGAGCTTGCAGCCTAAGGCCTGGCTGGCATGGACCACTATTGACGGGAAACCTGAGTATCATCTGACTCACAGCCTGAGGCCTGTAGTCCCTGCCCGCTGTCACCAAGATGTTTTTGGCCAGTGCCCAACGTTACTGAGCCTAGCAGCACACAGCATAAAAATTACACTGGCCTGCAAGGCCTGGTTATTTATAAACACACTATCCAACAACACAGATTCACATCAGCTATTGAAGACTCATAACCGGGTCCTGCAATGAACATCCTCATGACCCACAAAGAAGTTGTCCCAGTACCAAAAAGTCACTGTAAATGTAGGCTAAGTAATTGCAATGAAGGCTGGCACAAAAGCTTGCAGCATGAGGGGGAATGTAATGGCCACTTGATACGCCAGAACAGAGCAGCTTGCACTCGCATACATCTTCCAAAGCAAAGGCCAAAAGCAGCTCAAGGGGAAAGCAAAAGCAAGCTCAATGCCTATACCCGTTCCTACTGAACTCAACTTCAAGTTCCACAAGCACCAGCAAGCTAACTCAAATGTCTGCTATAAAGCAGCTGCCCTGCAGCCTGAGACATCATGCAGGAGATGAGCACCATGCAACACAAGTGGCGAGAGGACAAGCTGCTTGGCTCAACGCTAGTCATTGCCAGCAGCATCCCACATGATACAGCGCCTGACAGAAACATTGAGTGTATAACAGCAGCTTGGTCTTGATGACAACCACACAAAAGCATGCTCCTGACTTGACTAAGTACAACCCTATTGCGGGAACAATGTCCCAAAGGATAATTACAGTGACTAAGAGGTAATTAAACCACCCTAGTATCATGAGACGAAGACATGGTAATCACCAGTACTCTGCTGCTTTAGGCCCCATGAGGGCATGGCTATCTGAGAGCCCGGCTACTTCCTCCAGTCTCATGCTCCAAGAAGTTTGTTGTGAACAAGCTCTGCAGTATAGGAAGGGCACTTGGTCTTGACGACTCATCCAACAGCTGGCCCTGATTGGCATCACCAGCATGCACCTGCTTCACCTCCGGAAGCGAGCTCCTTGGTGTCTGCAGGAAGTCAAGGTCAAGGTCAAGGTCAAGCCAAACCATGTTTGCGAGGTGCTCTGTTGTTGTCAAGTGCGGGTGAACTTCAGCAACCTTTTCTGTGTGCTGTCACCTGCCTTGCATGCACTCTTCTCCAATTTCAGCTGTATGTATGTCCCATGAGGGCTGCTCTACAATCAACGAGGTACGACAGGGAACCACCACAGCAGTTCAAGCCAACACATCAGAATGTTCTTACCAGGGGGGTTCCTGAGTTGTTGATTCCCTCCTCCATTACATGCAATGGCATGGCAGGTGTGTGGCCAGAGAAGAGAGAAAGATGGCCAAGAAGCTTGTCCTTGCGAGAAAATGTTGTCCCGCAGGAGCACAGCCACTTGTCCTTTCCACAGTGCTTCTCATGCGTCTTAAGGTCGGCTACCACAGAGAACTTCTTGGAGCCACACTTGGAACAGGTGAGCATCTTGGGACAGTGGCTCCGCCGGTAGTGGTTCTTAACACACAGCATGGTTTTCAATGGTTGGAACTTACGGTGCTTCCTGTTGCGCTTGCAACCCATGTAGGGACAGCTGAATCTGTCCAATACCCAGGAAGCAGAGCAGATTGATCACATACTGTGAAGGGGCTGAGACAATCTACTTCTATCCTTTTCTTCAGCTAGAAAGCTCATTGAAAATTACAGCATGCACCCGTCCAAATTCAGTCAATCCAGACATTGTCTTGTTTATGTGTAGCATATGTACTGCCATGAAGAACATGGACTACCGACTACGGCACGATGCAGCTCACATACAAAGATCCTAGGCTCGAAGTTGGGAAATATAAATCTGGGCATATTAAAGGAAGCTGTCACCTCTTGGGGCGAACGGGTACAGAACCAAGACCAGGCCTCTCAGGTCTGGATAGAGCAGCAGGTGTCTTATACTCGTCACCATGACCCCTCATGTGCATTCGAAGATTAGCATCTCGCTTGAAGCCTGTCAGAACAAGTGCCTGAATATGTCAGACCAAGTTCCAAAATTGCAGACTGGGAAGAGCAGAAGGTGGCCTATTGCAGGATACTGATAAGAATCAGCAAAATACATTAGCAAGCTCTGTCATACCCTTGCCACAGATGGCACAGAAGTGCGTATGCTCGGCAAGAATCTCTACAGGGTCCATCTCAACGACATCATAAGACCCCTCTGCATGAAGACAAGTGAGGCTATTGAGAACAACTCACTCAAAGGTGCCCATGGCTTCCTCCCAAAGTTGGACGCCTTACAACAGGTGAAGAGCAATCTAAAACATGCGAACTGCAAAACTCCTAATCCAAGCAGTTTACAAGCTAACCCTGCATGACTTATAGCAAGTATGATGCAGAGTGACTCGCTCAGCCTTAAGCAGACTGAGATTTTAACCATCAATGCCACACCCTTCGCTACTGACCAGGGAGTGTCTCTTCGTAGTTGTCATCATCATCCGCAGTTGTCTGAGCAGACACAGTATCCTTCTGAGAGTTGTCATATGAAGCAGTCGTGACCGGGAAAAGTTCCTGCTGGTCATGTGCCTCCACTACCACACCATGCTGCTGATTACCCTGCCCTTGAGAAGGAGACACGAAGAAATTCAAGGTGTGGGCACTGCCATTGCTCGCGTTGCTGTGGGCCGGAAGGCCAGCAAAATGCACAGCCTGATCCTGGCTCCCGGTTGTCTGGCTCCCAAGTGCCTGCAACTGACTCATCTGAGGAAGGATGCCTGCAGCAGCAACTGCTAGCTGAGAAATGACTGTTGCCACGCCTGTTGCAGTGACTGCCTGCTGCTGTTGCAGCTGCTGAGCTTGTACCAAGGAATTGGGCTGAGCTGAGTTCTGAGCAATGAGCGGCACAAGACCTTGCAAGGCTCCAATATTCTGCGCGAGACCAAGTCAGACGAGGAAAATTTGTCAAGTAGGGCAGCAAATACAAGAACGCCTCAGACCACTAGTGCAAGATTCAATCTAATATGCCACACCCAGCAACAGGACAATACCTGCTTCACATCAGGTACTACACTGAAGCAAGCTACCATAGGCAAGAACAACAGCTACCACATTCTCACTGAGTTGACTGGTCATGCTAGAAACATACAAATGCAAATCACACCATCTGCATGCCATCCTTCAAGGTAATCCATTCATAACGAGCAACAAATACGACCACTGACATGACAACGGTTCCCTACAAGCAGTACAAGCCACAGCAACTGACAAGCATCGACCAGCTATGTGGCAAGCCAGTAGAAGGGCAGACCTGCTGCAGTAGATTGAGTGCACTCATCAAAGACTGGGGCTGGCTGGCGCCCAACTGAGTGTTGCCCAGCTGAGCCATGCCCAGATTGTCAAATCTCATGCCATCATACTGGGGATTGGATGTTGGTGCTAGATTGTTGTTGGCAGGTGCCAGCATGTGCATTTGCTGCGACATCTGCTTTGTGTAAGAGGGACAATATCAGGATGGTGGTGGCCTGGAGAATCAGAGGGCAAGAACGACACCTCACATCATGTTTCTGCACGGTCCAAGCAATGCCTGCCTCCACATGACAACAGAGCATCCACCACAACTGCCTGAGGCAGGCACCTTATGTGTCTGCTCAATACACGCAAGCCTCCCCTATCACCCTCCCTGCCACTGCAAACTGACCCTTCCTCACCTTATCCTACACCACCGTTTTTAAGTCTTGGTAAAGAGGACAATCTTGCTCAGAGTAACGGACTCAACTGGACAGGCAAAAAAGTCAACTCATGGTCAACACAGGGCCGTGACCAGTGAGACATCGAGGCATTCATAGAGGGGGGTTTGGGAGCACACCTCGTTCAACTGCTCGGATCCAAACCGGCTGAACCCGCCGTTTCCGTAGTTATTCATTCCTTTGCCGCAGGCGTGGGTTCCAGCGGCCTGCCAAACGTGAGCAATGAACTCTCTGCCTGCCGAGGCCTGGCGCTATCAGCGGCTCGCACCAAGGGCTCCACCGATGGCAAGCAGCTATCGGCGCCACCCAGCCATGTGGTGCAGGCGGAGACACTCCCCGTCGCCGCCGTCCGCTCACAGCGAGCCGGCCGCAGGTCGCCGGCCTGGCCGAGGGGCCACCATGAACAGCCCCGGCGCCAGCGAGGTCCTCCGTGGGGGGAGCGAGGCCAGCAACCCCGCGGCGGCTCGCCGGGCCTTGGCGCGCCCGCGGCGGCGGCGGCGGCGGCGGCATAGGCGGGCTGGTCGACCAGCCAGCGCCGTGCCCCGCGTCTGTTGCTGGCGCTCAGTGATCGCGCGCTTCTGCGGCTTTTGTTGACGTGCCAATCCATGCCCTGGCTGCATTGCCGTCCCACGCCTGCAGATTGCTTGCAGCTACGATGGCGGAGTAGCCGCACGCCCGTCGGACAAAATGATGGCATGGCGGTAATGCTCGTTGGTCTAAGGCNACCGCCCCCCCGGGCTGCTATGGCGGCTGGGCGGGATGAGGGAGGACGGGGGGGAGGAGGAGGGAGGGGCGGGGGAAGAAAGTGCTCGCCCATGGACAAGAGGGGCAGGCAACGCCAGCCCAAAAAGAGTAGACAATGTCCAAAGCCAAAGAAAACGGAGCCGGAAAAAGAGAAGTGCGCGCCCATAGAGAAGAGGGGCTGGCAAAGCCAACCCAAAAAAGAATGGACAATGGAAACAGGACTACGCCACAAAACGGCGCGGCCAGATTAACTGGTGGCTGGGAGAGGCCAGCCCAAAAGAGGAGCCAGAAAAACACTACACTGCAAAACACAAGACGATGCGGAGGGAAGCTCAGTACCCGCGAGTGAGCAACATCAGATCCGAGTAGCTCGCTGCACGGAAGAAAGTGCTCGCCCATGGACAAGAGGGGCAGGCAACGCCAGCCCAAAAAGAACGGACAATGTCCAAAGCCAAATCGGAGCCGGAAAAAGGACTACACTACAAAACACTGCAAAACACAGACGATGCAGAGGGAAGCTCAGTACCCGCGAGTGAGCAACATCGGATCTGAGGAGAGCTCGCTGCCGGGAAAGAGAAGCAAGCGCGGCCAGATTAACTGGTGGCTGGGAGAGGCCAGCCCAAAAGAATGGACAAGAAAGGCACTCCGCCGAGACCCAGAGGCGCGCCGCTTTTGCCGCGGGCGGCCTCCACCCCCCCCTCCTCCCTACCCCCGGCCCTGCCCGGCAGGAGGGGGGGAGTGACGCCCGAGGCCGGCGTTGGCTGGGCTGGCTCCGCCACGTGGGGGTCACCGATTGTCCGCCGCGATTGTCCGCTTCGCATGAGTCTTAGCCAATCGCGAGGCGCCGCGTGGTGGAGGGTCCACCCACTAGCGGTGCCGATTGCCACTCCCCACCAAGAGATTCGCTTGCCCCCAGCCTGGCGGACTCTTGACGACGCCGCGCCAGCCCAGCCAGCCCCGTCGCCTGTGTTGCCCAATGGTGAGCAGTGACCTTCGATGCCTCTGCTGCAAGCCGCCCCCCCTACAGGTAAACCCCAAACCCTAATATAAATATAGGGTATAGTTTTTCGGCAGCGGATAATTTCCCGGCAGCTAGTCTGTCGGATTTGAGGCTCCTCACTCGTAACTACTGAGTGGTCCATCCTCCCCCGTTCTGCCATAGCCTCTTCAGGCCCTTAGTAGCTGCTTAGCTCGTAATTCGGCCCCTTCGAACCTTGTCAATTCTTTTCAGGCTGGCTTCTCACAGCCCTTGCCCCCAGTGGGAGAGCCACTTCTTTCCCGTAGGCTCGAGATGAAGTGCGGGTCAACCCCCCCGGCTTGTCTGCGAGTCCATTGGGGCAATTTGTTGTTAAGGGCCAGCCCAAGACCATTGGACAAGGTTCGCAAAGTCGAAGGACACTACCAGGCAGGGTTCTACAGATGGAAGTCGATTGCAAAGCTGTGGTCTTGCATGATCACGTCCAATCGCCCTAGTCTGCCACTTTCAGCAGTGAAGGCAGAAGCCCCCGAACAGGAAGCAGTGAGCTCCACCACATGGGCAGTGGCTGAGCAGCCAGCCCAACAGAGAGGGCAAGAAAATTCACTCGTCGCCCTTCGGTAAATGATGGACGGGTAATAGAAGGTAGCACAATCTCAAGAGGATCATGAGCACCGCCCTTATGAGACTTTGTGCTGTCTTGCATCTCAGAGTCAGGCTGCATGACAACTTTGTTGCTGAAGTTTAGATTTGGCCAGTTTTGGTGCTGCAACTGCATTGATTAGCCACTCTCTCCACTCTGTCTTCAGCTGGGGCACCCTGCTCTCTTCATAGAACAGACTGCCCTCCTCTCGGTTGTACAAATTTAGTGAGCTCGTGGCGGCACGTACAGGTCAGCTGGCACAGGCTTCGCCCGCAGCCGAGATGGATGGCAGCCATAGATGGGCGCGCAGTGGAGCAGCGCGGTCGCCTCAGAGTCGAATAACCCCGAAGTGCCAGGGCGACACTTCTCACAAGGAGCACTCCTATGGCCAGTGGGCTGAGTCAGATGGTTACCCATCCCGTTTGCCGCTTCAACCATACCAATGCTTCGACAGAATGGCTCCCCAGCTGGCTCACCATGATATCATGTTTACCAGATAGTGAATGGCAATGTTCGTTACTCTTCACAAATGGTTACGTTACTCCAGTTGGCCTGCTCCCCTTTCTTGGACAGCAAAAAATCTCTTGATGCCTGCACCTGGCTTGATCCACTCCTTCAGAGGCGCAAAACTTCTTCTATGTATGTCACAGGGCCCATGTTGCTGAAGTGCCGCAATGTGGGCAGCTGTTGCATAGCCCTTGTGGCTCTTGAAGCCATATTCAGGCCACTTGCTGCACATTGCTTAAGTAAGACAGTCATGTGAGTCCAGATCATGCACATTGAGGCCCTTGACATGCATGCAGGGGCCAAGAGCAAGCTAACAGTCATCCAGTATACCTGTCATATTGGCACATGAGGCGGTCACGTGTGACTTTAGCTAAGATGGAAGCAGCTGCAATGACATGGCAGGTGCCATCGCCCTGGGAAAAGTAGAAAGGGCTTCCTTCAGCAATTTAGGTGATTCTAAAGTAAAGCTCAATTTACGCTGCTGGTGTGTGGCGGAGCAACAGACATTGGCACAATGCTGAATAAGCACACTGCCTTAGGCAAACGCGATACACTTCTTAATGGTCTACAAGCTTTTGAGCGGATTTAGCACCTTGATGACAAATTCAGCCCTGGATGGGGGGATTTCATTTGGTAGTCTATTACCATCCACTAGGACATAACAGGCCTTGCCTGCCCCTTGTTGGTCCAATTCGTTGACTGCCATGGCCATCGCACGCATTGCAGCCTGCAAGAATGCATGGATGTGTCAGGCAATGACGAGCAAGCATATCATGCTTGCTGCTAGCAGATGTGGCCGGGTGCAGTATGCCTTCTGAGGCGACAAAACCTTCTGCCTCTCAATGTACCTGAAGGATGTTGATCTTGTCAATGGTGGCAACGTCCACAGCTTGAATCTGGCAGTTGGAAGTACGGTTTCACAGCAAGATGGGCGTCCTAGTGAGATATGTGCGGACCAAGTACATTGACCACTGTGAATGTAATGCACATTGCAACTGCCGAAGGCTCAGACAATGTCCATCCAAGCTCTTGAAATTGCATTGGGAAACAGGGCAGCCAGCATTGCGGACAGCTAGTTATTAGGTGAGTAGTTGCAATACATCAGCAAGAGAGCATGCTTACTGCATAATGGACACCTGGGGTGCCCGTGATAAGTTTGTACAACTCTTCTCGACGTTCTTCTGAGAGGTTTTTGCTGTCATCTACACCTGCAAAAGAGCAGATGTGCACTAGCTGAGGCAGATGGCCTGCACCTGGAAGGTATGACCCAGTCAACAGATGAATTGACTGTATCTGCCTGCATCCAAGGAAGGCTGGGTCTGAAAGCTGCTTCTTGAGTGAGCAACTTGTGGATGATAGGTAGGCTTTGCAAGGGTACTGCTATGAGATCCCTGTCATGGCAATACGCTGTCTGGTTGCACAATGATCTCCAATGAAAAATGTCATGTCTAAATGTAGCGATCACTTCCCACCTGCTATGGTGACACTGCTGGGAATGATGCAGGCAGCTGCTACTACAGGTCCAGCAAGTGGGCCTCTCCCGGCCTCATCAACACCAGCCACTCGGGGATGACCAAGCAGCCAGAGTTTCTCCTGAATTCCCATTTCAAGGAGTCAGAAAGGATGTCAGAGCCACCTTATTATGCATTCCACACACATTTCATGTCCGCAACTTATTCTCCATTCAATGCATTGATCTGATTTCAGGCTGCTCAGATGACTGACTATTGGCTACGCTGCTGTACAATAACAAGGGAGAAGCAATTATCTGCTACTCACACCAGCAAATGCAGAATCTGGCTACCTCAAGGTCCCTGGTCGGTAGAGTCTTCTCCCCCTTACTCCTTCCACGTTTTAGTGGCACCTCAATACCATTGCTATCTTCTGGCCAGCTCCTGTTGAAACATTGGGGTCGGTAAGTCTCTTCGATGCAGAGTGTGTCAGTCACAAAGCCAATCACCAAGACGTGACAATGTGTTCTTATATTGAATATGCAGCTGCTTTGAGATTCTCCTTCATGTCCTGAAGGCAACAGTCAAAAGGACTCTGCATGTGACCCACTCTTGTGAAGACTCCTCTTCGTAAGCTGCCTGAGGCTTCTCTTGTGCAACAGGATACTCCGAGCACTCTGCAAATGGGACTTGTCCTGTGGCTGGTAGTCTAATGCCTGGAGCAGTAGAAAAGCTGCAATCTATCATTGAACGCATGAAGGTTTAAAATAGCCAGGAACTGGCAGCCCTCTACACAGAGACCCCTAAGACACAGGCTACATAGACAGGAGGGGGAGGGGGGGGGCTACATAATGCAGGAGGCTACCATCTGCTACTATGACTTACTGAAGTCCACAAATCAGTGGTACTGCCCTCCAAGTGCGCTACACTCGCTAAGTACTCAAATCATGATGGCTACCAGATATGTTTCACTGCTTGACTTGAGAGTGGACCTCTGCTGAGTTGTGAAGGTATGTCAGGACTAGTACCTGCTGCAGTGCCTGCATTACGAAGAGAACTCAAACGAGCTGAACGACGACCAGGCAGCACCAGCGCACCGGCTGCACCCATCCTGCCGAACTGCCGCTTGAGCAGGACATTGTGTCAGAATTGGCTTGGCCGCTATCTGGCCAAGTCAGAATGGAGGACATAGCAAACCATCTACAAGCTCATGTTAGAAGAACAACCCGTGCGATTCTTACTTCAACAATATGGATATAGCTGGCTCCTTGCGTCAGACTCATCAAGCACAACCGCTCCTCTGCCTTCTTTAGCCTCTAGTGGCTGAAATTTCGACAAAAAACGAGTGGGTGTTTGTCAGACGATTAACACCTGACAGGAGAGACTGTAACAACGCCGTCATGTTTAAGCATCTTGGCTTTCTTTGCCAATTGTCCTACCGGACTGACTCCCTGACTTCCAGTCGACACTCTCACTGCACGACGACGCCATGCAAGTGAGGGACTGTCACACTGCTTGATATCTGAGCTCCGGGCAGCCACCAGTGAGGCGGAGCAGGGCGGGGACCTTGCCATTCCGTGGCAATGCCATTCTGAATGCAGGCAGCTCCGTCTCGGAGGTCCTCACACTGTCCTCCGGGAGCGCCGCTGGCCAGAGCTGCTGCTCCGATTACCTTCGTTGCAGGCAGGCGACGGGCGCCGCCGAGGCCGCAAGGAGTTCCCGGCCCGCGGCGGAAGCCACAGCCTGCGTAGCGGGAGGCGGGTAAAATGCGGCACAAGGCGGGGTGGACCTCGAAACCTCGAGTTCCCGCCATGCCGCCTGAAACCAGTTGGTTTGTATCGGCTAACCGCGGCCCGACCCCGGTGACCGGGCCCGCCGTCCGCGGTGAGGGCCGGTTAGAGGCCCAGTTTAGCCGGCGCGCCGCCGCGACGGCCAGGAAACAAGCAAGCGCGGCCAGATTAACTGGTGGCTGGGAGACGCCAGCCACCAGGAAACAGTCCTGCCCATCTATAGCGCCTACGCGAGACGTGGCTCCGTCGTGCTTCAAGGAAGAAAGTGCGCGCCCAAAGAGAAGAGGGGCTGGCAGAGGCCAGCCCGAAAAAGAACAACAAGCACAAAAAAGAAACGAAGCAGCTACGAAGCACTCAGTAACCCCTACTAAGCAGCCTCAGGTCAGAGAGACTGGGTTCCTGGAAGCGGGTCCCCCGAAAAAGGGGGTTCTTCTTGAGCAACTTGAACAAATAGCTCGTCCAATGTAAGGCAATGGCTGCGAGAAGCCAGCCCAAAAGAAAAAGCCTCCCAATTTCGGCAATGACTGTGAGAGGCCAGACCAAAGGAATGTACAAGATCTGGAAGGGCCGCATCGCAAACGGAATGAACAAGCTAGCGAAGAGGCTCTTCCGCAGGGTTGTACAAAGTGTGAGGGCCGGAAGGCGCCTCAAGCGACCTCGTCTGGCTCACTCGCGACCTTCGTTGGCGAGGGCCATGGCAGCCTGGCGGATCGCTCGCGGGCCCGCCGCCGCGGCGGCCAGCCCGTGAGCATGCACCGCTCATTTCTCCGAGTAGCCACGGCGGTCTGGCACTTGGATTGCCTAGGCCAAGGTCGCCCGCGTGGGCTTCGAAGGTGTCCTGTCCTGCAGCCCGAGAACCCCTCAGCTTCAACATCTCTGTGGACAGCTGCTGGTGGCCGTCTCAGGCCGCAGCTGTTCGACCCGATCCGCGGCGCAAGAAGCCCCGCAGCCCGGTGTTCCATGGCACCCCCATTATCCGCAGTTCTTCCTGAAGCAGGACGGGTCCTCAGCATACAATCACACACTGTTCAGGTCAACTGAAATGTCGAGTGGCCCAACTCTCAAGAATATGGTAGCATCTATGATGTGCACAGTGACTCTACTTCATTTGAGTGCTTCAGCGGTGTTGCTTTCCCCATAAGTGAAGTTGGTGCAACTTCAAGTTCTGAATGGCCAGAATGAGTCTTACATGTGCCGGTATGCTGAAGCACTGGTATGATAATTCTTGGAAAGACAATAGGGCTATGTCGGCAACAAGGCAGCCGTATTTCCTCTGCAACTCCTGGGATTCGATGTTGATCCAATCAACTCGGTCCAATTCTCCAATCACACAGGTGAGATGGAGCACATGCAATACGTCCCTAGCTCCGGCACTTAAGAAGCATGGATTGAGGCTATCAGCGACAATCAAGCTCTGACACACTTTTCAAGTCATGAATGTAGGTTATCCCACATGGAGGGGTGATGTCTTAAATGGTGAACAGCTGTGGTCTCTCATTGAAGGCCTGGAAGCCAACAATCTTCTTTACTATACTCATCTACTGACAGGTGTGCTTACTAGTTTGTGTTGACCTCTCCCTCCAGCCGTGTGAGGTGTGCTTGGTATTTTGTTCGTAACGTTTTTGCCAGCGGCGTCCAACATCAGACCAGTGCTTTTGTAACAGTAGAACATGGCAGCATGAGATTCATGATGGAAGTCAATGGTGAGTGAAGATAGCTTGCAGTAAGTATGACACATTTGAGATGTTCATGATGTGGTGACTTTGTGTGGTGCAGGCTACATTGGTTCCTTATCTTTCCTTGAAACTGTTCTGCGAGTCTTGCAAAAGCTTCGTCAAATCAACCCAGATCTGACATATGGTAGGTCATCTGCAAATATAGCCTGCTATACATGTTCAAGTATTGCTGCTCTCAAGGAGAATCTATGTTGTTCTGGGTAAATTCATCACGCTGCATGCCTATGAGGGAAACGAATTTGAGCTTCGGGACAATTTTGAAGGAGGTTGGCCTGTTCTGCAGTTTGTGATCCTGTTATGGGGGATAATGGGAAGCTCTACATCAGACCTGAGCTTGTCCCAATCTACCGGGAAAAGGTAAGGGCGGGGGGGCCAAACAGTAGTCAGCAGCAGCTGTGGAGTGATAAAGTGAGCCACAGATTGCCAACGCGAAACAAGTGATGTCGCAATTGCATGAGTACACATATATAAGCAGACATGTATTTTGCTAGGTACCACTGTGCTTAAGGAGTAGCCCCATAATAGCTGCGGCTGGTGGGGCAATGACTTGAGTCCAGAATAACAGAGAGGTCACTGTTGCCGCACTGACAGGTTGCTCCACTTGCCAGCCTCCTGACACCAAATCAATTCGAGGCGGAGCAACTTACAGGCCTCAGGTACTTTTCTTGATTATCTCTATCGCGACCCATCAGATGGCTGCAATGGCCGCAAAGAGCGATGTGCGCAAGTCATCTTCATATATCTGTTATAGCAAGTGGGATTCAACACAGGTCTGCTGCAGTTTGTTTGTTGACAAAATGGGTCTGCATGTGGCACAATTCGTATATTCACCCTGCAGCTGGTTCACCCTGCAGCTGGTAAGAAATAGAGACTGAACGTCGCGGTCTCACGGAAGGGGATCTTAGGTGGGAGACATCTTTGGTTGTTTGTTTGGAGGTGTCAGTATCAATACTGAGAGTGAGGCTTTGGCTGCGTGTCATCAACTTCATGCTATGGGCCCTTCCAAGGTATAGGTGCCTCGTCCAGCTGGCTTTGAGCTTGCTGGAAATACTTTCATCTTCATGTCCAGATCCAGCTTGGTTATCCATTGCGTGGCCCTCCTTACCATACCGTTGTGACACTACAGTCAAGCATGAGGCGACCCTTGAAACATTGTACCCATGTCTCCCATAGCCATTGAGTACAATGCGATGGCAGGTGATCATAACTGGCTTCGACATGAAGCAAACCTTGGTATTAGTAGGGAGCCACAATCAGCAGAAGGTCGCAAACATCTCTTATACCTGTCATCTATTCATGTTTCAAACATTTTCAAGTCTGTACGTATCTGTAGGACGGCAGCTTTCTACGCTAGTGTGCTTGTGTGTCTTGCCCTCTGGTTTGGTGATACTAGCACATCTTATTGTCAATCTCTGGACGTTTTGTTGATGATTGTGTGCAGGGCAAACCTCCAATACAATTCCGTATCCAGATTCCAAAGTTGCAAGCCCACTTCACGGTAGTTGTAAAGCCATAGCAAATACGAATGTGCCAATTGTCACTCTTGGCAGATTGACTTGGCAGTTGCTAAGCAGCTGACCTTACAGAACTGTGAAGTGGCGAACCTTTGGCTCACGTAAACGCAAGGCTTTAGCACTACGTAGATTCGTACGGCAAGTTGGGATGTCTTCCTGTTGATTATATGTATTGACTCAAAAGCAGATACCCGTTCTACTTGCAGGGCACTGGCGATCTTTTGACAGCTTTGCTACTCGGTTGGAGCTATGTGAGTCCTTGGAACACGAAATGCAATCACTTGAGCTGATTAGGACACTGGGCGACTGCATCACCAGGCCTGATATGATAATAGATATTTCTGTCTAAAATAGACAACTGACGTTGCCATGCCGGGACTTTCTTTCTGCAGAAATATCCTAATGATTTGGCAAAGGCAGCAGAGTTGTCGGTGGCATCCTTGCAGGTTGGGATGGCTCTCTTGTTGTACATCTCAGAAATCTGAACGTCATCCAGAAAAAAGAGAGACTCTAGGTCCAAGGATGACGGGCTTTTGTTGTGGTGGTCTTTAGGAAGGCATCTCGTGCAGGCTGGGGCCTGCTCTTGTCCTGATAGGTTGGCACAAGGTTGTTGGATGCATGTGTAGGTTGTGCCTTGGGGATAGAATGTCACTGAGACGTTTTCTATGACACAAGCAATGCCCTCTCAACTCATCATCTTCGTCGCTGTGTTGCAGTGTGTGTTGAAGAGGACATTGAATGAGTATGACGTGTCAGGAGCCTTGTCAAGTTCTAAGCATCTGGAACTTCAGCTCATTCAGAGTAGAGATGACCTTATTAGCCCCTCAATTCAGATAGCTGCAGAGCTCCTCTGATAATTACTTAGCGGCCCACATGATTGATGCCTAATCGAGAGCTGATTCTTCTGTGGTGAAGGGTTCGGTTCTAGTCGCAAATTCTTCAAGGGATGGCCGGTGTTGAATGCTTGTGCAGATGCTTGCCTAAGCTTCTATTCTCTGGGCTGGCCTTTCTAAGCCACCGCCCTCTTCTGGAAGCGTCTCCTCTCCTTGCCTAAGCTTTGCATTGCTTTCACTGAGAAGGCAGTCCTTTACTAATGAACAGCAAGCGGCCGACAGGTTCCACGGGCCTGTGGTGAATGTATCTTATGTACTTCTCTGTGGCCCTGATCACTCGAGTCTGATTACTGAGATGGTGCCAGGCGCGATTGACACAAGTGAGAAGCAGCAGGAGCAATGGCAGCTCTTCATACAGGTCAATGCCCAGCGGAAGGGTGTACCGGCTAATGAATTAGTACATGCACTTGGATAGGGCCCGGACTCCCTCATTGCAAGCACAGGATGTCAGTGAGAAGTGTCCCAATGAGCCCATACTGGGGAGCGTCTGGTTTAGCGCCACATTACTGCATGCGGCCCGGCACCAAAATCAGGTGCGAGCGCCCTGTTTGCCATGCCTTTGGCTTTGCAATCATGTGTGACCACCCTCTGTATTGACGCGTGCTAGCGACCTACCAGCACAGAAGCTACATGGCCATTCAGGCCACGGACTATGCCCACAGGCCCACTAATGTATAGGTGGCTGTCGGGTCGACTGACGCTTTAATGTGATGGGTATTTACGGATACATTGTCTTGACTCGTACCGTCGGGCCGTGCCCGCTACAACGTGCACCTGTCTGGCTTTTCCAGCCGCTCTTTCTTAACACCAGCAGCCACGTTTGACTTCCCGGCCTCGACGCTCACCTCTCCCGCCGCCACCGCGACCGCCGCCGCCGCCGCCGCCACCACCGCCGCCGCCGCCGCCACCACCGCCGANGCGGCGGCGGCGGCGACGGCAACAGTTGTCGAGCCGGCCCGCGCGCGCGAGAGGCTCCCGGGGCGTGCCCCAAGCTCCCGCCGCCTGCGGCCACGGCGAGGCCGTCGTCAGCAGGGCCTGGCTTTGGCGGCTCCTTGCCGCTGACAGGCTTGGTCCGCTCACTCGATGCCGGGCGCCGCGCCGTCCCGCCGAGGACGCGGATCAGCGCCGCCGCCGCCTCCCGCGGCGCGCCCGAGGCCCCCGAGGACGGCGAGCTCGAGGCGGCGCGGCGGCGCCTCCTCGGCTCCCTCCGACCGTCGGCCATCACTGGCGCTGAGCTGCGGTCAGCTGCGAGCCGCCTGCCCGGACGCTGCGTAGAGCCGCGGCTAGTCAGCTTGACGGTAGATGCCGTGCTCTTGCCTTCGTCAGTCACCGATTCGTTGCCTTCCTTGTGTTGCCTCCCTTGCCATTGCAGACGGCTGGTTGTGGACAAGTACGGTCGCTCCTATGACGTCCGACTGTGCAAGTTCAACCAGCGCGTCTATCTGCAGGTCAGGCACCGCCGCTTCTGTGTGTACCACCTGCCCACATCTCTTTACAAGCAACACCGTTTCTTACTTAATGCATCACCTTGACACAAGACACTGGATCCTCTGGATTCTGGCACTGTGCACCATGAGAGAGACTTCAGAGTGCGTAGCTTAAGAAGACTGCAATCACATCTGAAGGTCTTGGAGTAGCCAGGGCCTTTTGGAGATGCAGCTATGCTTACTGCAGGCGAGTATGTGCAAGTAACAAACGTCTTTTGGTGATCTCAGATAATGTGGCGGTTCCTGGAGCAACGGTCGTTTCACCTTACGGTAACGACACCTTTCTGGGTGCTCAGTAGCTGTTGGCTCTTGCTCAAAGAAAGTTTGCTCAGTAGCTGTCGTCTCTTGCTCAAAAATTCAAAGACCTGCTCCTCATTACCGCTTGACGACTTGATACAATGCAGCCCATTCGACGTGCTGCCCAGCTAACACTGAGGTGTCTCCTGATCACCGCTGACTGCTCTGTATGATTTTGGAAGAGTGTACGGGCAAAATACATCGCAGATTCGAAAACGTAGAAACTCTTGAAATCTTTGTTTCGGCAGGAGAAGCAATACCAGGAGCAGCTGGATGCTGTGGCGGAGATTGTGAGCGAATGGGGAGTTTCTGACATGTGAGACTTTTGCCCCCGCTCTCTACTTCAACATTGCCATTGCCTTCACTGCCTTGAGCAGGGTTTAGTAGCAGCAGTTGTCATAGTGACTGCCACAGTCGTGCTGGTCAGGCGTCTCCTAAATTTGGCTCTGGGCAACTTTTCCTCAACTGCACTGTACTCCCTCTAGGGGAATCCACTGTGTTGTACGTCCTAACTATGTGGATCTGGGTGGCTAGGGTGCGTGCCTGTGTGAAGTCCACCAAGCAGAGGCCAGGCTTCACAGGCGGTGGAGGTGCTAAGGCGGTATCAATTCCGCTGAACATCAGCCGTGGGGAAGGCCGAGGAGAAGAGTGGACTGATTGCTTCTGATGTATTACTATTCACACCTCCAGTGTAGGCTTGCGCTAAGCTACTGTCGCCTTCTAGATGGAGCCGTATCCCTGACTCCAGCTGGTGAAAGAGAGTACTATCTTAGTAGTTCCTAATGTGGGATCAATGATGTGCGATAGATGCCTTGCTTTCAATGTTTCACATTCATCCCGCCTCATCTCCAGACAGATTCACATTCTCCCTTCATGCAGGGCAAGAAATTGCAGCTTGAAACGTGATGATTCTTAGGAGATTAATAAGGTGGATTGCGCTGAGTAGGAGCAACCCAGAAGTACAAAGATACACCGGCTAAGTACTGCATCAGTTGCTTGCTTTGCTATTTTGTGGTAGCTTAAACCGATGCAGATGAGCAGTCTGTTATTATTGCCAGAAGAATCAAGATATGGCAACTATACAATACAGGTAGAATTGCTCCAAACATGGCCGTCTGACAAGAGTCAGGTGGAGGTCTGATTCTATAATGAGCAATTTGAAAAGAAGCTGGCGAGTGGCGTGAAAGTTTGAGGCCATTTGCCTCCTCACTTCATTTGCCTTTTGGAAGGGGTGATGGCCGCCGCCTTCCTGCCTAAGGGGAAGGAAGGAAGGACCATGGCTGGAGGTGCTCCTGAAGTTTGGCTTTGGTCCTGCTCTCTAGTCAAGACGCTCAGCACATACTGATGCAGTCGCCAGAGCGTTGCCGGCTCCTGCATGGAGAGCACCCACAAGTAGCATAAATAGTGCCCTCCAGAAGGAGCGGGCAATTTCGACAGAGCAGACAGTGGCAGTTACCCTTGGGGTGGCTACCATCACCACAGTAGTGAGATTATGATGAGCTAATGAATGCATCACTAAGTCAATATAGGTTGTCACTGTCACCAGAGGTTGTTGTAAACATGACAAACGGGACTCATGGGTGACCACAAAACCAGTTGCTTCATGTGAAGGACCGAGCACCTGAGCGTCAATGTCCACCTCCACCTCTTCTGCAGACGCGTTGAACCTCGGATTCTTCTGGGCAATTATTTGTATGACATGATTGAGGTTCTGAGAAGGCAGCTTGCCAAGGTTGTGGCCCAGCTGCCGCTTCTCCTCCACTGTCATCAATCTGAAAGGTTCCAAAGAAATCCAAGCTTTAGGATTCTGGACATAAGACATGGACCTGATGACCAAGGGCTATCTTGTGGCTGGCATTGCAGGTGAAGCGCAGTACTTGCAGCAAGTTCTCTCGCTCAACAGCCTTGCCTGGAGCAAAGCCGTGTGGCACCGTAATGGCCACAATCAGGTCAGCATGGGTGAGTGGCTGTCATGCCTGCATTGAGACACAACTTGTTGCTTCAGGCCTTCCAGCTCCACGTCGATTGCATCTAACTGCAAGAACATGCTTTCAGCTCGCCCTTCTCTTGCGAGGAGGCTCCGATAATATCCCTCTGATTGAGCACCCAACAATCTCTCTATGTGATGCAAGCGGGTACTTCCTATGCAGGCAGCCTCATATGATCCCCACTTGGATGACTCTCAGAAATGCCAGCTGCACCTGTGCAGGTCAGTCCTGCCATTGATCCTTGTCGCCTTCAAAATCGCTTTCAATACCATATTGAGCAACCGAAAGTGGAAGCTAACCTGCTTGACAATGTTGTCAGAGAGCTGATCATAGGCAACCTCTTCTGAAGCAAGGTCAGCAGCCTGCTCTGTGCTTCGAGCCTCAAAATCCTCAATGGCCCTCCTCTCATCCTGCAAAAAGAGCACGACTGAGTTGGTCAGTGCACAGCAGAGGAAAGCAGGGGCAGAGCAAAACGCAAAAGGGCCACCAGGTATTGCGCAGAGGTCTGAGTCTTAGTGACCTGCCTCCTCATAGAGCCTGGGGGCAAGCAGCACCCGCCATCGCTCGTCAAACTTCTTGGCAAGCGTCCGGGCCATGACATGGACATCAGTGCCCTCGTGGTTGTAAGTCATCGCATTGCTGAACACTAGCCGCACGTCATTCGCAATCTCCTGGGGTGTGTGATAACCCCCCTCGCTGCCCAGCCTCTCCATTCGCTGCTGGATGGTGCCAAGGTCCATGGGCCTCTTGATCACCTATATGAGTAGGGTGCCAGATGCGCTAACACAGGGCTTCAGAAGTCCAGATATCACTCCCTGACTCTCTAAGGGACTCCTAACCAAAGCGTCCGCTTTAATGGCCGGCGGGCACATGGCTGGCACATGAGGACAGGGAGGCGGAGGCCCGCACCACATTGTAGTCTCGGAGGCGCAGGCCTTCGACATCCACGGGCTTCTCAAAGGGCCACGACCACTTGTGCTGCGCAATCTGCTCCAGCTCGGGAACAAAGCAAGAAGCATCAGCAGCCGCGCACTGCTCCAACCTCCATACTTAAGCGGCTGGCTGCTTAGAAGGACGTAGTTGTCCAGCCTGAGCGGCACCTCGATCATTCAACAGGCGGGCGTCCAGTCACCAGGACTATCACAGGCTACCACAGCTTCTGCTGGCAGCATGACTTGGCATGGCAGTGCCTACAACAAGAAGCTGTGCGCGACGCTGAGGGATTCCACGTCCGACGTCTAGATGCGCTTTCCACAAATGCCATCGCATGGCCAACTGTGCCAAAAGGGCGACCACTGACAGCCCAGCCGAGGCAGCCCAGTGACATGCGACAGCAGGCAGCCAGCTTGGACAGCCCCGGCTTTGGAATGCGGTGCAGCACGCTGATGGGCAGCCCCAGAATGGCGGGCTGGGTTTTAGGCGGCACCACCGCAGAGAGAGTATAAAGTGTGTATCGAGTGATGAGGGCCTGAGTGGCCAAGTACAAAGGCAAGCACCTTGACAGATGTACATCACCCGCTCAGTAACCACCGGAGGAGGTGCGGCGGCATGGCTGTGCAGAAGGTGAGAGACGGCGGTTCTGGATTTCTGGGCGCGTCGCACCTGGCGCACGATCAGGCCGGCATGCCGCATGAGCTCCGCCATGCGCGCCGCGCGTCGGCCCGCGTGCGCGCGTCCGGCGTCGCCCTGCTGCGCGGCCGCCGCCGGTGCTGCTCGGGG
>WELB01000079.1:496481-538929 GCA_009602725.1 Spirogloea muscicola | reverse complement strand
TCCAGCGCGGAGCGCAAGAAGGAGCGGCACTACCAGGACCATCCCCGAGGGGACCATCTTTGCCCGTGTGCCATGGATATCTACGGCGGCTACGGCGTGAAATGGTCCTCCCTGATCCAGCATCTGGCCCAGCTGGTTGATGCGCGTCGTAAAAGTCCGGGGGGCAGCTTGGGCCACTCCGGCATTCCACAGGCCTTAATTGCATATTATAGAATGCGGCTCTCGCTTTGTTTGCTGCGCTCGCAAGCCTTGGCTCTTCATCAACGTGCAGGGCGCGCTCTAAGTCGGGCCTCCGGCTTTCGTGGCGGCGCTCCAGCTCCCCAAGTTAGCTAGTCCGATTTGTTTGTGCTCTCCCGTGGGTACTAATGTTACCTTAGGCACCTTAGTTTAGGTCTCTGTATTATGTAGCCTTGTTTAGTATGCACTCCCCTCTGCTTGAACAGTGTACTGGCTTGAAATGGCCTCCCTTTTCATTTCATGCGCCCCGCGCACCATTCTTCCCCTCCCTCTTTCTCCGCGCAGCAAGAGAGAAGATGCCGTGCGGTTCATGGCGCGAGCGAACTCCCTTCAAGGAGAAGGCGCGGCCAGATCGACTGGTGGCTGTGAGAGGCCAGCCCAAAGGAACGGACAAGGACTGAAGGAGCCGGATGGTGCAGAAAGCAAGGTGCTAAGTGCTAAGACGGCAGCAAGGGGACTTTCAGTAACCTCTAGTCGCTCCCTTCTACTTGCCGAGCGCTGTTGCCGAGCGCTGCACATTCATATGGTGTGCTCGTTGGACTCTTCACAGTCCGACCCCAAGGCACGAACCCGCTTCACACACGCCGCCAACGAGAAGGCCGTGACTGTTCTGAGAGGAGTAAACCGGGACGATGGGCATGGTCTCTTTCGCCTCCGCTTTATCAGCTTTCCAGGGACGTCCGAGTGGCTCACGCTATTCCTACCTATGTGTCACCTTCGGCTCCCCACCCCCAACAACCTCTTCCAGACAGCAATTTATCACCATTTCGGCCTTCCCCTCCTCTGCTTTGCCGCCATCTATTTGTACAAGTGTGGGCATGGATCTGCTGAAGAGATTCCCTTGGCTGCCCACATGGTTAGATGTATTGAGAGGTGAGCGCAATACCTCCCTCAGCCTACTAAGATTCGCAGTGTAAAATTTCTGTTCGCGAGGCTGGGTACCAACTGGCAAAGCAGGTGTCGGGCAGCCTGCCCGTCATCCAAAAACGCGGCAAGCGGTTCTTGAGGCGTCTGGATGTTGATGCAACTCCCCAGAGCGGCGGGCCTCGCCTCCTCCTTGACATCATACTTGACTGACGCTTTTCAGTGGGGGCACCCACGCCGACTATGCCTGGCTGGGCGACAAACCATGCAGATATAAAAATGGAGCGACACTACAAGGACCACCCCAAGGAGACCACATTTACCCGTGCGCCATGGACAATGATGGCGGCTACGTTATAAAGTGGTCCTCCCTCCTCCATCGCCTGGCCCACCTGGTCGACGTGCGTCGTCGTAATTGGGCCGGTAGCTGAGGGCATACTAATGTCCCACAAGCATTGGTTACACATTACAGAATGTGGCTCTAGCATGATTTGCAGCACTCCAAGACTCTAGCCAGAGCTTTTTCTTGTTGTAGCCATACATCACCGTGCTTGGCGCACACTAAGCCAGGCCACTGGCTTGCGGGGTGGTGTTCCAGCACCAAAGATAGTCTGGCAGATATGTTTGTGCTCACTCATGAGTGCTAAGTCCCCGTTCACGTGTGTTTCTGGTTTTGTTACCTTAGCCCCTGTTAGATTCTCCATAACTCCTCTTAGACAGTCTACTCGCTTGCTCTGGCCTCCCTCTCTTTCTGTGCGCACCGTGCGCCTTCTCGTCACAGACAACCCAAACCTATACTCTTCCCGCTGCTTCTGGCTGCCACAACGACTCCATTTCTCGTCGCCAGCCCTTTCAACCTTCGCCTACTGGCTTGGAGTCAAGTTGTGTGTCGGTTATACTTTGCTTCCACTCTGACGAGCGCCAATGTGCTGGTACTAATGTATCACTTTTGTTCAACTCTTGGCTGGCCAATACCAACCACCATGCCCTTAAGTAAAAGCTTGCTCTACTGGTAAATCCAGGCTTGGAGTGACGTTCTGGTCCACTTTTCACAAACTCTGCCCCACTTATTCCTTGTGCTCTACAAGGCCGTCAGCCCACGCCATCCTGTAAGTATCACTCTTTGCAACCCCCAGACTGCAGCTGCACTGACATTGACCAAACATCTACGTGGTTGGCTGACTTGCTTGGCTGCGATCGTTACCCCTGGACCCCAATCTTTTGCTGCAGGCACCTCATGCTCGCCTCTGCTCGCCAGCGCACCCATTCACCTCGAGCTGGCTTGTCCTCCTGAGTCCAGGAAATCCGGACACAATACATTGGATTAACGAGGGAGTCTTTGACCCAGCTCCTAACTCACCCTTACTAGCTGGTGTTGGAAAAGCAAGGACACTTGTTATCCACCAGTAACAATGAGTACATATGCTGCTTAGAAAGCCTGCGAATGTCAATGTGGCCCTAGGTAACTTGCGCCCCGCGCACTGGCTCGCGTCAGGTGAACAATCTCCGGGAGCCCATGCCACCGGCCTGGCCAGGAGCCAAGCTGACCGGCTAGCACGCATCAAAGCTCGCACAGAGCATGGCACCTCATGCTCAGGCAGGCGGGCGGCCTGCCTGGCGAGCACCTGCACCAGACAACACTATCCAGCCATTGCAGCTGATTGAAGAAGAGGCGCAGACGCCCTAGCAGATAAGAGTGTGAACTGATGTGTGGTTGTCACACATGGCTGCTGGTGCGCTACTGGTTGCAGCAGCGCGGCTCGCCGTGCGCAAGCTTTCCCCACATGCAGATCATTTGGCGCGGCGACTGATAGTGCGCTGTAAAGTAATCCTCAATGCACCCAAACTGGCAGAAGCGCCAGTTGTGGACGTAGTGCAGCGTCTCATTAGTATGCTGTCCAAACTGGCCAACCCACATCCCCATGCTCACATCCTCCATCTTGAAAATCTGGCAGACGACCGGAGGTTGCAAGTCACATCAGCCTGCAATGCCTATTTGATTAGAAGTACGTCCAGATGCAGACATGGACCAGCGCCCTGTCAGATAGCTACGGCAGGGTCGCGAGCAAGTGCTATCACGCGCTCGCTTGCTGCCAACAGGTCTGGCAGACGGCCCAGGCAACTGAATCTGCCCAACAGCAGCCAGGTTTGCCAAGCTTACTCTCAAGTTGTTTCCTCTGCTCATTCTTGCGATGAACAGAGCAATATCCCGTGTGATGATGTAACCAGGCCCGTTGGCATAGGGAGGATATGTTGCTTCTGGCCACTCCTGCAAATGAGTGGGAGCACTGTCAGCTTCTCCAGCTGCAAGACGTCTACCTCTACTATTGTTGTACCTACACACGCCTTTCAGTAGACTAAGGTCATCTGTATGCTGTCCCTGCTTACCCAAGATGACATGTTCATGTGCATCATATGCACTGTACTGTTGACTTGTTTCATATTCACAGCCCCTCATCCTTGGCCCATATTCATCACAATTGACCACGGTGGAAACAAGTGTCTTATTGTGGAGACTGACAATAAGACACTGTCCATGGGTGAAAGTCAAGCAAGGACTACCTCTTCTGTGACAGCCCACTTGCCCTCACGTAGTGGCTTGTGAAACTCATTGATGTTGCCCATGTACAGACCGTCCTCTAGATATGTGCCCTTGACCTCAGCCAGCACTGTGTCAACCCTCACAAATGTGTCATCATCCACCTTCATGACGTACTTGGCACTCACATTCTTGACCTGCAATAGAGATGGTCTTGCCTTCTGTCAGAAGCAGAAGTATTGGACACTGTTTAATAATGCAAGCGTAGACATGGTGCGCAATTGACACTATGCTATTTCTCCTGGCTGTCCCTACATTCTGACTGATTCCTGATTGACTACAGACGGAGTCAGGATCTTACCCCATATTTGCATATCTCAATTGTCTTCAGGACAACCAAGTCATATCTGTCAATGAAGGGAACAATGACGAGGTCTCCATAAAGCTCCGACTCCTTCCGTACCTCCAGATTGACTTGCTTGCTAGGATGCTGCAAACACGCAAAAGAGTCAATACGCTAAGTAAGATGAGAGGATTCAAAGGGTCCCCTAAAGCAACTGCAAGTGGCGTGCTTGATATCTGAGTCAGCCAAAATCAAGCCTCACTATGCACGTCTCAAGCAGACAATCGATGGAAGTCTTGCACAGCAAGCGTCAGTCCTCAATGCAACTCTTCAAGCCCAAAAGAAGTAGCACATATCCATCTCTAACCAACCATGCAACAAGGCTGCAGATGCACACAAGGCTTAGACTTTTACTCTGCCTTCACACATCGCAAATTAGTAATGACTTTCTGACACAGACTTACCATGGCAAGGAAGAAGCGGGCGACAACATCGCCATTGCGGATGAGCGGGTGCTGCATCCACGTCTTGCGCACGGCAGCTCGCTCCGCAAAGTGGTTGCTTGAAGAGAGGATGCCGATGAACATTTCAACAGGGCCATCCCTCAGAGGTGGCGACTTGAGCTTATCCGATTGCTCAAGAACCGCATGCCTCGCTGGCGGCGCAAGCGGCAGGGTCGTGGCCACAAATGACTGAATGTCAAGGTCACCACCAAAGTGAACGCCTGTGGCCTCCTCGACAATGAACCCCTGGTGATGATCAGTCCAATATCAGTCCAAACTGTAAGATCAGAATGCTGAGTCTGGCCAAGAAGACACGAACTGCTTTAGCAATTGTTCCCACACGTCCAGGATAAGCAAGCACAAAGGCTTCTTATCAGCATGCATACAATACGGTAACCACACGGTAACATCATGACATGCTAAGCAATACAGCTGCTACAATGTGAAAGCCGCATTGCAGCACGACTACCGAGGAGCCTCCACCTAGTACGGTAGCAAGAAGCATGTACCGTGCGGTATGGGAAGGAGGAGATGTGGTGGCCATCAACCGTGACATGGAAGCCCTCGAAACCAGCCCGCAGGGTCATGACGAAAACTCTCTTGTGCTCAAAAGGGAATGGCCACTCCAGGGCTTCCTTGTTGGTACGGTAGATGAGCCGCTGCAACCACCCGGACGTCTTCTCATTGTCCTTCATGGTGTCCTCCTGCTGCGACCACTTCTCGCACCGCCGGTACCCTTCGACTGCAGCATCAGTCAGCCAATATTGCAGACGACCCAAGATTGCATGAGCACAGGTGAGGGCGTGCAGACTAGGACACATTTGCTACAGTGTCGAGTCAACGCTGTCAACGTAGGCAGCAACCTCGTACTGTGACCTGGCAGAGTGCCGGGTCATCATGGTTGTTGGCTGCCAACTGCTCCTCCGAGGAGCGCAGCGCAGTTCTTCACGGAGGGAAGGCATACTTACCCTTCTCTTCTTCGTCGCGAGACTGCCAGCCCTCACAACGTTGCGCAATGCCCCACTGGCTGCGGTAGCATGTGTTCTGCTCGATGACTGGCCGGCCGCTCCAATCGCCCATCAGGCGGGGATTCACATGAAGGATGCGAGGCGGGTCCTCTCCATCCACGACACGCAGCCCCTGCAGCTCAACGTGGAAGCTGGAGGATGCCGCGTTGAGCTCCGGCGCCCGCGGCCTACCCACAATCGTGATGCTGGACCCCACCGTCATGCCACAAGGCAGGACCACCATGAAACCGCTCTCCCTGATCTCTGTCCCTCTCTGCAGAACCACAGGGACCGCCGTGAGCCACTGTGAAGGAGGGCCGTGTATGTGCACTGGCCCTACGAGGCATGGCACCAATGCTGCTGAAAGAACAAGGTCGTCGTAACACTGACCTTTGTGATGGCCTGCAGGCACTTGGGTAGCGCCACCTTGCTGGTCTGCTCCGTCATGTCATTTAGGTCAGCCGCCTGAACCTCGTTCCAGGTCTTCTTGCCGGCGGCCCAGGCATCGTTCGCTGCCCTCTGCAAGGGGCTCAGGCCGTCCTCCACCACCTCCGCGGGCTCCTCAACAGCAGTCCCCAACAACACCTGCTCTGGTGATGCCTGTCCAATTAGAAGTTCTGCCACCTCTGCACCGCTGCTCTTGGGCACCTGATGCGCCGCAGCCTCGAGCACCTTGCGGGGCTTCGCATCCCCCCTTGGCAGAGAGGCCTGAGGCCTCTGCTGCAACATTCCGTCCAGTCTCGCAGCCTGCCAGCTCTTATCGGCAGTCTCAACCGACTCTAGGTTGGCCCCCTCAGAGTCGAGCGTGTGTTCCTCTTGGAGATGCCGCATGACGTCGACGTTGCTGTGCGCATCCATGGCGACCATCCGCCGGCCCCTGCCGCCCATCACCGGGTGGATCTCGAGCTTCTCGTCCTCCTCCGGGCTGGCGCCGGGCCCGATGCAGAGGAGCATGGCCATGGCGCCGAGGAACATCGCGGCCGTGATGAGCTGCGAGAGCCGCCAGCGGAACTTGGAGGACCCAGGATCCAGTCGCAGGAGGCCGAAGCTGCCGCGCTTGGGCAGGCGGCCGCCGCCGCCGCCGCCCCAGCCCCGCATCGCCGCTTGAGCGAGGGTCCTCGCCCCCCCGGGGCCGGCTGCACTCAGCGGCGGCGCTCGCGCCGCTGGCAGGTCCTCCAGAGATCCAGCAGGCCGCGCATGCTGGCCGGCCTCGCGCGCCGCCAGGCTCGGGCTCTCAGCGGCGCCGCAGGGGCCTCACGCGGGCGGCGAGCCGGCAGCTCGCGGCGGCCTCGGNTCACGCGGCGGGCGCGGCGGGCGCGGCGGGGGGCGGGGAGTGAAGAATGGCGCCGGCCGCGGGAGGGGTGCGGCGGGTGGCTGGCCCTCATGAGCCATGGAAGGCTCGCCGCGGCCGCGGGGGGCCGCTTCGAAATTTTCGGTGCATGGGCGCGCCGCCCGCCGGCGCCGTCGGGCCCCCTGCCCCGCGCCTCTGCTTGGCGTTGTGGCCCCCCCCCCTTGTTTGGGCACTAGCGTTTTGACTGACCAAAGCGTTTGGCTGATTTGGCGTTTCATGCGCGCTGCGCGCCTTCTCGCTCGTGGCTTCCGGCCTTCTCAGATTCTGCACGATCCTCTCATTCTTTGGGCTGGCCTCTCACAGCCATTGACTGTATATCGAGAGCTGTTTCTCTTTCCTCTGTCTGCCACCCACCACCGTGCCCGCCACTTCTGAGCTTGCCTTTGTACTTGGCCATTCAGGCCCTCCAACACTCCACTCAATACACTCCATTGCCTCAGACCTTGTCCATTCTTTTGGGCTGGCCTCTCCCAGCCACCAGTTGATCTGGCCGCGCTTGCTCTCAAAATTGCCACCACGCCGCCGCCCAAGCGACGGGTGCTCCGGGTGCGTCCACCACCTTTTGTCGCCGACGAGCGTGCGCCGCGCTCCACTCAGTGGCGCTCGCTCGGTGGTAAAGAAAGAAGCGAAGAAAGACGCTTCCATGAGGGGCCGGTGATAAGGAAAGAGAAGCAGCTCTTCCAAGCTCTTCCAGCTCTTTCAATCTTTCTGGGCGGGCGTTTAACAGCGTTCGCCCCGTCGGATAAGCTTCTTTCTTCCAAGAAGAAGTAAGAAGTAAGGAAGAAGTAAGCTCATCCACATGGGAAGAGGGCTGTGGAAAGCCAGCCCACACAGGATTGACGAAAGGGAGAAGCTGCAGAATGAGAAGGCGTGCTGTGGGCATGCCATGAAAGGGAGGCCAAGCCAACACACTGTCCGGGCAAAAGCTAGTGCAAATAGTGGGCTACACAAAGCGAAGCCCTATCTATCCAAGGTAATAAGTAGCTCTTCCAAGGCTCTCTCGCCCATGTGTATCGCATGCGCCTGTCAGTATTGCTGCAGCCGTCAATGGCACAGGCATTGCATCTGATTGCCGGGCGCACATTGGCTGCAGCCTCTAGCTATAAACAGGGGACCTGCTGCTGGGAGACTTGCTTCTCTGACCTGCGGCTGCCTACTAGGGGATATTGAGCAGCCAGTGGCCACTTGAGTCGCTGTGTTTTAGAGCTTTTCTGGCCCTTTTCGAGCTAGTGTTCTTCCTTTTCGGTGCTGGATAATCAGAAGGAAGCAAGCGCGGCCAGATTAACTGGTGGCCGGGAGAGGCCAGTTAATCTGGCCGCGCTTGCTTCCGGCCAGCCCAAAAGAATGGACAAGGTCTAAAGGAGTCGGAGTATCAGCGCCATCGCCCTCTCCTGGAAGAGTCTTTCTGCTTCCAAGAGGGCGAGGGCAGTGAAAAGCCAGCCCATTCTTCTGAATTATGAATCAGAAGAACTGAGCTCGTCCAAAAGGGGACGAGGGGTGCGACAAGCCAGCCCGAAAAGATGTGACAAGGTCCGAAGGGGGCCGAAAATCGCTGAAAACACACATACCAAGGTTAGTAATTGATTTATCCAACGCCGTCGGCCCCCAACCTCGCTGGGGAGCTCACCCCCCCCGGTACACCACAGCCTGCCTATCGCAGTTAAGCGAGTCATGGGGTCACTCTTGTCTCGGGCTGCGCCGACAGTATCGGTGGGCTGATTATTGCGCGGGGCACCTGGCTACCGCCGCCCAGCCCCCCGCGCATATCGGCCGTGCCCAGTGCTGCCGCCCCTGGACGTCAGCTGCCGCCACGTGGCCACCACCATTCCCCCAAGTTCAAACCCACCCTCGCAAACGACCGTAGATCCCTTTTTGGGCTGTCGGATGTGAGGCTCCTTACTCGTAACTACTGAGTGGTCCATCCTCCCCCCTTCAGCCATAGCCTCTTCAGGCCCCACAGTCGCTGCTTAGCTCGTAATTTGGCCCCTTCGAACCTTGTCAATTCTTTTCGGGCTGGCTTCTCACAGCCCTTGCCCCCATTGGGAGAGCCACTTCTTTTGGGCTGGCCTTTCACAGACAGCCACTGCGTTTTGTTGGCTTTCGCTTAATTTGCAGCGCTCGCAAGCTCTGGCTTGTCGAGTTTGTATGTGCTCACCCGTGGATACTGAAGTCACCCTGTTACCTTAAGGCCGGGTTACACCGGGTCGGGTCGGCCAAAACGATTTGATCGCCGGGTCGAGGGGGTGTCGCTGCCACGGAGGCAGAGGCGGACGTGCGGATGCGTATTTTGAAATTCCGAGTATTGGTGGGGGTTGGTGACAGCTGTCCCTCTTTGGGCGGGGGGCGGAGTGGGGGGGGGTGGTTGATCGGAATCCAGACCACCTCGGGAGGTGGTCTCGATTCCGGCCACCCTCGTGGCTCACGGCGCCTATTCCTCCTTAACGGGAGCACATCGCGTCCTGGTCAGCGTCCGATGTGGCGCTTCCGTGGCGTGCGACCACGACTGGGCCCGCGCCAATGTAATGCCGGTCATTCTCTACAGCGCGCGACACGTATCCCTCCGCGCGACCAACCGACCTGGTGTAAGCGGCCTTTAGACACCTTAGCACAGAGCTCCGTTTAATATAGCCTAGTTTGCACTGATTCCTGCCTGAACAATGTATCGGCTTGAATTGGCATTTCATACATTGCATGCGCTCGGCGCGCCTATTGACGCGCGCGCCTTCTCCCTAATATTAGAAGAGCTGTTGTTTGTGTCCTTCCCTTTTTCTCCCTTCCCCAACCTTGCCCCTAGCTGAGCTAAGCAAGAAGCAGCTGCTCTTCCAGAGAAACAGCTCTTTCAAGTATGCGAGCTCTTCTGAAGGGGGCTGGTAGTGGCTAGCCCAGAAAGAATGAACAAGGTCCAAATGGCCTAACGGCGCCAAAAACCACAGCTATGCAAGATCCACTTGCGCGCAGGCCGCGCTCTGGCGGCGGCCTCCCGCTTCCGTCAGGGCGACGTCTTTCCGCCTGCTAGCTACTCAGATTTGCATCTACTGACGAGAGGTTACTGACAGTTCGCTAACTGCTGTCTCAGTCCTTAGCACTCCGACTCCTTCAGACCTTGTCCATTCTTTTGGGCTGGCCTCTCCCAGCCACCAGTTAAACTGGCCGCGCTTGCTAAATATGCAAGAGGGTGGTGCATGGTGGCTGGTCTCTCCCAGCCACGAGTTAATCTGGCCGCGCTTGCTCTGTGCAAGAGACTACAGCGAATCGGAGCTTAGGGCCACTTCACACCGGGTCGGTCGGTCACGATCGTGCTGACCGCCGGGTCAAGGGAGTTGTAGCCGCCGCGGAGGCCGAGGCCGCCTGCACGTGCGGAACGGGAAAGGGGGGGGTGGTCGTTTCCCCGGCCCTCCTCGGAAGGGGGCCCAGTCGACCATCCTCGTGGCACACGGCGCCGTTACCTCCGCAACGGACGCTTTAGGCGTCCTAGTCAGCGCCAAATGTGCAAACGGCGCCAATTTCTTCCTTAATGGGGGCACCAGGCGTCCTAGTCAGCGTCCGATATGGCGCCTCCGTGGCAGGAGTCCGCGGCCGTGGCGCGCAAGGTTGTGAGCCTGTTCATACAATTAATCGCGCGACACGTACCCCTCGGCGCGACCGACCGACCCGGTGGGCTGGCCTCTCCCAGCCACCAGTTAATCTGGCCGCGCTTGCTCCCGGTGTGAAGTGGCCCTTAGTGACCCCGAGCCAGCAGCCGCATGTCAGAGTAACGTGCAGCTGGAAAAGAGGCAACCCAACAAGACTCAGAAGCAGCATCCATAGCGCGGCCTCTGCCCGCAAGTGCACTGCGTGAGCCTGGGACCATCAGAAACCGCTCTTTCAAAGGGTCTAGGGCTGTAACTAGCCAGCCCACAAAAAAATGTAAACGGTCCACAGGAAGCCGGAACCCGCAAAGACCACTGAGGTTGAACGATCAGTTGAATACAGTCAGCAGTTGCAATCGTAAAAGCAAGGCCATAGGCTTTCACTGCTGTGCTCCAACTGTAGCCCCATTGTAGCCCCACTCTCTGCGATTCCTTAGCCTTCTGCATGATCAGTGTTTTTATTTAAGTACATACAGATAACAGCAAATTACATGAGATAATATCTCACTATGAACTCCACGATTTACGTGGATTTCAGGTGAAAGGAACTTCTCCTTATCAAACTCGATCCAATGTAAGAAAAATATCTTCTGGGCATCATTCTTCCGGTCGCATTACTCGGCAAGCTGGGTGCATACAGAGGGTGTTCAGAAAGAAACAAATTTCCAGTAGCGATGACCATCTGGAAAGTGAAAACAGCTCTTCCAATGGAAGGCATTGGCTGTGAGAGACCAGCCCTGAGGACTCTACAAGGTCTGAAAGGGCCGGCGGAATGCGCTAAAATACTATAACATTCTCCGGGACTTCTGAGAGTGGGCGCTTAATACCCTTCAGTGAGCAAGTGCAGACCAGAATTATAGGAGGGCGGAAAAGGGTCGTCAGAAAGCGACAGACTCTTCCAGTAGAGGGCGTCATCGGAAGCGAGTCGCTCCGCCTCTTGCCTGTATGTGAGGACCACGCCGGCCGGCAGCAAGGCGCTGCCTATGTTGCGCTCTGTGCCGGGGTACGTCGCGGCCGCTCGCAGCTCGACTGATCGTGATCCCAACCTTGGATCATGGTCAAACCGCTGCAGGCCCGTGGCTCAGCCGGAAACGGCGTCTGTATTGAGAAGTGAATGTGGCTGCCGATATTAAAAGAGCGGCTGTAAGAGGCCAGCCAGATGCATACAGGTGTTCATGACGGTGTTCTTTAAGAAACGGAGGGCCTGAGTGGCCAAGTACGACGGCAAGCACAGTCAGCAGGGTCAGCTGGGTCAGCTGGTATTTGGAATCTCGACAAAAGAGAGAAGGCGCTCGGTGCGCATGACATTGATGGGGAGGCCAATTCTAGCCTTACAAAAGTCCTGTTACGGGGTAATGAGCTAGCTAAGGGGGACACTAATATCCCCGAGTGAGCACATGCATATCTGACAAGCTAAGCTGAGGAGCCAACCACCACCACGGAAGCCATTAGCCTGGGCTGATGTACGCCCAGCACGGTGGTGTATCGCAAGTGCCTGGGAGCGCTGCAGACTCAATGATAGCCGCATTCTATAGCGTGCAACGATGGCTAGCGGGACGCTAGAATGCCCTAACCCAGGCGCCCGACTACGTCGGCGAACACACTCGAGCCCTCGTTCTGACTCCTTCCATTCCACTATCGTCGCTAGCCGACGCCGACGTCGACGCCGACGCCGACGTCGAGGCCTTGGCGGGGCGCCGCGCCGGCGGCGGCTGCAAGCAGCGGCTGCGCCGGCAGCAGGGCGGGCGTAGCCGGGCCGAGTGGCCAGCGGGCGGGCCTCGTCGCGACGATGCTGGCCTGCTCGCTGCGGGCGGCGGCCGGGGGGCTGCGCCGAGAGATGGCTCGGCGGGCCGCCGCCGTCGTCGCCGCCAGCCCCCAAGGTGTGCGCTGGTGTGCAAGGGGCTCACGGCCTCGGTGGGATCATTTCCGAGGGCATCGGCCGCAGCTGCCTCAGTGGGTTTTCCGCACGTCACAGCAGGTGCTGACCTGGACGCACCCCCTCTGCCGGCTGCCCACTTGGCCGCAAGGGCAGGTGCAGCGGGGGCCCGCCGGGGGCTGGCGCTCAAGGTGGAGGACGAGGAGACGCACGACGACTTCAAGCCGCGGGTGCGGGACGCCGCGGACGCGCCGCCCGTCCACGAGCACATCGAGAAGGTGGGGCTCTTCGCCGCCACTGCGCCTCCATTTGCTCGGCGACCTGGCCACAGGCCAGGCCTCTCTGGCAAATGGCTGCAATGGCACGGAGGGGTGGGAAGGTGGTGGTGCCCGCCACTGCTCGCAGTGGAGAGCTGCGCATGAAGCTCCAAGACTGGCCGTTACTCGCGGGCAGCGCTATGCAAGCCCCACAGACAGATGCTACCTCGCATCTGCAGCTCACAAAGGCTGCAGGCTTGCCAGCATCATAGCTCGAGTACTGGCTCTAGGTCTACGCAGTGACAGGATTGTGCTCATGTTGTGGAGCTCCCTTGAGGCTGGCTCTGCATGTCTTCCTGAATCGTTGCAAGTGATTTTGCGGGCCACACTGTCCGGCTGCCACTCTCAGGACATTAAGGAAAACCCAGTTATGGTGTTCATGAAGGGCGTGCCTGACGCCCCCCAGTGCGGCTTCTCCGCCATGGTAGTACAGCTCCTTGACGTATACGGTGCGTGTTGGCTGTTGACCGGCCTGATCCTTCACAGGCACGATCGCCCACCTGGTCGTGCTCAGCTGTAAACACTTGTGAGAAACATCTGCCTTACTCCTGTGTAATCACTAGCCGTGTCTATGCTCTCTATGTTCGGGCAGGAGTTGATTACAAGTCGAGGAATGTTCTTGAGGATGATGAACTCAGGCAAGGGATCAAGACTTACAGGTGCGGTGAGGCGCTAACTTGACAGCTTCACGACGCTTCATCCCATTCTGCTCATTTGTTGAGCAGTAATTATCACCATGTTGCATCTTGCATTGTGCTGCCCCTTAAGCACAGGTAGCTGAGGCGCGGGTGCTTGAGTAGCGCTATCCTTAGGCCTCAAGGGTGCAACTGCTCAGCTAGCTGTATTGAGGTGCCTCCTGTGGACAGTCAATGGCCAACGGTTCCTCAGGTTTACATCAATGGCGAGTTTGTGGGAGGTAGCGACATCCTGATGAGCTTGCACAGGGTATGGCTCTCCTGCCAGCGCACTGCGCCGCTCAGAGCTTCACTTTGTTGGGAAACATAGTCCTGATCGACCATTGACCAGAGGTTACCTCTGCAACACTGGCATGCGTGCTGGTAGAGAGGACTGCTAAGGTCATAGTGAACTCTTGTGCCTGCATCAATGTGGCACTTGATACTCTCTCGGTTCATATGCAGAGTGGCGAGCTGGAAAAGAAGCTACAGGAGTTGAAGTTAAGCAAGCAGTGAGGGAAGCCAGCCCGCATTCAGAGTCACCCATCCGGTGGCAGCGGCAAGGTCTTGGGGCACCCAGAAGCTTGGAGCATTTGGCTCTTCAAGTGAAGCTTATACGCCTTTGTCAGGTGGTTGTGCAGCTTGTTGGAGTAGTTGCCAGAGGTTTTCTCCCTCATGTCAACGATTTGTTCTTTTGAGCCTTTAGATATAAAGGAGCAGAAGACCTTGTTTGGGCATGGCATGGGCATTGTACTGATAAAAGTTGACTAGCAGGCTGGTGCTGTTGCTTGATCTGATCTTGCACTCACACGAATCGAGAGGGGAGCCGCAAGGCACTGCAGCCCTTTAGCAGCTCACGTGGTGAAAAGTCATGAAGCCGTCATAAGCCCCCTCCCCTTGTGCAAGATGGCAGCTATCTCTCACTAGATGTCGTACTCATCTACTATCTGCCCCTCAATGTCGAGGGGAGACTGCGACACACAGAGCGTAGGTGCATTGACATGGCAGGTGGTCTAAAGAGCTTGCTGTGCATGTGGAGCATATGGCAATGGCTGGGACCTGCATATGGGTGCCCAGTCGCCTTATGACAGCTTAGTGCCGATGCATTGAGTTGCTCTGAGCTTCAGCCAGCCAGACAGGTCACTCCAAGACACTTTTCCCAATGTACACCTGTGCAGTAAGTCCTGTGCACAATACTGCTTCGTTCATGAGCTTGCGGGAGAATCACGTATTGAACTTTGTGATCATTGCATGCAAACCTCATGCAGCTCATTCATAAGGCACAGTTAGGGTTGCCTTGTCATGCCAGGGAACAAGTCCTTGCTATTAGCAAGGCTCCCTGCTTTGGAGGCAACAGCGCCCTCCAATGTCTCCGCCAAGTCCTGCAGCAATGACATCCACTTGTGCAACTATCACTAGAGCATCTGCTGACCTCACTCAACATGCAAGCCCATGATTCTGGAACATATCAGAAGCACTGGAACTTTTTAGACATGCTTTACGTACATCTACATGGTTCCAGAGCTGGAGAAAGGAAAAGTCAAAACTGCAACTCAATCGTGATAGAGACAGAAGGCTTTGAGAGTGACGACAACGTATAACAATCAAAACGCACTGCTTAAGACAATGACCTAGACAAGAACATAGTGGCAATTGCAGACTTGTACATTCTTGAGTCTCACAACAGCAGAAGCTCACCTGTAACCGACCAAGCAGGTATAAGAGGAATAGATGAACAAAGACCTACACAACGCCAACGGCAGAATGCATCACTGACACAGGCAGAATATCGACACATCTTAGAAGTCCACCAGCAACATGTAGTGCATCTAGGTCGTTACAAAACATCAGGGCAACTTGCGATTGTCATGACGGCCAACACATCTGACTGTCAAAAAGCCTCACAAGTGGTTGCAGAAGAATCTTACAAGGTAGAAGAAGACAACAATCCGTGCCACTGGTCGTCTCCACAAAAACTTGCCAGCTTGCACAGTACCCCTGTCAAGGAGCTTGACAGCACTCTGCAGGAATCCATTACATCAATCTCAACTAGATGTTGTTTGGTAATGGCTTTAGGTGTAAAAACAACTGTAAGAATGGTGAGGAGATTATGATGAAGACGCATGAAGTTGCTAAGCAGCTTGCCAGTCTTGGACCTAACATGCAAGTGGATCACAAGTTTCCTGCATCTGCCTCCATTATGATACACCACAATCTCTCAATACTTACCCGGAGGCTGGGGCCAACTATGCTCTTGCGCTGGTGCAACTTAGGGCCCAAAGTCCTGCCGGCAAAGACTCCAACAGTCAATTTTTATGAGGAGAAATAGGAGACATGGACTGCTTCTTTCTGAACAGCCAAATATTACCTTTTCTCCTTGAAAACTCCAAATTAAGCAAAGCAAGACAATATTCAAGTGTCTGCATCTGCATCTTGTAGTGAGGCCAGTATTTGCAGGAAGCAAGGCATACAAGGATCTGAGACCCTGCTCCTCATCGTCTGTCGCATGCCCAGATCTGTTTACAAATTGCTCACGTTCAGCTTGAGCCTGAGAAATCCAGGACAATCGTGGCTTGTGTGAGGTGCACGGTCACTCAATGTAGATGTGGGCGACAAGATACTAAGTTTACTTACTGTTGAAGTCACTCTCGCCAACCTACTGTGGCAGCTGAGGGATCATTATGCAGGATAGATCAGCAGTGAAGATCAAACGGATTTTCAACACCAAGGTAGTGATTTCAACAACTTGCCTTGGCCTCCCGAAAACGCTTGGTTTCTCTTTCAAGCTGCAATATTGCAGCTTGACGCTCACTGGACATGGCTTCAAGTTGTGTCTGTTTGAAGTACTGCAGGTAGAATTTGCAATGCAACTCAATCAGCAACCACACAAGTACTCAATTCTGGCAATGTTTGTGCAGCTTGTAGGGCAATGCTACTGAAGAGTTCAAAGTCAACTGGATGAAATATGCCAAGCTAAAGCAAGTCATTGAGTGCTCGATAATTGGCTATGCAGGTTGCACGAGGACAGGCTGCCAGTCCTTTCTAACTTACAAGGAGTTCAGTCAACTCCCGAAACTTCTTCTCCAGTTCTCCTTGAGCCTGCAAGCAACATGAGTTGGCTGCTACCTTATCTACCACTGACAATAAGCAAGCTGGAACCAGGACTAGGCTGTACCAGGCAATGCCCATCAATCCTGTCAGGACGTATTAAGAGATGAATGACGCAGGTTGCATCCACCTGAGCTGAGCCACTGTCAATGTCACGCTTGCTTGCTGCTAACTCCACCCTTAACTTTTGCACCTCCGCCTGTCAAGAGCTACACTGTAATAAATGACATCGTGTAAAAGCGCTTGCCACATGGCTTTCCTTGGCACAACACAAGGAAGGAGCACAGCAGTACGCCTACAAAGTTTCTCATGGTGAGCGTTGCAAAAAAGGTCTGTAGCCAGGTAAGTTGGACAGAGATGCAAGCTAAACTTGGAACCATTGTGCAAGCATACCGCCAGCGAAACATTGGCGCCCTCTGCCTCCCGTTGGGCTTGCCGAGCTCGTTCAGCCTCTTCTTTCCATGCTTGTACCTGCAGGTTGCAGAAACTGTTGGATCTTAACCACCACAGACCACCTCGTGCACTGAGTACAATACTGAAGGCACAGGTCAAACCTAAGCTGCAGTCGAACTTCATCTCCAACTCCATGTATTCCTAGCCAAGACAATTACATTTCAAATCATGCCACATGCCATCCACGACAATGCCACTAGCCTGACGAGAGCAAGAGGAAGCAGCTTGCCTGTATTGAGCTGCCTGCATCCTCGGATGGTCTCTTCTGCTCCCTTTTCAGGCGTGCATCAGCCTTCTGAAGTTCTTCATTCAGTGCAGCACAATCGCTCTGCGAATATGCAGTGAAGTACGGAGAGGTTATGAAGTCCAGTGCAGAGATACAAGAGTCCCATGGTCAGCAGTAGAAGTATGCCCACCTCCAGCATCGTTATCCTCTGCTCCAAGTCTTGATTTTTCGATGCTCGATCCTCCAGAGACCTCTGTGGCTCAGGGATGAAGGACATTCAGGCAAAGATGCTCCCGTCAGTCTGTAATTTGCAATACCTACTACTTGCAGGATGTCTTGGCACCTATGCCATGCATCGGCCACTCTTATGTGACCAACTATGTGTAATCAGTATCAGCAATACCTGCATTCTGGTCAGTGCAGCAACATTTTCTGTCAGCTGCTGCTCAAGATCGTTCTCGCGTCCAACTGCATCCTGCGAAAAGCAGGAGGAAGGGAGAGGGAGTGGGAGTGAGCGCACACACATATGCATGCAACTGAAGGAGAAGATACAAGAACGAGAAACTGGGAAGGAGAGAGAGGAAGGTGCAAAGATGTGCATGCTTGGTTAGCAGAGGAGCAAGTAGTTGTCCTTCTCTAAGGTCGACAATGGTGTCATAACACCACACCAGCTCAGTAATGCTTGGTGCTTTGGGACAAGAGTAGACATAGACCAGAATTGCTCTTTCGCATAGCTAGTGAAAGCCTCCCAATCACGTATCTACTCACGATGACCGTACCTGTCGGGTTGCAACATGAGCGAGCCTTTCTTCTTCAACTCTTTGCTCAGCAGAAATGAGCTCCTCTCGTAGAGCCTGCATGACAGACGGTGCTAATAAAGCCCATCTAACACATCCGACTTGTCTTCATCAGCAGGTCACAATATCTTGTCTGCGAGCATACAGAGTGGTTGTGGGGACCAAGATATTATAGACTCTAGCAGATGGTGTACAAGTGCACCTGAATGATTCGAGCTTCAGACATATCCCTAGTCCTTGTCAAAACCTCTGCTGTCGCCTGCACACGCCGTTTGCAATCCATGTAGACAAGTACTTGAGCGCCAGTACATTGTTGCCCAATGATACTTATCGCAAGAGAACAACTTCTTACTAAAGCCCGAGGGAAATTACAGACCCCAGATAGTCTATGCAAATTCCTGATGGCTGCTCACTTGCAAAGAAGTTGCTTTGGCTTCGGCAGCACTGGCACGCTGCCTGCTTTCGTGCAGGGCCGAGGTCAATGCTGCCATTTCCGCGGATTTGACTGCCAATGCTCCAGCCAGATCAGCCTCCATACTTGCAGCAGTTGCCTGAGCCGTTGAAAGTTGCTGCTCGAAGTGCTTAATGACCTTGTCCACAGAAGCTCTCTCCTCTCGCTGCTCAGCAAGGGATCATCACGAATAGCAGTAAGTGGTCACCGACGCCTTACTCGAGATCATACATAGCTACACCTACAAGTGCTCAGACTGCATACTCATAGTTGTCTAGTCAATGAAGAGGAGGTTCTGATTGCAAGCATTTCTACTTGCCAAGAACTCCGGCAGAAGTGCCCTGCCCATATTACATATATTCTAGTATGATCTGCTGGGGCCTACCTCAATGAGCAGAAGCTCCTCTAGCTGCACATTTTCTGCTTTGTACTCATGAAGTCGAGCAGAAAGATTGGCACACACCTGCACCACAAAAAGCAGGGTCAATCTGATGAGACCAAAGAGTAAGAACATGTTACAAAGTCAGACTTCAATCAGGGTCACAATTGGAGCAGGACAACAATGGAACCTCCACAAGCAAGGCATGTGAAGTGTCTGCCATGCACTCTGAAGTACTGTACCTTAGCCAGTCTTGCTTCCTTCGTCTGTCCTCCAGATGATGCAATCTTCAACAGGACTTGAGCCTATCAGAGATGATTAAGCAGAACATATTGCAATTTGGAAGTGAGCACCAGTGTCCTTATTTTGCTGATGATGGTCAAGTTAGGCTCAACTACCAGCTTCACCATGATGGAAAGGCCATCATGGTGAAGCTAATGTCATAATATCAATGGTAATGGTCTGCTCTGTGTCGACTGCCAAGAGTGCATAAGCACCTGCTAGGACTAAGGTTCAAAGCAAGTGTGACTAGGTCCAAAGCAAGTGCATAGCTCTGAACTACTAATATCTGGCATATGCAGGTGAGGCACGGCTGAGTACCTCAATTGAATCCACCTCCATATTAGCACTTCTGGAATGGCCTTCATCTGCTGAGGTTTCTTCTGTGTGTTCATCCATTGTCTGGTCAGCTGGTTCTAAGTGCCCATTGCTCAAGGTCATATTTACTTGGCCTACTGCGGAGGTTTTGGCCCTGGTTGTGTCGCTGTCTATTGAGAGGGTGGACCTCTCAAGCTCCTCCGGATACCTGCTACTGACATCCCCAGCAGTTTCATCTCCAGATTCCCCAACTTCTGGGAGCTTTGGCAGGGGAGAGTCCGTCTGCTCCAATGTACTTGATTCCACCCTGTGATGGATAAATGACTCTGCTTCATGGATAGCACCAACCTCTGCTTCCTGAGGTCCTACATCCACGCCCTCCTTTCTGAAGATGTCTGATTCTGGCAAAGTTGAAAGGGATTCAGAGCCTTCATTGCTAGCTACAACTTGTTTGTCAGTGCATGTACCCTCCTCGATTTCTTCACCTGGGACAATAGGCCCAGCGGCTGATCCATCATCCTCCTGACTGAGCAATCCTCCTTCAGAACTGTCTGTCTCAACTTTAGCCTTCGCTTGAGCAAGACTTGAAGCTTCCAGGTCCGTATAGGAGCTGCTTCTGCTGGCTCCAAGTCGCTTGGACAGTACATTGTCTGGAGTACGGGTTAGCACCTGCAGATTACTTATGGCCTGCTTAGATCCCCTGGTACACAATGAGTGGAATTCTAACGTACAGACGAGTCCCAGGCTTTGTCCAGCATGAGAACCACCCCTCCAGCTCACGATCAGCAATGTACGACCAATTCATGTGCAGCAGAAACAACAATCCACTACCACTAATGGTCAATGTCCACCTTGCCAGCAGCAAGAGGACTGCTCCCTGTTTTCAAATCACTCCCATCTTGCCCTGAAAGCACAGTCGATACAGTAGGAATCAGACGAGGGACATTCACATTGACACGAGAGTCTGCCAACAAGGGGGTTGCAACTTCCAGAGTACGTGATCATTGCTGCTGGCGTTCTACTACTGTAGAACCTTGACATACACGGCACTCACGCACCAATACTTCATGATGATACACCTATGCGTGCCTTTGTGAGCAGCATAAAGATACACTGAGGGTATGGTCATACCTGAGCTTTCACGCTCTCTGATGACAGCATTCTTTGCCGTACGGTCGACAACTTCTAGTAGCTCTGCATCAGTGAGTACAATACATAATCTGAAGAGAAGGTAGCAAGAGCTTGCTTGCCATTCACCACGAACCTAACTTTGAAGATGGAAACCGCACAAGTGTGATGCGTTCTTAAGAAGTCTGTACTCTCAGCAGATGCAGTCCATCCATCTAACACAGAGAGCAGATGAACATCATAGGTCGTTTGACAGTACACCAGTCGCCTCACAAGATCCAAAGTTGCAGGGGCTCTACTGTATGGGGCTTGGTTGACAGTCCACCTTCAGCCTTGCGGAATTGACTCTGCAACCAGGCTGCCATGTTGCTCCAGTAGTTGGTCTTTGCAGGTACGACGTCTCGAGGCTCTCTTCAGGTATAGCCGAGGTTATATGGTGTGTCGGCAGCCTGTTAACAGCGTGCTGGAGCAGCACGGTCGCCAATGTCGTCACCAAGCAGGGCTCCTTTAGTTCGAGGGGGCCACATCTCCCTTGTCCTCTGGAAGTGACCTAGCCTGGCGTTTCTCTGACTTGCAAATGAGCGAATGTAGATGACCTGCTTTGCATTCGCCTTGTCAATGCCAGCGCCGTTTGCAGATGCCAGGTCTATGCTGCACATGCTCGTTGCCTGCCCCTGCCCACCCGTAGCCTCGAACGAGCGGGCCCGCTCGCAAGCTCCCGAGCTCCTCGCCGCAGCAACATGCCGCACCCTGGCCTCGTCACGGCAGTGTTCCACCCTGGTATGCAGGGCAGGGCTGGGGGGACGGGACTAGTGCTGGATGGCCACTACGGGAGCGGGAGGGAGAGAGTGACGGGTGGGCCTCACTCTCTCCCAGGATTCCTAGCGTGACGTCTACTAAGGGGCTTTCCGCTGCGGCGGAAGAACTTTGATGGTCGCGCGCCCCCACTAACGTCAGATGCTGCGTTTTCGTCGCAGATGCGGCCCTTTGGTTCACTTTGGTGAAAAGCCAGCCTTAAACGAAAGGACAAGGTCCACAGTACATGAAAGTGAAAAGCTCGCCCTAGTTAAGGGGCCGGGAAGTGCTGAAAAGAAGCGGCACTCCCAACGGGGGAAAGGGATTTCGTGTATTTGAAACAAACGAAGGCCAAATGGCCAAGTACAAAGGCAAGCACATCTTAAGACCTACATAACCTACAGTAGATTGACCCGCTCAGAAACCACGGGTCAAAAGCCCTTCTGCCACCAACTAGAGCTCGCCCAGCTTTCTGGTGCAAAGCATTAGCCTGAGCACGCTGCAAACAGGCCGAAACTCGTCGTCGCAACAACGACAGATAAGCAGCTGGCAAGCCCATCTCAGCCGGGAACACATCTGCATGTCGTGTGTAGCCTAGATTGGCTACATTTTGAAGGAGAGTAAGGAAACGCGGACCTAAGCAGCCAAAGATGTCGATTGCTGCTGGCAAGAGCTGATCACATCGGGGGTAATTGGAGTAGTGCTGCAACTTTCTTTGTTCAGCACTGCCCACTGCGTGGCCAGCGATGTGTGTCGATGCTGGACCTTTATAGGCCTCCGTAACCAGAATATCGACCAAAGCCCGTGGTCCTCCACCAGGTTGCACGCCCACAATGTCAAGTGTGCAGCGATGATGACGTCCCTGGGCATCCGTGGTGATAGGCATGATGTTGTTCAATTCCACGACCGCACGGTACCCGGCGTCGCGCATCAACCCGCCAGAGCATCACGGAGGAGATGTGAAAGGGTGAAAGGGTGAAAAGCCAGCTCGAAAAAGAATTGACAAAGGTTCGAAGGGGCCAAATAACGGAGGGGCCTGATCTGTCGGAATTGTGGCTCCGCACTCGTTACTACTGAGTGGTCCATCCTCCCCCGTACTGACAGAAGAGAAGTGGCACTCCCAAATGGGGGCAAGGGCTGTGAAAAGCCAGCCCGAAAAGAAGTGACAAAGGTTCTGACATAGCATCTTCAGGCCTCTTCGTAGCTGCTGAAAAGAGAGAAGTGCTCGCCCATAGAGAAGAAAAAGAATGGACAATGTCCAAAGCCAAAGAGGAGCCGGAAAAAGAGAAGAGCGCGCCCATAGAAAATAGGGGCTGGCAAAGCCAGCCCAAAAAAGAATGGACAATGTCCAAAGCCAAAGCAAGAGGAGCCGGAGAAAGGACTACACTACAACATACTGCAGAACACAGAAACGATGCAGAGGAAAGCTCAGTACCCACGAGTGAGCAACATCAGGTCTGAGTAGCTCGCTGCAGGGAAAGAGGCGCTCCGCCGAGACCCAGAGGCGGCGGCCATAGCACGGCCTGCGCGCGTATGGACGGCGTGGGCAAGGGAGCGTTGAAGCGATACGGCTAGGCGCATGCGGAAGACTTGTGCGAGCGACCCGGCGGCGTTGAAGCCGGGCATCGCCCCTGGCAGACCCGGCCGCCGGTCAATGGCCTGGCGAGCAAGCCGCTGAATGAGATCCAGCCAGCGGCTGCCGAAAGCCCCGTGTACATCCACCGCCAGGGCCGCGAATTCATCCCCACCGGGTGATCAGCGTCTTTTCGCTCCTTGCCGCGGGCCGCCTGGCCGACCGCGTGCCCTGCAAACGACGCCGATCTGGTGGGGTTGGCGGAGTCGATGCAGTCTGTTGTCACCACATCAGCGATGATGCGGGGACCGCCGCCGAAAAGGAAAAAGGACTACACTACAAAACATTGCAGAACACATAGACGATGCAAAGGGAAGCTCAGTACCCACGAGTGAGCAACATCAGGTCTGAGTAGCTCGCTGCAGGGAAAGAGGCACTCCGCCGAGACCCAGAGGCGGCGGCCATAAGCTGAAAAGCCAGCCCGAGACGGTAGACCAGAGCTGAAGGTGGATATCCAAGTACCGTTGCCCCACCCACCCCCGCCCTCCTGACTCGCACTTGTGTTACCTCGCGCTTGCGCACCAACGCGCCGCGGGCGCTGCGCCGGAGTCTGAGTGAGAACCACCTAAGCCTTATTGGCGGGGCAGGCTTCATTTCGCTGTAGCCTGGCCTGCGCACGCGCGCATGGCTGCTCGCCTGCAGGCCGCCTGGAGTGCACGGGTTGCGCTGCACTGCGGTCTGCTGGACCAGCAGCGGGGGTCGAGCTTGAGTGTCAGGGCACCGCATCTCCACAGCAGCAGATGCCAACTTGGCGCGTTGTTACGTGGGAATCAGCCCCCTCTGCAAACGCGACGGAGAGCGAGCGTCTCGTGCGCTGCTGACAAGCGAGTAAGGCTTGGACTGGAGGTCATTGGAATAACCCGAACCAAGGAGACCACGGATGTGGGAACTGCTGATAATTGGCTTCTCTCGGGCTCTTGATGATTCTTGCTCAAGCACAGGGAATTTAACAGCACAAGTGCAGGACTTATCGAGTGCAATACTATGTTGAGCAAGGCTGCACGTGCTGCATCTGGTCCCAGTCCTCCAAGTCTAGCGCGGCCCGCGCTCACGTGAGGCCCACGTAACCCCAGCTTGAGGTATCACCATGCCACAAATTCATGTCTGTCCATCTTGGTTCTCTTGTGGCAGGAGGAGGCTCGGCGAGCATTGGAGGCTGCACTTGGAGACACAACAGACAAGTTCAAGAAGTGGGACGAGGAGATTCAGAAACGAGAAGCTACCAAAGCTGGAGGAGGCGGAGGAGGAGGAAGAGGAAGGGGCTGGGGTGGAGGGGATGGAGGAGCAGAGGGAGGTGAGGGAAAAGGGGGAAACTGGGTCGACGAGGCGAAGCAAATCCTGTATGCCATTGGTGGCATAGTCCTGATTGTAAGTTCCAACATCTTCTATCTAGCAGCCTTGTGATCTTACTGCTTTAGGGAGACGTCATGGAGAGTACTTTCGTGATCTGGGCGCCTTGCGGCTTTGCAGAACTTGTTGACTCCTCTGAGCTGGCTTCTCACAGCCATTGCCTTACATTGGAAGGGGTGCTTCTTCTAGGGTGCACTTATGATGCGAGGTGGATATGTGCCTGATGCTATTTATCTGCATGTGTCATCATGCAGTACCTACTCCTGACGCAAGGAATGTCAATCTTGGCCTTCCTCGTGAACAGCATTCTATTTGTGTTGAGAGGCTTCAAAGGCCCGCGAGGGATTTCTAAGACACCAGGTCCGAAAGCTCTGAAGATTGAAAGCACTGGTAGTGCCGAGGCAGAAGTTGTGAGGAAATGGCGGAATGATTGAGACTGTGAAGAGAGGTTGCCCTCTCTTTCTCAAGCACTATGCCTTTTCCAATGCCTCATATGTGCGTAGAAATTGTTCAGCAAACCTAATATAGAAAACAGAATTACATTCTGCTTTTGTCTTCTTGAGTAGCACACTCCTTTAACCCTTCACAGATTGGTACCCATTAACGTCATAAGTGATTAAGAATCTGCCATGGCCAAGGATCATGTTGCAGCCCCAAAGTACGACACTGGCACAAACTGATGCTTCTGCATGTCAGGGAATAAGTGGTTGAGCGTATATCAGACTTTTGTGGCAGACAACTGAGCATCTATGGCCCAGGGGGTAGCATTTGCAAGAGAAGGAGCAAATCTGATTCTGCTGTTATGCAGCAAAGGTCTTCTATAGCATGCAGCAGCTCGGTGCACGAGAACATTCTTGCAAGCAAGCAAGGCACTTGCAAGCCGTGTGGGCGCAACCTAGCTGTCCAATAAATGCCATCTTATTCCGCTCGTCAGGGTGTGCAAGATGCCAACTTTGCTGAAAGTGTGTAGAAAGCAGAAATTTCCTGCTGCTTGACAAATGAAGACTGCGTGTACTTACGATTTCATGAGACCACAGGCAAGGGCGCTCTGAAGTACCTCTCACAGAGCAGGTTTTTTACAAGATTAGAGCAGGATTGCTGTGCACGCCACAAGCCGCCGCTAGAGCTGGAGTCTCCTGCAGAAATGCCAGCCTTGCAATGTTGGAAAATGGCCCGTCCAAGTCAGAGAAGAAAGAATAGTATGCGGTGATATCATCAGGCAGGTGGCGGTAAACAACCCAAGATCAATGACGAATTTGAAACGAAGGAGATTACGCAAGGCTAAATAGCAGCTGGAGAGAAGACAGTGGTCCGAGGAAATAAGCGAGCCTACAGCAGCGCATCAGCTATTCTGAGATAGGCATAGCAAGATGAAGGCCCGCACATTGCCACGGTGCAAACAAGTGCATATGGTGGACACGTGCGAGCGACCTTGGTTATATGGAGAACCTGCTCACATCTCAATGCCTTGCTGCTGAGGAGGGCCGCAGCAGAAAATGTGGTCAAGCGTTGCAGCCTGCCACTGAATCTCAGAAGGTGCCAGGTTTCTGACGACCAAGGGAGAAAGGGGGGGAAGGCGCGCGGGGCGCATGAAATGAAAAGGGAAAGAAGGAAGAATCTTCCAGTAGAGGGCGATGGCTACGATGGACCAGCCCAGGAAAAGATTGAACAAAACGAGAAATGCTGCTTCCAGTGGAGGGCGGTGGCTGTGAGAGGCCAGCCCCGGAAGAAAGAATGATCAAAGTTCGAAGGGGCCAGAGAAAGCTTTAATGCACACAGTAAATCAAGTAGGCACGAAGCACTCAGTAACCTCTGTTGAGCAGCCGGAGGTGAGAAGAGCATAGCAGTACCCCAGCGGGCTTGAGGATTTACGTCATGGAGAGCTCTCGTAGCTACTTGTTTCCCTGTGTGCTTCAGCGCTTTCTAGGGCCCCTTCGGCCTGGGTTGCCCTCTCACAGCCACCGCACTCTCCTGGAAGCGTCCTTTCTGCCCTCCTCTCAGGGCGCGCCATTCTCTTCTTGCGTCCTCTGGCTCTGGCCAGGGGACCCGCTTCCAGGAACCCAGTCTCTCTGACCTGAGGCTGCTTAGCAGGGGTTACTGAGTGCTTCGTAGCTGCTTATGTTTTCCAGCCCCTATCCTCAATGGACGAGCCATTCTTCTTTCTGCGTGCCCAGCTGAGCGCCAGCAGAGGGAAAGGTTGTAGAGAGACTTCCAAGGCACATCACTAGCCAGCTCTGGTAGGCGCGCGGTGCGCATGACATTGAAAGTGAAGCCAATTCTAGCCGTACAAATGTCCTGTTACGGGGTGATGAGCTAGCTAAGGGGGACATTGATATCCCCGAGTGAGCACATGCATATCTGGTAAGAGGCCGAAGGGTATCATTGTCGACCAAGGAGGCTGTGGCCTGCCATGGGCTTGGGGCCGTGGTAAGCCTGGCCTGCTTCTCTTCATTCCCATGGTAACTGCCTTCAATCTGGTGACGACAGACGCGTTCGACCGTGCCAATCCCACTGTATCTGCCTCCAAGGCAGGGCATGCAGTGGCCAGTGCCGCTCGAGGCAAGGAGGCAAAGTATGCTGACCACCCAGCGGAGGACGAGTTCTTTCCCCTTGTCATCGACGTCCACGGGGTTTGGCGCTCGGTGGCTCGAGCATTGGCTGGCACGGAGCGCAGTGTTTTGACGTTCCCAAAGAAAGCAGGCCGATTTCAGCGCGGCAGGCTCTCTCGCCCACGTGAAATGCACGCGCCTGTTGTTATCGCTGCAGCGGTCAATGGCACACGCGCTGCATCTGCATGCTAGTTGCGCACTGGCTAGCAACCTCTGGCTATAGACAGGCGACCCACTACCCAGAGATTAGTTTCTCTGACCTGCGTCTGCTCAACAGGGAATGTTGAGCACCCAGTGGCCACTTGAGTCGCTGTAAGCTTAGCGTTTTTCCTGGCCCCTCCAGACTTTCTTCATTCTACTTCTGGGCTAGCCAATGGCGGCCATCGCGCTCTTCTGGAACAGTCTTTCTCCTTTGGGCTGGCCTCTCACAGCCGGGGCTCTATGCCTTGAAGGCTGGACATGCAGCGGCGAATGCCGCTCGTGGCCAAGCCGCAAAGTACGCAAACCACCCGGCAGGGGACGAGTTCGTCCCCCTGGCCGTCGATGTGCACGGGCTTTTGGGTCTCAGTGGCTAGACCTGTTGGCCCGATTTTCACAACGAGCTGAGTCCCGCAGGTGAGGAGCAGGCCGACTTCAACGCCGCTGGCTCGCTAGCTCAGGTCTTCCGCATGCACCTATCCGTTCCACTCCAGCGGTCCGTGGCCCACGCCTTGCATCTGCGTGCTGTCTGTGCTCTAGCTGTAGCCTCTGGCTCTCATCAGGGGGAATTGCTTTCCGGCTGCTAGTCTTTCTTATTTGCGGCTCCTCATTAGAGGTTACTAAGTAATTATCCTACCGGGCAAGCTTTGAGAAAGCTCTCTTGGCCCCTTCAGACCTTGTCAATCTTTTTCAGGGTGGCTGTTCACGGCCCTTGCCCCCTTTGAGAGAGCCACTTACTTTCTCACAGCCATCATTCTAGACTTTTGTAGTGCTTTTACTCTTCTCTTGAGAGAAGAAATAGCTCTTCCAGTTTCAAAAGGAACAGCTCATCCGATCTACGACAATGGCTGTGAGAGGCGAGCCCAGAAGGAATGTACAAGGTGTCGAAAGGCGCTGAAAGGGAAGAAAGGCGCAAAAAGCATGAACTCTCAAGAAAGTCTCACCTGAGGGCCAGCGACTGTGCGATCTCAAAGCTCTTCCTATGGAGATCAAGTGGCTGCGAGCGGCCAACCTGAGCAGGCACCGTCTCCAACCAATCCACCCTCAACAACAGCCCAGCTAGCACTGCCGGCGGCACGAGGCACGCCAGGCCGCCACTTGCCTCCGCCTCGACGCACCTCTCCTCGCGCCGGCGTCGACGCTGCCGTCGACTCTCTCAGCGACGGCATCAGTTGTCTCGCTTTTTCGTCTGACCCGTTCCTTCAATACTCCTACCGGTCGTCGGAGCCCCCACCAGCTGCTACGGCATATACTTTCTGCTGGGGTTGAAGATGCACAAGGCCAAGTTTATGGACGCCTGGAGATTGAGCAGCGATTCCGGCACGCTTGGAGACGCGAGCTGCCGGTGCTCGCTTGGACGAGCTGGCTACTCATAGGGAGCGGTCATGGCGCTAGTCAGGACAGAAGGCTGGCTATTTGTCATTGGCAGGAACAGGCTGGGCCGGGAGTACTGCAACCCGGGGTACTGTATCATTGTCGGCAACAGCCTTGCGCTGTACAAAAGCGACCCCAATCAAGACACTTCTGGCGGACTGCAGGTTTGCAGCAGATTTTAGCCTGCTAAGCTGCTCCGTAAAGCCTGTGATATTTATAGCCTAGACAGCCAACCAGCTCAGCTTGTGCCGTGATAGCAGTGCCAAATGGTGGATGTTGCCAAGTGTCTGGTCTAGCAGTAGCATTGCGCTGTCAGACATATTGAAGTAGTAGCAGCCAGGAGTGGAGCTATGTCATGGCATTCTGGCAGACAAAGCTATGCATTGAGCTGAGGGTTTGCTTCGCTCTGACGCTGTTGAAATGGCAAGCCCGAATGAGATCAAAGAACGTGAGAGCTCACAGGTTGCATCAGCAAGCAGTAGCAAGGAGCAAGAGCTGTACAAGTGAGTAATACTGATGCTGATAAAAGTAATTGACAAAGCCTGCAAGCTGGATGTGTGGGTTCAGAAACCCTTGCTGGCGGGGCCTATTGGCAAAAATGTACAGACAGAAGAAGTTGGAAAGCATCATGTGCGAGGCCAGGTGACGTACAATGTCATAAACCTTGTTGTGGTCCAATTTGAAGGATGGAGCTGTTTATCAAGTACTTGGATTCATATTTTATGCCTGGACAGCTTGATGAGCAATTATGCATGAGCAATTATGCAACACTACTTGCCATTCACTTTATTATTTTTACTAGTAGACTCTGTGAGCAATGCTATTCAAGCTGATCGAAGCTATGTGCAGTTGCAGATACTGTTCACATTCAGTATCAAAAATTCAAGTCGGCCTGAGCAGGGCCACTTGGTGAGCATTCTTCTATGCATGAATGTGCAAGCCTACACTTATTAGGCATCTCAGCAGTGCAGTTGTTGAGGTGTCCATTGTGGTGACAATCATGTGGCTTTTTACTACAGTTTGGAGTGGACTCGCCTGAGAAAGTTGAGAGATGGTTGGCTGCCGTACGGCATGCAAGGGATATGGTATATTCCACCACTCGACAATCTTCATATCCATCTTAGGGTCTTATCTGGTCAAGATGTAGCCTGCCAAGATTACATCAGATGTGTCATGCAGTCTGATTATATACCCTAACAATGCTTTGAAGGTTCGTCTTTATTGTGCTCACATTGCATTGCATCTTCTTCAGTAAGACAATTTGACAGGCCTGTCCATCACTGCATGAACTCCTTTAGGCTTGCTTGGATACAACAGAATCAGCAGAGGCGACAGACACCCACGAGTAAGTACGGAACACTCTTTCATTGACACAGATTTTTGTTGGTTTGACTTAGCACGGTTAGGCTGAAGAACGCTCTTGGAGCCAGAGAGAAGTCGAAGGAATGTCAAGAATAATTCTAAGCCTGTAACAAAGGGAAATAGAACCTTGTCAATGCCTTCTGCAGGCTTATAAGACACAGGTTGAGATGTAGGATTAGTAATTGACTTGTGCAACTTATTCTCACGTAGGAGTGGTTGTCCTTTGCCAGTGAAATAGAGGAGCAGCGGACCACTCTCCTTAAGCTTGAGCAGCAGGAGGATGGTTCCAGGGCTCTTCACCGCCGAGGATCAGTCGGAAGAGGTGCACATGACAAGAAGAATCAGTAACTACTGCACTAACCTCCTCATTGGACCTTAGAGGGGTAGGCAGGCGAGGGGTAGGCAAGTAGGCAGGACTCAGTACAGCTCTGTGGACGTCACCGTGCTGCTGCTGGCGCAGAAATCATACTATTGTCTCCCTTGTAGGTATACCACGGTCATTCTCTACTCTTCTGGATGATAATCTGGAACGAGGAGCGGCTGCTCTGGATTCTATGCACCAGAATTGGCGTCTTACTGGGATTGAGAATGGTGAGATTCCATGTGGCCCTCCTCGAGGGCAAGTTCATATGAATCATTCTGTGTGCAATGCTTGCTCTTGCTGATCTCAATTGTCAGGTTATGGCTATATATATAGTCCTCAAAGCATGCAAAGCATGCCCAATGGCCATCCCGAGCAACTGCGAAGAGCTAAGTTTTAAACTTCCGTAGTATGATGCTGGATGCACTCTGTTTCATGCTAAGCAGGGCTTCGTATATTTGCCGAGAAAAATGAGATGCATGAGACCAGAGTAAGGGATAGCTGAACTCACCTATGCCCCTAAGCGATTGAAGCTTTCACTTGGTTGATACTTTCTACATGACGTTGATTGTTCACGGATTCAGATACTATGCAGGACAGGTCACTGCTGTTCAACCAATTTATGAATCCCTTGCTGGCACTGCACGTACACGTGAAAATGTAAACCTTGCAGACTGCTCGTACGATAGTCAGGACAAGAGGCAGGAATCAGGGGTCTCATAACTCCTGCAATGACGCGTCAACTTGATGGCGTTTCTCGCTACAGGCCAGTATGAGGGTACAGAAGGCAATTGGCATTATCGAGGAGTCACCTGAGATCGTCTTCCGTGTCATCATGGACTTGGGGGCTGTCAGAGAGCAGTGAGTCACCTCACATTCACTTTCTTAATGACGAGGCTCCTCCACTTTCCTGCTCTTAAAGTGACAAGGGTTTGCGCTTTGTGTACCTTATGATTTCATGCAGAGATATGCATCAAGTCATGTGTGTGTCTTGTAAGGTGAAGCTGTAGGCGCGAAGTGGCAGCAAGACAATTTATCCAGCTTAGGTGAAATACATGATCACAATCTGTAATGACCACTAAAAGTCAGCTAGTGAGGTGTGAATGGAGCATAAGGTCATTAATCATTGCAGTGCAATGATTCATGGGAGAATAAGAGTGAGGTTCTCAATGGCACATATTGCCACTCTTGGGGACCAGAACTTCATCTCCACAGGCTAAAGAAGGGCTGAGAAGGCAGTGACCTATCATTGTCATACTTGTACTTCGGTTTGGTTCATATGAGTGCTAGTAAGGTCTACTTGTTATTGATAAGCTACCTCTTTGATACTGGTCAGATGGGATCCTACTTTTGGAAGAGGAAAACTGGTGGAAGAGGTCGATGGGCATATTGACATTATTCACTTTGAGGTTGCCAAGTACATCTATCCAAGGTAGTGAAGCATGTAAATATGGAAGAATTGCTGTGGCCAGATGACCTGACCCTCTGTAGCAAGGGCCTGCAGCATTATCTTCCAAGCCTGCAACATGGACAAATTCGAATTTCAGATTTCAACTTGTCCCTAGCTACTTACTGCTCACTTGAGACCATGCACCTCTTCGCTGACTTGCAGTCGAGTCCTCAGCACATCTGGTTGTTGTGGAGTGGTGTGGTGCATGGCTTCACAGATTCCCTCACGGTCAATCTTCTGTGTGCACCGTAACAGATCCATGAAGCCGCCAGACTACTGCCTGAAGCGGTACTGGAGACGAGATCAAGATGGAGGATACTGTATGATACCATGTTTTTACTCGAGTAAATTGATTATGAGTTGCCACTTGCCTATTGTTGCATGTCATAGCCTGTGCATGTGCAAGAGTCGTCCTGACATTTCATGCTGTAAACGATGGTCCAGGAGCATCTCTGCTAGCTGATGTGCTACTCTGGAATCAACTATGTTCTCGTTGAAGCTTGTAGACCATGATAGCACTGATAGTAGATAGTCACAATCATAGTCAACTGAATACATCTGAAGATGTCATACTCAGCCATCATGTTCCACTCTGTGGAGCACCCATCCTGCCCACCGCAGCAGGACTATATTCGTGGTGATATTAAGAGTGAGTGTCAAGCTGCTCATTGTGCAATATCACTTAGCCTGACAATGAGTGTTATGCTTCTCTGATTCAGTTAGGGTAGGTGTAGCAGACTAACGGCAGGTACTATTAATCTGCTCCTGCGCACAGCACTGTCTGATGTTTGTCATCATGCTGTGTGCTACTGCTGGCCCAAACATCGATTGTCAATCAAGGTGTTTTTGGCAAGCATTGTATTCTGTCGCAGCTAGTGGAAGCAAACAGTCATCCATGCAGCCTATCAGCAGCACTTACATTGTATAGCCTCCCTACATGATGTCTGTGTGCAGTACTTAGCTGGGAGGTGATACCACTGCCAGCAACTGCAAATGGCAGGTCCAGATCTCTCGTGGAGAACCTCTTTGGAGCTGACCATGAAGACCACAGACGTAGGCAGAGGAGGACGTTTTCGTGCTTTCCTCAAAGTGCAGTACCAAAGATTGATCTTGCCCGTTTGTTCCATTTGTCCATTGCTGGTAATCTGCAAACCTCAAGTGGTGGAGAGGCATCATTGTCTTGCCACCCTTGCCCTTTTACCTTACTAGTGCTGTCGTCGTCAAGTCCTAATTAAGGTAGCCCAATGCAATTGTCGTAACAGTAGCAGATTCCGTCTGCATTGAAAACTTTCATCGTTATTGATGGCAAGTCTGCTGCGTCCTGTCCGTTTGCCCTTTGGGCGTCTGCATGCTTGCTTAGTGAGGTGTTTCTTTGCTCCTTGAAAGGTTTGTAGAAGTTCACAGCCCTTGCCATGCATCATGTAGGGCTTCGAGAACACTGTGCTGCCAGGCACGTGCCAGCAACAAGCACCATGCTGGCCTCGCGTGTTGATGGTGTGCCTGTGGAGTCTACCACTCCACTGAAGCAGGAAACAGTGAGTTACTCCGCATGGGCACGGTGAATGCAGATGTCAACAAAGTCTAGGAAAGGGTAAAAGAGACACACTTGTAGACCTGCTCATGGCAACTGCCCACTCCCACTCACCTGACAGGAACTGTAGCCCGCTCTGAGCAAGTGTCTGTGAACCTAAAAGCGAGTGTCCTTGACAACTCTCAGAGTCGTCAAGCTTGAAGGCGTGATAGCAATGTGAGTGCGTGATAGCAATTACGCACTTCCCCTGGCAGGTGCAAGTGGAGGACTTGAAGAATCCGTGTGCCCCAATCTTGTCAGCTGAAGGAGATCCGTTAGCAATTGACATGGAGGAGTTCTTTGATGCTCAAGATGGGGAAAGTACACGTGATGAGCCTGATGAGCAAGGAGTAACAAAGGTCAGACATGAAAAGCTTAGGTTTTCCATGAAGAGGACCTCAGTGGAAATTCCGCCATCATGGTCATTGCTAGCCCTTTGAGGACTTTCACACAGCGAATCCAAGAAGTAATGCTTGGCATGCATCTGTAAGCAATCCAGCATCCTGTGCAGAATGCTGTGTACCTGATGCTGCGGCTGTTGCAACTTGCAGGGCCGTCGTGTGTCAATGCGGGGGCTTAGCCTTGGTCTGCTTACCTTCAAGTCTCTGAGAGAAAACGCCGTGAGGGCTGCAATTGGTAAACACTTGTTTGTGTATCCTGCATTGGTGGAACTTGTGATGTTGTCTACGTGCAAGCTATGCCCTGCACAAATGCTGAAAAGGAATTAGCTGCTCATGAAAATTACAGCAAGTCTTTCCGGTCATGTCGTATCATTTGCCTGAGTATTTGCATCTGTCAGGTTGGAAAGACGTCAACGATATCTCAATCGTGATAGGAGGGCTTGTTCATTGAGGCTTGCAGAGCAGCGGGAGGTTGATAGTAGCACCCCCCGCATACTGTTTTCGGAGCATGATTTCAAGGGTTCGCTTCCAATGGCGGAGAATGCTTCAAGTCGAGACTGCTGGGCAAGGCCCCCTGTGGGCCTCTTCTACATTCGTGGGCCCACTTATATGCACGACCGCAGAAAGGTAACGCTCTTCAATTTGATATGAGGCATCTACCACAGCACCTAAACAGTAGTGTGACACTGTGGGGCATCGTAGCTGACCAGTAATACCGAGCCACGACGGCATTTGAAAATTGTGGGCATATGGTTTCGGACGTGTGTACTGAGGTTCTGAGTGCTCTGCTTGTCAAAGCTGGGAGGTCAAGCTTTGAGGATGCTGTCAATGATTAAGCATCAAAGTAACTCAATTGCAGGTGCAAGGTGGCGAACCCCTCTTGACATTGATGGCTGTGGACTGGTTTGCAACAAAAGGAAGACTTGACCATGTTGCGGCTCGGCCAGGGTGCCTCATGCAGGTATCAACAATCATAGCTACGCAGGCAGTGCCTCATCTTAACATTCAACTTTAACGAGTGTCTTGCACTTCCATCTGCATATACGTCATCTGACTTGTCTGGTTGTCATGTATACCATACACGATCTGTTGGTGCTATTACATGTATACCAAGCATTGACTTTCTGTGATTTCTGCTTCATACTTTGCTCAAAGCAGCTTCTGATGGTAAAGGTGACAAATGACGCTTTATGTCCTTCAAATGGGAGGTCTAGATATGAGTTACATTTTTTTCTTTGTGCGGAGCTCCTAATGTACATGGACTCTGTATGATGGAATTGCGTATAACAGAGGGAAGGCCCCAAGAAGGCTCCATTTATACTCGTGTGCAATCTACAGGTGTGATATTTGCAAGTGCAGCACATCGCAAAACAATTGCTATGGACTAGATGCCTCCAAATAATGACAAAGCTAGTCATGTCTTAGGCCAGGTCTACTGGGCACTTTCTTTCTGCATGTTATTTGAGGTCAAAATGCATTGTGTCAGTGTAGGGGAGGTCAATGCATAGTGCTCAACTTGCACCTGTTGCATGTACTATTGCATGTACAAGTCTTTCCTGCTTTGAATCAATTTGTCCTTTCACAACTACGGCTGCACAGGTCCCAGGAAAGCCGAATTACTCCATGGTCTTCTACTTCGCCTCAGATCGAACCCTCAGGCCTGGGTCCTTGCTGCAGCGCTTTGTTGATGGCGATGATATTTTCCGCAATGCTCGATTCAAGCTCATTCCCAGTATTGCTCAGGTGCTGCTCTTGCTGAATGGTCCTCCTCCTGCCGATGATTGGTCGCTGTGCCTGCCTCTTTGTTGCTGTTGTTGTTGATGAGGCATACTATGTTCAGCATGGATTGTCTATCTGCAAGGCCATGTGCCACCAGTTAACGCCGACACTACAAAATACAAGGAATTAGAGCTTAGCAACTAAAAAGGAGATTCAGACAAGCAGGGTGCTTGGGTCGTGAAGCGAGCTGTTGGAACTAAGGCCTGCTTGCTGGGTCAAGCTGTCAGCTGCCGTTATCATCGGCACCTGAACTACCTTGAGGTAATGACAAATAGAGATCTTACAATATCAATATTTCTCATTGAATCTATGGACAAGCTTGCACATCAAAGTCAAACCTTGTGCGTGCTTTTGATGTTGCAGTATCAGTCAGCTGCTTGTTTAACTGCATTGGTGGTCCTTTCTGTGTTATATGTCCTGATTATGTCTCACAGTTGCTTTAGAATGTTTTCTGATGTCTAATTTTCCGCTGCCTAGATCGATGTGGACATTGGCTCTTCTTCTGTGGCTCGCGGAGTCATTGGCCTCGTCATAGGATACGTGGAAGCACTTGTTGTGGATCTGGCCATTGTCATTGAGGTACAGTCAACAGCCCTTGACGTTATGCCAGAAGCTACAATGCGCTAGCTCACTGCTATTGTGCCTCATATACTTCAAACTTCTGGGCTATCGTGCTGACCATCATGGCTTCTGCTGCTACAAATAGGGCAACAGTTACAATGTTGTAAAAGAGGAGTAATATTGCATGTACCTTATCAAACTGGAAGCTGCTGTGCTGCACATCCCTCCACAGGGAAGATCTCAGGTCGAGCTGCCAGAGGTCCTTCTCGCCGCTATGCGGGTCTGCAATGTGCGCACAGCTTCTGCCGAAGAATTACATGATGCTTGATTGAAGACCCTTGGTGTCGTTGTCACTATCTCCTATATATACCAACGCTCCATGTTACTGGGAGTAGCGGAGCAAATGTGTGCATAATGTGTTTCTTGAGGCCTCTCTTTCATGATGACAAGAGGTACAATTCAGTCATGTGAGAGCTTCACCTAGGAAGCAACCCTTGAGCATCCTAGAGCTTTAGTTTGCAGACAAAGTGCTGTAGTGAGCACTAAAGCGTATACGTCGTGCTAAAGTATCAATATTCACCCTAATCCTCTCAAGAGCTATAAGATGGCTGTGCTGTTGAAGATGAAGCCGAAGGATGCCACTGCAACCTGTCAATCCTTCATAGTGTATCTCAAGTTGGCTGAGCAGGCAAAGGCCCTTCATTTCAACCACACCCCCGTACTCCTCACCTTCTCCCCACTTCGATAACTTGCTTCTGAGAAAAGCCAGGCTCTGATGTCCAAGTTGTAAGGATGGCTTCCTGCTAAGATGGGCTCGCCAACATCAACTATCTAGCACCGCAGCGTGTCAGAATGTTGCAGCAAGCTCAGGCCCATGCTCTGCATCAGAAAGCTCGGCATCCATACTTGGTGGCAGAGGGGGATTGGAAACTGCTGTCCAATGTTTGAGCATCATATAGCAATCTCTACGAGCTAACCCACGGCTATTGAGTGAGTTGGCATAGCAGCAGGCGACCACGTTGCAGATGTACTTGCCTTTTCACTTAGCTGGCCTCTATCACTTTAATATAGATTGATCCTAACCTGCCGTGCACACTGCTTAATCGCACAACTGATGCCCAAGAAGGAAACATTGTCAAAAATTAGAGGTTGCGCTTTGCCCATGTACTCCGCGTCTCTGGCCCTCTCCTTCCTAGTAGGTGGCCCCAGGCTCCCTCCATAAGCTTCTCTCCAGAAGGTAAACAAGTTACTGACTGTATCACTTGCTACGATGTAAGGTTTCTTTGAGGATCACGACTCACTCAGAGAAATGTACAACCTCAAGTTCTTTCAGTGCTGGGTTTGTCTCCAAGTACAACAGTATACAAGATTGTACTTTGTCATTCTTTCTCATGGAGATTCTGCGTCTGGTGCTCTACAGGCGAATGAGATTGGCGAACCCGCTCTTTGTACTGCCCGTGCTGATGTGGTTTGTGCTCTGGCCCCTTCGGACGTGTTCACTCCATCTAGGCTGACCTCTCACAGCCATCGCCCTCCTTTGAGAGAGCTTCTTTCACATTGAACTATAGACTCACAGATGTGGGTTCAGAAACTGGGCCCCACCTTGGCCGCCACTGCCATCACTTCCCCTTGCTGCAGCGAATTCGTGGTTACTGAGGGGTTGCAGCAGATGGCTTGCATTCCTAGATGTAATTGCCTTATCACTTTCAGGTTCTCAAGCTGTCACTAAATACACACTCAACAACCAACTTGTTCGACTTGAAACCATCTGTAAGGGCTGGCTTTCTAGCCAAAGCTCAAAGTAAATGTGCTCTCTTTTGCCCGGGGGCAAGATTCCCTTTGCAAAACCACCTCATCTGGCGGCCGTCAAAAAAATGCTGGGCTGTCAAGTGAAAAAGTATTAAGGCCCATCAAGAAAGCAGGACTTCCATTCGGAACTCATATATGTTGAGCATTGGGATCATGAAGGGCACGAGATCGCCCTCGACATTTGAATTCGTAAGGCACCCTGCAACTCAGAGATTATCCTATGGCACAATGACATACGGCCGCATCATGTCGTTGTCCTCATGGTCCAAGATGTGACAATGCCAGACATATCCAGGGCCATCGGTCACATTGAAGCTGAAGGCCTTCCCTTCCTGATCAGTGAAGCGTATGGCTATAGTAGAAACCTCCCCTGGTGCCATCCGCAATGTGTCCTTCCACCCTCTCTCAGCTTCTGGGTATAACGTGGGGGGGGCCAAATAGCAGCTGCTTGCAGATTGTGGACTCCCGTAGGCCTCAAGTGTGCAGTTGTGGGGATACTTGTCGGTGTCAAAAATTTGCCTCTGTACAGCCTGCTCAGCAATTGGCACTGACTGTGTGAACGATAGCACTTGCCAGTCGGAATGTCAATATCTTAAGGTCCTAAAGGTCATGGAGATATGAATAGTGTAAGTTATGAGGTTAAGCAATTTATTGGACGCAGCAGCAGCAGACTCTTTCGTCGTTCACATTGAGGCCGAGGTCTTGTACCTGAAATTGCACCAAATGAAGATGGATAGGGTGCATGTCATCCGTAAGATTGATAATTTGCCAGACTTCGGTTGTTCCCTGCTTGGGCTGTGAGAGCACAACTTGCAAACAAGTCACATGTAATGCTATGGCCACTATCTTGTGCCATTTTCTAGAGGTAGATCATGTACACCCATGAAGAAATCTGCCACCTGATCATGCAAGTTCTGCATGTGCAGATTTGTGACACCTTGAAGAGGATTGTGTCTCAACAAAACGACCACCTGTTAAGATCCTGTCCAAAGAAAAGGGCTGGAAAATTGACCTTCTCTGTGACTGGGTCATCCCAGTGGAGACCATTAAGAAGTGAAAATAGTGGCTCGTCCGTCTCGACGTCCTCTGTCTCGGTTAAGGTCAATTGGCGAATCTCGGCTAGCGGGAGAGACTTCAGAACCGGCAGGGCAGGCCTCAGAACCTTGCCAAGCACACTGTCACCGACCGCCAAATTGCTGGCCCGGTTAAGCTTGGAAGCGAACAAGGATCTGACTGCTAGCCTACCTCAACTACGTTAGGTGGACTTCACCTGTTCTGCCAGAGATGTAAACTAACAGAGATGAGGCGAATGTTATAGGATCTGATTGCAACATTGTGATCGGGTCGCTCATTACCTATTGTCAGGAGTCTTGACCTTTTTCGCGATGACAAACTTCATGATTGTTGCAGAATTCACTGTAACAGGGTCACCTCCAGGGTACGGCGTATTTGCATCGTTCTTCAGCAACAGCTGTCTGTGCTTTCTCTTTAAACCAAAATTCACAACAATATCTGCAGCCTCTAAATACGTGCGAATTAGCGGATCAGGTCCCCTCAACTTCAGAGTTCCTAAGGTGAACCGAGTGGATGACTACGGCAGTGTAGTCACCATTTGACAGTATATGAAAGGGTGCCTTTGAGATGATTAAAGCTAGGAGTTGATGGTCTGACTTACCTGCCCTCTCTCCTGGGGCAATCAGAAGGGACTTCGTGAGGACCGGCTGGGGAAGGTACCCGCCATCGCTTCCAATCTGTGCAATTGTGTGCATATTTGGGAACTAAATATCTAGAAATGCCGTGGCTGCAGTATATAGAAATCAGGGGGTGCTTGTGCCTAATCAAACAAAGTGGAGCAATTGGATGACTGCAGTTTGATGACTGCACTAAGATGCAGTGACCTGGCTGGATCAATGTCATTTTGCTCATGCAGGTTCATACATGAGTGAGGATCAGATGTACCTGAAAGAATGTCATGGAGTTGCCAAAGTAGAGGTTGAAGAAACGAGCATTTGCTGCATTGACAATCCTGAAGCGGTATTTCTTGGGCTGCATGGCAGCAACAGTGTGTCAGCAGAGATGACTCAAGTGTGTGCAACAGTTGCTGCAGGATGTTCACTCAATGGCCTCATCAGCATCATTGTGGCCTGCAAGATCTCCATCTCTGTGACTCTCGACTGTCTTAAGAGATAGTAATGGATACTTGATAGACAGCTGTACATTGGCATCACGTGCTGGCACCTGCACTTTGAGATAAGGCCAGGCCTTCCCGTTGACCACCATGGTCTCGCCAAAGAACTCGGGTACCCAGTTCGGATGAGCAGAAGGTACGTCTCCAAGCGTGTTGAAATACATCGTCCCATTGTCCAAGATCCACTTATCCTGCAAGAGGAAGCTTCAAAGTCCCATAAGGCGAATGCGCATCTTGTAACATGCAGTGAGGCATATCTATCTTTCATTGGTATCGGTGCCACTGCGAAGCTCATGATATTGGTTATTGTAAGTTTGTGTCACCAGAAACATGAAGTGAGAAGTTCACCATCAGATCAGAAGCTTGTCATTTGGCTGGCTGCAACCCGTGCATTACCTGTAGGACAAGAACATGCTCATACTTGCCGGAGGGCAGTTGCATGTCCTTCTCCAAGCCTTCTGGGTCTCGTAGAACGTAGGCCCCAGTAAGACCTGAAAGCAGCCAGACTAAATGGTCGTATCATTTACTTTGAAATGTGCTCCACATGACTCTGAGCATGCATGGGGAGCGAGAAGTGCAACTCCTACAGATGTGTATTCACTGACAGGGGTAGGTATCCATACCAGCCTGTACGTTCAACCTTGTCATGCCAACTGTATGGTCATGGTACCAGAGCAGGGCAGGCTCCTGCTTATTGGGATACTCGTACTTACTACAAACAAAAACGACGCAGTGTGAGTAGATGAATTGGTGCTCGTGACACACCATCCTGTTCTGGTGGAAGACACTCAGCCATTGGCGTGTAAGGTGGGGATGCTAATCGAGGCCACCATGTACTGCCCTTGTGTAACTTATTGCACGGAGAAATTCCCCACAGCATCGTGCTGTAAAAGCATGGACAGATTGAGGGCGGTACGTTATCATTGTCACATTGACAAATGATTCAGGGACCTGGGCATGCAAGTTTCTCCCACACTTACGTTGTGACGTAGCCGTCTCCTGTCTCATTGAATGGGGTCCACCAGGCGTTTGGATGCCCGTCGGATTCACTGGCTGACTGTATCCCATGAAGATGCGGCACTGTGGATTTGGACACACAGACTTTACTCAGTTGGTCTGCCCAAGGGTCATAAGAATGCAAGATCTGCTCGTGATCTTCGAGGACCCTTTGCCTTTGTTTACGATCTGGATATGAACAAGTCACTGCATGTCAAAGACCAGGTGTGCATTTGGATTTCTCACCCATGGGGATGCCGCCCTTGGTGTACTTGGGAACCATGAGGGTGGGGTCCACGACAAATAGATGCTGGTCGTCTGTCAGGTGGTTCTGCCAGTGCACCGTCGTCTGGTATCCACGAACTGCTTCCAGAGTGGGGCCTGGGGAGCTTGCTGTTTCAAGTGACGTGCCATATCCATACAATGTCGTGGCAGGCAGGTCTCGATGAAGTTTCTGCAGGCAAGGTGAAGAGGGTAGGAATGAGTAGAGAATGTTGTCCATCAGCAGCGCAACGACTCTGGGTGCGCAATGTGCAACAGCTTAGCTTTCAGCAAGGACAGATACGACGTGATTTACCTGAGCAATTTTGTAGGCACCTAGAGTGACATTAGGGTGATCCCTGGTGTTGATCTTGGGCAGACGCGGTAGAGCATCCACAAAGCGGCATGGACGCTCTGTGAAAGAAGTACTGCACACGTGGTCACGTGAGGGCAATGTTAAAGGTCAAGACTTCTTGGTTGCACAAGCGGCTTCACGCAGGCAGACAAACAGCTGCAATTCCTCAATGATGCATCACAAGTACAAGGCGCCTTCTATGTAAGTGACTGCGGTCTTGCGAACAGGGCATGCAGTCTGCAAAGAAGAGTCCCGCCGGTCAGATGCAAGAGGCAGCCAGCCCAACCCGAAAGATGCTTAGCACAAGGCAACATGTCTTGCTCCAAGTGTTACTCTGTAGACTTCCAGTGGAGGCTTGATCACCTTGTGCAGGCCAGGTCACGCCACGTTTGTCCAAGAACGGGATATCCCAGCGAAGTGCACAGGAGGAGCACCTGCAGCGCAGCTCCAAGGAGCGAGAGGCCCTGCAGAAGCGACAATCGGTGGAAGCTGATTGTTGGTCCAAGACTTGCGCGCACAGACAGTACCACGGAGCCTAGAGCTGGCCCGAAGACCCGAGCCATGGCGTCTCCCGCAAGGTGGCCGCCAGCGGGGTGTCAGGGCGAGCTACACCTGCTGCTCGCCTTCTGCGACTACCGCAAGGGCCTCCCAGGTTTCAGTTGCACAAGTGCCCAAAGGAGCCACTGCGAGGTGGTGCAGGGTGGCCATGCAGGCGTCCTGCCGACCTGCATTTCGCGGAGCGGAGTTGCCGAGCTGCGAGCCGCGCGCCTCGAGCTCGGGGTAGCCGATGCTGGGCCGAGGCCGGGGCGCTCGGGTGCCGGCAGCAGCTGGTGCAGCAGGCCAGCTCCGAGCTTCCGCGATGGGGGGGGGGGGTGCCCAGCTCGGGGGCCGGCTGCCGAGACGAGGGAATTAGGTGG
>WELB01000079.1:461246-495450 GCA_009602725.1 Spirogloea muscicola | reverse complement strand
TCCCCCTGACGAAAGCCGGAGGCCGCAGCGAGAGCACGGCCAGCACGCAGATGCAAGGCGTGGGCCATGGACCGCTGGAGGGAGACGGACAAGCGCATACGATACACCTGAGCCCACGAGCCAGCGGCGTTGAAGTCAGCCGGCTCACCGCGCCTGCGGGACACAGCGCGCCGTGCAAGCCTGGCCAACAGGTCGAGCCAGTGGGATCCGAGAGCCCCATGCACGTCCACAGCCAAGAGAGAAGGGCTCGCCCGTTGAGGATAGGGGCTGGGAAAAGCCAGCCCAAAGAAGAACGAACAAAGGACGAGAAGGGGCCAGGGGAAGCAATACGAAAAGAAAAAGGGCTCGCCCATTGAGGATAGGGGCTGGGGAATGCCAGCAAAAGAAAGGAATGAACAAAGGACGAGAAGGGGCCAGGGAAAGCACTAAGAAAAGCAAGCACAAAAGGCAACAAGCAACAGGCAAGAGGTCCGCGGCAGTGTGCACCTGGCTGGCTTTCACAGCCGCGCTTCTGCGATCACGAGTCGAATTCTTCCGCCGCCCGCCCGCCGCCGCCGTGGCCGCCCGCCCCGCGGGCCGTGCGGAGCTCCCCCCTCCCCGGGCCGCCAGCGCAGCGGAGCCGCCCGCGGCCCGGCGGGCGCCTCAACCGCCCCGCTTCCCGCCGTGACGACCGTCGTGACGGCCTCCCCTCGTCTCATACCAGCAGCCCGCAGTCTTCGTGACGGCCTCCCCAGCCCGTGCGGCGCCCGGCATTCCGGCAACTATGGCGTCAGCCTGCTCGCCCCCCGGCTCTCCGCGCGCCCGCCAGCGCCCCACCGCGTCTTCCCCCGCACCCCTCGGGAGCCGGGGCTGCCCGCTGCTCCGCGATCCGTCCCCGTCTTGCCCCTCGCCCACCGACCCCGCCATGGCGGCCCCCTTCGGGCCCGCTCCTCCTGCCCCGCAGCCCCCTCGCCGAGCCGCCCACGAGCGCTCGCCCCCGTTGACCACCTCCGTCCCCCTCCAGCTCCATGCCTGGGCCTGCATTGCGCTCGGACCGCGCTCTGCACAACCCACATTGGCCATACCGCCACTGAGACCGCTCCTTGGACTACCTCACGCTTCCAATCTGGCGATAGCTCGGCACTCGCCGCTTGCTCCATTCACAATTGAGTCCTTCCATCTCTCGAGCAGCATCTCGGCGGTGCAACAGAGTCTCAATGCAGCTCCCAATCGTCTTGTTTGGTGTGCTGTTCGCTGGTTCTGGGTTTCCATTCACGTCCTTGATGCCATCCTGCGTGGCCGCAGCAAGCTTGCCCGCCTCCTCGGCCTTTGTGCAGCGCGAGGGCACCAATCTCGTTGCAAGGGGCAGGCGCTTCAATGTCAATGGCTTCAACACCTTCTGGCTGCTCCAGGCAGCGGCGCGGCCTGGTCAGAAGCATCAGGTATGCCAGCATACAGGATACCTCCCTTCGTGCTCTGCCGACGCCTCTCGGGCTTGCCCCTCTCCAGATGTTACGGCGCGAGACGTCCCTGCAGTGCCACAGCAATCTTACATCTGCCAAAGCATATTGTAGCTGCTGACACAAGCGCATCAAGCAAATCCATTGTCATTATTAAGGAGAAATTGAGCATACTCGAGGCACAAGGGGTGAATTTACGCACTACCGACCTGGCCCACCTCTTGCCAGCTATCTCTTGATGCCCCCTCTGTCGCTTCATCAATTTTGTGCAGGTAGAAGAGATATTTCAGGCGGCAAAGAGTCTTGGAATGAATGTCTGCCGGACGTGGGCTTTCGCAGATGGAAACAGTAATAGCTTCAAAGCGCTGCAAACAAAGCCAGGGCGCTTTGATGAGAATGTCTTCAAGGTGCCATTCTGCCACACTTGTAGCTCCTTGGTGTATGTTGTCTTTGAAGGCGTTGGAGACAACGTAGTTGTTGTCGTCGATCGACCTCTTGAAGAAGTCCTTTGACTGAGGACTCCCGACATAGCCCTCATGCTCGGCAACTTGCTGTGTGTGCCTCAGCTTGGAGTGACTGTGAGCTTAGCTGGTGTTTGAAGCCTACATAAGGGAGACACGCAATATGCAGTCTGACTATGTCATAACATTCTCATGTAAGTACTAACAGTGATTGGCTGTTGGACCCTGAGCATGATCATGTTGCGAGCTGCAGGCTCTGGACTACGTGGTACAAGCTGCTGGCCACAATGGTATACGGCTTCTGCTACCTCTTGTGAACAACTGGGATGCCTACGGTGGAAAGAAGCAGTATATGGTGTGGAGCCTCCAGGCACAGGGGCACCAGTCTCCAGATACAAGCTCCACTGGGTTTGGCAATGCCTTCTATCGGGATCAACGGGCGCAGGTGAACTACAAAGGATATGTGCAGGCGATACTCACACGCAGAAACACATATACAGGCTTGCAATACAAGGACGATCCAACCATCTTTGGGTGGGAACTCATCAATGAGCCGAGGTAAAGTCGGGTCTCAGTACATGCCACATCCTCTGCTTTGCTGCAAAGTGTGCTGCTTTTGTAGATTTCGTTGCGCAAAATCTCGACACCATGAGTGAGATCCCCAAAACACTTCGTCCTCCTCCGCTTGGTCGTCCCTCACTCAGAGCATGCTACAGCTTCAGCAAATTCCCACTGCTTAGCTGCTAAGTCTGCTGTTGTAGGTTATGTTGTGCAAATAAGAATCCCAACACCAAATATGACACCCCCAAAACACTTCGGATTCCTCAGCTTGGTCGTCCTTCATGACATCTCAGACATCCTGTGCATGGGCTGGGCAGCTTACCACTGTATATCAAGCAAGTCCAGGAAGGCTCCTGCAACAAACTGGCTCCTTTATAAGGCTTGCTTGATGATACGAATCCCGATTTCAAGCTACCTCTTGGAGTATTGGCCAAGGAGCCCTGTCCCTTTCCTAGAAAAGTTCTGGTCTGGTCACGGATGTGCAGGCATGCATCCCATCAGAACCTACAGTTCATTCTGCTGGCTTCAGGTGTGATGGATGTGGGTTATGGCTCTTGCCATGGGTTACCACTATGGCGAAGTTCGTGAAGAGCATAGACTCCAAGCACCTTCTCACAGTTGGTACAGAGGGCTTCTTTGGCTCAGGTGCGACGAAGAAGACACAGCTGTTGGACTGCAACTCATTGTTTGCAAGCCAATCTGTGCTCCAATTGAGGTATCTCCGCTCCTTGGCCCATTGACAGGCTCAAGGTGGTCAGCTCAGAACCCTCCACCGTCCAACTACTATCGAAACTGCGGCGGAGACTTTGTGCAGCTTCACGGCATCACCCAGATCGACTTTGCAGCTTTCCACGGACATCCTCACCTCTGGTCTGTGCTGTGTCAAGATGCATTGTGGTGTAGAACATGCAAACCGATGCTCTCAAGAATGAGCCTGGCATCAAAGCATTCTCCATCTTCCTTGAGCTACCAGCTACTTGGTAGACGGTTATTTCATAAGTTGTTATCAACGTTGTCTTTCACTCATCGCCCCTTGCTGGATGACACGCACTGAAACTCCCTCCGAAGTCCGTTTGCATGTCAAAGGAGCCAAGCCATGGTTGTCACTGACGTGCCTGACACTTGTACACCGTGCTGTGAGCTCAGGCTCAATAAGGGTGTCAAACTTGACAACGAGTTTCTGACGAGTTGGGTTGATTCACATGAGGCAGCCGCTGCAACCCTTCGGAAGCCCGTCATACTGACCGAATTCTCGTACCCGAGCTCAGGCAGAGAGCAGGTAGCAAGGCGCCTTGACATTCGTTTGTCCAGCATGCTGACTTGTGCTCTGAGCTGGTCTAGTAAATCATGTGAGATGGTTAGAATCTTCATTTGAAGAGTATTCCTCGCCTCTAATGACCACAAAATCAATCCTCTTGCAGCAACAGGATCAGGACAGGCATTGCCTGTTAGAATGCACTAGGACCTCATACTGCTTGACATGGACATCCTCGATTATTTCGTCTGTATGTAAATATCATAGTCAGGGCAGCATGCCTGCCCAAGCAGACACGTACTGATCTGTGCCGTCCGCAGGTTTATGCAACAATATACAACCAAGCATACGCCTCCGCAAGGGCTAGGCAGCTCTATGCTGGCTGTTTGCTGTGGGTCCTGAATGTTGCGGACCATGCCATGGCTGACACATCACTCGCAGTGTACCCAACCGACTCCTCTGTAGTGAGGCTCATAAAGAATCAAGCAGCCAGACTGTCTGCTTGAGAGCAAGGCATTCCGAACCAGTGGGCCACAAGAAACTTCAGAGTGAACATGTGCAAGCATGTTGCATTTGCAGTCACTAGCTGGTCAAGCAGTGGCGTGAGCCTGCAGCTTGGCTGTTGCTAGTCACGATCTCACTAGTATCTCTCGCATGATGTGCTTCAGGCCTACTTGTATTGCAAGAGGCGGCACTAATCTTGAGCATGCTCCTTGTCTGGAGTGATGTTGTGCATCTGTAGCCCTGCTGGATGACTGTCCTTGTGTCTGACTTGATCACTGCACACCCTTGTGACCCGAGTCATTTCTCAATCAAAAAGTTTCTCGCCTTCGACTGGATTCTCAGTCACATAGTACACCGACTTGAACACGAGCACTTGAAGGACCATAACAGTGCAATAAATAAAGTTTACTGCCTCGCCTAGTTTCCTGCATGTCGTGATGGGAGCTGGGTGCAGGATTCACAGGCTCACTCGATATCTTGCCTCCTAAGTATACATATCTGCAGGTATGCATGGATGGATGCAGCTTCGTGACTCAGCCACTGCAGTGACGCAACTCTTGAGTAGACTTCCAGTAACAAAGGTTATAGAAGCCCCTATGCCATGCGATACTAACGCACGTGAGGTGCATCTTAGAAGCATGCAGCCATCCAGCCTTGAAGCATGTGTTCTGGTCGTGGACAACTATCTGTAAGAGTGACTCAGGTAGCCATCCTTAGGCACATGTTCTGAACTGTGATGCTCCAGTGATCGTCAGGGTATTGTCTGGGTGACATGCGAGAACGCAATGCGACCGCGTGCGCCTGGGCATGGCCAGCAGAGAGGTGCGCCCCACCCCCCCCTCCTATCCTCCCCTCTATCCCGCAACCCTAACCCTACATCATCGACATTGACAAGGAGCAGTGACAGAAACACTTTGAAGGCCGATCTGAAGAGCAACTTTGTGCACTTCCATTCACTACTGTGATCACCTGCATGTGCTTAAGACTTGCACATCCTTGAGCAGATAAGCACTTATATTTGACCCCAGGAGACGGCCTTGATATTCAACACCTCTGTATGCGTCAGGCTTGCTCGGATCCGGGTTGGGACTGTGTCTCAAACATAAAGAATGGCGTGTTCTGCCCTTCACCACAAAAAGCCTCAAGGAGATCAGTCGTGCTGATCTACTGCAAAGAGGAGCAAATGAAAAAACATGATCAGGTACACACGTCAGCCAACAAGTATGCCTGGCTTCAGTAGCACCCTAGAAAAGATGATGATTGCTGAACCTCGCTGCATCTAATTGCAGGTGAGGCCATGACAGAGCTGCATCGTGGAAGCAGCTCTAAGATGCTTCACACTTGCAGGCGGTGGCTAACTTAAGTATGTGACTCAGTGTCGACTTAGTGACACCTGGTCAAGAACCTCAAAGAATGATGTGCCCCAACCCTTGGCCGGCTGAGAGGAAAGCAGCTGAGAGGAAAGCAGGACAGCAACTCGCCACAACTCCACCAGCTCTGGCCAGCAAGCAGAGTATTGCTGTCAGCAGGTTCTTGCAAATCTCCTATTCTAGTCTTTGCTGAGCAGACCTATTGTTTGGCTGACATGTGCTATGTGTTTGCATCGTCCACAAGACTCCTTGAGCATCACTGCCAGGCATCTGAGGCCTCTCCATCACAAAAAAACTCATGGTGTACTACAACGGCTAGCAAGTAGTGCTGCATAAAGTATTTGAACTTATTGTAGCACAAACTGCAACGAGGAGTTGATCTGATAAGACATGGGCAGTGTGCAATCGTCGTATCGCAAGTAAAACACTCATGTTGCTGCCCTGACATCAGCTACTGAAAGATGAAGGCTTGAGGAGAAGCTGGCTGCTGACCAGCTGGTCGAGTCCTGATCTTTGACGACGGTCTTGGGAGAGGATGCACCCCTTCCTTCACTAGCTTGCTCATTGATAGCATGACAGTGGGCCATAAATTCGGAATCTACTAGCTCAGCTGCAAGCTCCAGCAATAGCAGCAAGACGTTGTGCCATCCACATCGCGAAGCAAATGCAATCAGACGGACCAGGCAGCCTGCAGATATCTGATGCGGGACCTCAGGTACTTCTGACGTCTTGGCCGCCGGCTGACCTTTGGGCTCTGCAACTGCCTTCCGGCGAGAGGATCGCAGCCTGGAAAGCTCCTGAAAGGCCCAACCAAGGTCATGGACAACGTGCCACCCTCCTCTGTTTAAACCCATGCACTGTCCCAGCTCACGAGTATCCATTTCACGAGCTCCTAAGGAAGACTCCAAAGTACGAATCTCCAGACAAAGAGCATGATTAGGGACCACAAGCAGCGGTAACGTATTTGAGAGCAGCCGCTCTTTGTGCTCCATCTGCAGCATCATAGATTGCAGATGCGCTAGAAGCACATCAGAAGGAAGTTACTGCTGTCCAGCTTGTCATCAACAATTGCATCTCTACTTGACGTATATTATATCTGGTTCAAGAAGCCTTTGGGGACAAGGTGTCACATGCCAGAAAGTGCTTCGCTTTATGCACTGGATTCGGTCAAATCTGTCCTTCTCTTCAAGATGATGCCAAGTTTTTGTGCAGTGACAGTCCTTACCTCCACAAAAGCGCGGCCACAGACTGCCACTTGCAAATCACTGAACTTGAAGGACAGCTGTTGCATGCAGCCTACTTCGTCATTTCCTTGTTCTTGAGTTTCAAGCCTCAAATCTGCCATCTCCTGTACAATTCCGTCTTCCACGTGAGCTGACTTTCTCTGCCATGGTGTGCGTAGTCTGTGTTCATCCAGGTCTGTTGACTGTTGCTCCTCATCATGGCCCCTGGCTCTAACCACCAGTGACCAATCTGTCTGCATCAAGTGCCAACCTTCGACTGTGACAACCTCTGAATGTCCTGCCACTACACATATTGGCCTGATTGCAGCAATCCTAGGAATAATCATAGTGGAGATGAAATCCTGCACCACACCTGCTCAGCAATGCCGCGGTCTGATCAGTATTTACAGCCATCCTTCATGGAAGCCAAAGTACGGATGGAGTAAAGACAGCACACCACTGAATTGTCAGCATTCCAGGTTGTCTTACTTTTTCTGATGCTATCTTTTAGATACTATTTGTGTAAGTTATGGGGAAAGCCTAACACCTGGCACTCATGCAACTGGCTATGCATTTAGGCTTGCCAAAGTTCGATCAAGGTAGGGCTTGAGGCCAGGTTGTGTTAGGAACAAGAGATACATGGGCAGAAATGCTATGGATACCTTCACTCATAGAGACTGTCTTGTCACCTACTTGCACCGTGACGAGTCCAGCACGCCAAAACTTTGCACCGGAGCCAGCAGCAAGTCTTTGCAAGCTGCCTTTCAGATCGCCAACAGTCTGCTTTCACAGGTTCCAGTAGCCAACAGCCGCCGCCTAGGCATGTACTTCAGCACAAACGAGTGTTTGCAAATTGCTATTTCGTCAGGATACACACGATGGCCTATGCCTATGTCTATAAGTACTTCTCGTAAAGGCTACTGCACTGTTGGGGGCAGACCTTTCTCCACGATTCTGCTGTCATTCGGATGTAGATGAGGAGGAGGACACAGCCAGGACGGATGAGACTCTCCATTGCCGTTGGCTGCTGGGCCAGCCAGTCCAGAACCTGAATAGGGTATACACATGCAGATCTTTCAAAAACTAGGATCATGAGTCAAGGAGCTGCCGCTTCAAGGTCATCATGCTCTATCTGTCTGGTGGTCTGGAGCCTAAACCCTTGTCATCTGCATCAACAACGTACTCCCGGTGGCATGACCACCTAAGCTGCACCATCCTAGGCCCGGCGTTTGTCAGCATCCTCAGTTTTCTCCTTCTTGCACTTCAAGATCAGCAATGGCATGATAACTTTTGTGTTGCAATCATCAGCAGATCAGTGTCAGGCTTCTTAAGAATATATTGTAATGGCATAGCAAGGGGCGCATGGATGGCAGGGGGCGCATTGTAAGCCACTTAACTGCAACCTAAGCCAGTCATGCATGCAATTTGATGGCCATGGAATATTAGTCTAGGTGGAAAGGGCAGATTCAGAGCTCACCTGTTCCCTTAGGTTTGTGGGCAAATCAGCAGGGTTTCGATTGAATAATTTCATTGACACACGGCCTGTCACCTCCTGTTGCAGATGTGGAGAATGAGGTGCCGCCAGGGTGGGTTGTGTTACTACGTGCTGCTGCGTGGGCCTCCCCCGTTCCATCCTATCACGTACATCCATAATTTTCTCTTGGTGTGTCGACAGAGATTGGGCGCCAGGTACACTCCCCTGCCAGTTGCTGAGGCTGAGCAAGAGATTTCTCTCCACCTGCCCACCAGACCTGCCCTGTTCTCTCAAGCTTTGCGTCTGTAGAAGTGCTTCATCCTCTCCCTGTCTCCCTTGTTGTTGTCCAGCATCTTGGTGGTGCTGAACAAGAGGCTGCTGGCCAGAGAGGGCGAGACTAAGTTGGCTATCAGTCAAACTTCCAGGGACGGGACGCCCTTGCTGTTGCAGCACTGCTGCAATAAGGTCCTCGTCTGCATGCACTTTACCTACATGGGCTGCACTGAGTCCTTGAATCATTTTCAGCCCAGTATCGAAAAAGTTTGGGGTCCTCTCACTGTACTCAGATGTTCTCTCGTCGATCTGACTGGAGGTAGGCAACGTGGATGTGACTTGGTCACTGGGGCGCTGGCGTGAGAGATCAGAGCTTGACTTGCCGCTAGGCAATACAAAAGGTGCAAGGGAACGAGCAACATCAGAGTGCCCGCCAAGGCCTGCTGCCAAACCCTTGCTTCTAGGAATGGCAAACTCTGGTAAGGACGTGGTCCTGCCGGGTTGTTGTGGTCCTTGCTTGCTCCCCCTTGGACTCCTTGCTTGTGCTGGCGATTGGAACAGCCCACTCTGGGCAGCTGCAGCTGGCTCTTCCCTCACCCCTAACTCATTAAAACTCTGTCCTGATCTAGTCAAGCCTTCCCAGCCTTGCGACAGCTGTTTGAGCAACACGGCCTTCTCTGCCTCACCCAGCAACACAACTATTCAGGATAGCTAGTATTGACTAACAGTAAAGACAGGGATGCTTGTCAGAAGTCAGAGAGGGGATGGCGCAGTATAGTCAGAACAAAGCCTGTATCTGAGGAGCATGCTCAGGACACGATTACCTCTTCACTTCCTAGACAACACGATGGCAAGTCCAGATGCTTTCAAGAGATGCATGTCCTAGATAGGCATTCGTTTCAAACAGTCATCCAGCGACGAGCACTTGTAGCGACGAAGTCAGACAGATTGTATCTTCAGCAAACAGAGTCTTGAAAGAGAGTCTTGAAAGTGGTCGCAGAAAGATGCATGCATGAGTGTCGATTTGATCAACCTGGGGAGTTTTGGGAGCCAGAGGCGACCTCTCGTCCACTTTTTCTCCTGCGCTTGTTATGGCCGAGCAATCTTCTCCTGCAGCTTCGCTTCTCGTAGTCAAATTCTTGCAGCGGGTGGAACCTGCAGCAAGGTCATGGCACCTTTGGTCAATATGCAGTATTTCTTGCACAAGTCCTTAGTATCTTGCCTATTGTCTGCTGATTCCACCACCTTACAAGTTCAAGGTGCTCAAGAAACAGCTGTGAAATCTTTCGTTTGAGATACGATACTTGATTGGACTGTCTCAGCCAAGCTACCAGCTGAGTACACACATGGTGCACATTCAGCCGGGCTACGGTATTGTCAGCTACTTGATTCCTGGCAGCATGGATCAAATTCGGACAAGCACCTGCTGCACTGCTGGCAGTAGCGCTGGTTTTCGCCCTCATGAAGGACACTTGTAGCCTTCGAGTGGTGTTCGCAAACTTTGTGTCGCTTGTAGTACTCCTTGGCCTCCGCCAGGTTCGATGAGCAGTCAATGATTTGGCACTGAGGTCCGTCCCCAGGGTTCCTGCTGCGCCTACCTAGTCCCCAGCCTCCAGCAGCCAGTGTTGCATCGCTAACCTCAGCGAGCCCCTGCCTCTGCTGCTGGAAAACAAGCAAAGATTGCTCGTCAAGACTGGTCTACGCGTGAAGTGCAAGAAGGCTACAGGGTTCTCCCACTTGTTGAGAAAGAATGTTGTTGCAGTGAAGGAATTGACGCACCATTGACATGAATGGGGAGTTACGCTCTGGAAGATTGAGCTCAACCCTCCTGTCCTCGGCTCTGGAGGCCGAAGCACTTGCTTCTCCTGAACCAGTTGCCTGCTCTACCCTTTGCCAAGTCTGACCTGTACTGGGAGTCAGCGTGAGCTCATGGCTCATGTCGATGCTCTGCTCTCGTGGGCGTGCAAGGGGCGTCTCAGTGTAAGGATCGCTAGCAAGAGTCTGCAGTCCGAGCTGGAGAGGCTGCTGCCCCCATTGTTCTGCTGGTGCCTTGCCACGGTCACTGCGCCCACTGTCGCTTCCTTGCCCCTTCTGTCTGTCCATGTCCATCCTGCTGCTGCGGGCCTGGATGCAGTGTTCCTGCTTGCCTGCTGGAGCAGCAGACAGGGAGAATCATTGATGATGCATAGCTAAACTTGAGCATTGTCAGCTCAATTTGCTGTATATGAACAGGAAGCTCCAGGAAGCCACAACAAGTTAGTGAGCTTGTTGGTCTTCTAGCTGGGCCTAGACGGAGGAAATGGAGGCATGCGTACTTCCTGCTCTGGAGGTACACAACAATAGTCGTTGCTAGCCTTGTGACATTATTCAGTGGCAGGCAGACCTTCTCAAGTTGAGAAGGGCAGAAAGCCAAAGCACGAGCATTGACTGTCCAGGGCAGCAAGTGCAAGTCAGGTGCTGCTGGGGCAGATGTGCCTCTTACTTACAGAGCTCTTTGCTGCAGGACTTGCTAGTGAGGTGGTGTTGTGAGCAGTATGCTCACGGTCTCTACTTCCAAACAACTTTTGAACAAGGTGAGCTCTACCTTTGCACAAGAGTGATTGGGCAACACCTCTCCTGAGAAGCAGGTGCCTTGGCTACGGAGCTGACAGTGCCCCAGGTCCGAGCATTCTCTTCTCATCCCAGCACAGGACAGTCCCAGCAGAATCTGGTCGGGGCTGCAGTCCAGAGCAATGCCGGCTGGTGCAGCCGGGGCCGCCCGGGCGTGAGCATTCTATGGAGCCGAGACGCGAGCTGGCCCTCGAGGGGACGCGGATGCGGCGGGAGCTAGGTCACGAGCGGGCCGTCGCGGCGGAGCTGAAGGGGCTGCTGCCGTCCTCGACGAGCGAGCTCCGAGCCCGGCCCGCCATGGACCCCCAGCAGCCAGCGGGGGCGCGGGAGCTGGCGCGAGTGGCGCTGCACGGCCGCGAGAGGGGAGCTGCGAGCCGGCGGGGCGACAGGTCGGAGTTCGAGGCGAGCGGAGGGGCGGCTGCGGGGGGGGCAGGCGGGCGAGCAGGGGGCGAGCGAAGGTGGAGGGAGGGGGGTGTGGCGGCAGAGGAGTGACAAAAGGAAGGGGATGATGGAGAAGGCGGGCGCAAGCGTGGGCGCGGCGCGCACAACTTGGCGGGAAGATTCCAGGAGTGTGCGCCAGCGGGAGCATGGTGCCGGGCCGTTCAGCTGGTGGTGGTGGGAGAAGGGGGGAGGCGGCGCGCGGGGAGCCTGGGCCGGCGGGGCGCGCGGCTTTGTAGGAGAAGTTGAAGAGAAGTGCTCTGAAGTACTACTTTCGTAGGATACGAGTGGAGCTCTCCCGAGTCGGGGGGCCGGCTTGGGAACGTGTATGGTAGATGGCACGCGGAGCGCAACTAATGCGACGGAGGCCAATTCAAGCCCCACCCACTACATTGTTCTGACAGAATCTAGCGCAAAGTAAGCAAGGCTACGTAAAACGAGGGGGGAGCGGGAGGTTCATAGACAAAAGCCAGCCAAGAAAAGAATGGACAGTATCCGACACGGCGGCGGCGGCGGTGGCCGTTCGTTCACTGGGGCGGAGCCCGGCCGCGGGGGGGGCGCGCGAGTTGGGCTGGCCTCTCCCAGCCACCAGTTCATCTGGCCGCGCGCTTGCTCGCGCTAGTCGCGCCGCCGCCGGGAAGGCGTGCTGGTTCGCGGGGGGTCGCCCCGCGCCCCGCGCCGCGGCCGCCCACTAGGCCAGGCCCGCCGGCCAGTCCCCGCGGCTAGGTCGCTCCGACGTGGAGCGCGCTTGCCCTCGCGCCGCCGATCGCGGCCCCCGCCTCGCCGACACCCCGCCCCACCCCCTGCCCCCAATCCCGGCCCCCCGCCATCGGACCGCCTCGAAGTCCCCTTGGCCCATGAGATACCCTTGGCCCATGAGATATCGGGCCCTCCCCCCTCGCCCCGCCGCCGCCTTGCCATACCTTGCTTCGTCTGCCGCTTCCCGGCGGGTAAGTCTTTGTCTTACAGTCTGCTAACTCGAGGTTACTGAGTGCTTATTCGAAGAACAACAAGCACAGAAAAAGAAACGTAGCAGCTACGAAGCACTCAGTAACCCCTGCTAAGCAGCCTCAGGTCAGAGAGACTGGGTTCCTGGAAGCGGGTCCCCTGGCCAGAGCCAGAGGCAGCAGCGAGGGCTCTGCCTGCACGCAGGTGCAGCGCGCGGGCCATAGACCTCTGCAGCGAGACGGCCAAGCGCATGCTGTACACCTGCGCTGGCGACCCTGCTGCATGGGAGTCCACTGGCTCCCCATGGAAGCGGCGGGCAATGGCGTGACGAGAGAGCTGGTTGAGCAGCTCGAGCCACCGAGCGCCCAGCGCCCCGTGCGTATCGATGGCAAGCGGGAAGAACTCGTCTTCCCGCGGGTGATCTGTGTATTCTAGCTCCTTGGCCCGAGCGGCGCAGGCTACCGCATACCCAGCCTTGGTGGCACACTGGGTTGGATGTGAGCGGTCATAGGAGTCGCTTATTCTTTTGGGCTGGCCTCTCCCAGCCACCAGTTACTCTGGCCGCGCTTGCTTCTTTTATTCTACACGGACTTGCTTAGTCATGTGTTTCAGCGCTTTTTGGCCCCCCTCGGACCTTGTCAAATCTTACCGGGCTGGCTTTTCACAGCTGGGCTGGGTATGCGGGCTGGGTATGCGGTACCCTGCGCCGCTTGGGCCAAGGAGCTAAAATACGCAGATCACCCGCGGGAAGACGAGTTCTTCCCCGCTCGCCATCGATACGCACGGGGCGCTGGGCGCTCGGTGGTTCGAGCTGCCCAACCAGCTCTCACGCCACGCCATTGTCCGCCGCTTCCCTAGGGAGCCGGTGGATTCCCATGCAGCAGGGTCGCTAGCGCAGGGGTACCGCATGCGCTTGGCCGTCTCGCTGCAGAGGTCTGTGGCCCGCGCGCTGCACCTGCGTGCAGGCAGAGCCCTCGCTGCTGCCTCTGGCTCTGGCCAGGGGACCCGCTTCCAGGAACCCAGTCTCTCTGACCTGAGGCTGCTTAGCAGGGGTTACTGAGTGCTTCGTAGCTGCTTCGTTTCTTTATTGTGCTTGTTGTTCTTCGTACTTCCCCTGGCCCCTTCTCGTCCTTTGTTCATTCATTTTTGGGCTGGCTTTTTCCAGCCCCTATCCTTAATGGGCAAGCCCTTCACGCCCAGTGAGCCCAATAAAGTCCAGGCCAAAAACCAATGCAGAGGCTGGCTTTTTCCAGCCCCTATCCTTAGTGGGCGAGCCCTTCAGTTAGCGACCTCTATGTGCTCGTGGTCACTGAGCTTAGCAGCAGGTGATGTACATCTGCCAATGTGCTTGCCTTGTACTTGGCCACTCAGGCCCACCATCAATCATACACACTCCATTCCTGTGGAAGAGCTCACTTCTTGCTTCTTCTTCCAGCGCACCCTAGACCCACATCTGCGCCTGCCTGTTGAAGAAAGTAGCACTCTGCCGCCGCGGCCCCCGCCCCCCCCTGGTCGTTGCGGCTTCCATCAACGGCGCCCTCGAAGCTCCGGGAACCACCGCATCGAGGGGCAACGCCAGCCCACAGAAAAGTATTCATCAATGGCGCACCCCGGAGTCATGGCGCGTGGCGCTGGACGGCCACCGCTGCGGACACGAAACCTTTATCGGCAGCAGATTGTGGATCTTTGACGACTGCGTTGAAGCTAGACCGCTGACGCTAGTTCGTTGGTAAAATTCACCGTTAGTGGCATTGACGCGACGGGCGTTGACTTTGATTCGTCGGTAGAGCGGTGGTCGGAGACCGACGCGATTAGGTAGGAAAGCAAGCGCGGCCAGAGTAACTGGTGGCTGGGAGAGGCCAGCCCAAAGGAATGGACAAGGTAGGTATTAGGCAAACGGTCGGTGTTATATTGTAGGTGGGCTGTTGTCGGGACGTCGGCGAGTGACCGTCGGTGATCAGTCAATTTGGAAGCGCTCTTCTTCATTCAGTCATAGGCCGCGTAGGGCTGGGTGGGAGGCGGAGTACCAAAGAGGCGACCCGAAGCCCCTTATGAGCAGCCTGCTCATCTTCTGTGGGTTGCCTTGTCTTCTCTTTACAGCCCTTGCCCCCTTTAGAGGAGCTGTTTCTTGTTTAACATCGGGAGGCCCAAGGGCACTTTGAGTTCGTCAACCACCCCCCTTGGACCCCTTCATAGATTGTAATCTTCAGGCTCTGTAGCTTGCTTTAGAAAATTGGCTTCTTTGCCTTCCTTTTTTTCCACGCGTATCGCACGCCTTCTCCTTATGAGATTTACCTCCCCAGTCTGTTGCCTCTCCTGAATTCTTGCTTCACTGTACGCTTGAGCTTGGTTAGCCGCTCGTCCTTCTTCCGTACACGGCACACCTGAGCAAGCCACCTGGCAGATGAACTCTAGAAGGTGCGCTTGAAGAGAGAACGGTGGGAATGGACATGGTAATAGGGAGGCCAATTTGTGCCAATGCACCTTTTTCCTGCACAAGGGAAAAAGTTGCAAGACTAAGATTGGAGCTCTCGAAGGGGCTTAGGCTGTAACAGGCCCGCCGAAGAAGAGTGAAGAAGTTAGAATCAACATTCATAGGAGGCTAAGAGGGGGTTCAGGAACCAGGGCGAAAGCAGGGCTGGAAAGGGGCCATTTGTACCCACGAGTGAGCACACACAAGTCGGACAGGCCAACTTGGGGAGCCGGAGCACGCCACGGAAGCCGGTGGCCTGGCTTAGGGAGCATCCAGCACGCTGATGAAGGGCCAAGGTGTGATCCACCTCAACGAGGCCGTTGTGGGTACTTGTCGGCAGCGACTGGGTTCAGGGAAATTGTGTAGCAGCTGACGGTCCCAGGCCACACTGGCCTTTGGAACTTATGGTGCCAAATGGGCCAGACGGCCCCGCCCCAACGAACGTCAGTTTCGCCTGACCTTTCGAGAAGGAAGTGGAGCTCTCTTCCCTTCCATTTTCATGCGCACCGCGCGCCTTCCTCTTCAGGATCAGTGGACAGAGTGTACACCCAAACTCACACGGATTGAAGGTCCTCTCTTTTCAAAAGCATCTGTGATTTCTCCGCGTTTGACCGCTATTGGCCTAGAGTTGCCTCTGCCGCCGCTGCCATCGCCGCCGCCGCTGCTGCACTAGCGGGCGTGGATTGCACATTCGGGCCGTGCCAAGAGACTTTCTCCACAAAACCGCTGGGAATTAGCACGCGGAGGGCGCGGGCGTCAGTAGGCCAGACTCTAGAGACCCTCAATTCCGGCTACTCTGTGTTTCAATATGTGCTTTGACAGTTGTGCAAGGCAAGTTGGTGTCTCTGTGACACGCATGTATTCAAGCATAATTCAGACGGATTGTCAGATGTGTGGCGTGCAATGTGATTATACATGCTTTTGACGCTGCTTTTGCTGCCAATTTCTGCTTGACGTTGTCAGGTGTAATATCTCGAAATGCTTGAGCTTCTTCACCAGTACTTGCTCCAAGACCCCTGCATGGGGTGCAGTTACTTTATCACTGCCACAAGACCCCCTCGTGGGGCAGCACTGTTCATACTTGGTAGGCATCCTCTCGAGTACGTTCGCCTTGATTCGTGCCCGAGTTGTTAATTGTGCTAGCGCACTGTGTGTTGTGGCTTGTCTTCCATCGTCTTACATTATCTAATACCCTCTTTCTAACAAGCCCTTCATGTGCAATCTGTTACACATATGTCAATATTTGCAAAATTCGTGCTTAAATGAAGTCATGCTTGACTGGGTCTTGTGCATGCTATTTTCCCAAAGTCTTGACAAGTGTGTTTCCACAATCGGATGACTTTGCTTACCAGGCACATGGCATAAGTGACAATGCATAATCTATGTGGCCAGTAGAGCCGATTCAAAATTGTAGTCAACCCGTGCTTGGGCCTGCGAGCGGCACACCAAGGCCTTGAAGCGGTGCACTCTTAATGGCCACCACAATTCACACACTCTTGTCTTCTCAAGAGCGGTTGTCACATCCAGAATGGCATGCTGTGGGCATTTTCAGGGAGACTATATATTTGGTTGCTCTCCTTTTTCCATCAATACTGGACAGGCATGATAATGCGATACTGTGTGGAAGAGCTTGAGTATTGGATGCAGCTCTCCAAGGAGCAGCACCTGTTATTGAACATACTGAGCATTCAGATCATAAAGTACAGGGGGCATGCTACCACCACATAGGAGGTCAAGCAGTACAATGACCAAGCAGCTGACTTGCCCTGAATAGCCTACTCTTGGACAAGCCAGCCGTAGATGGTAAGTGAATGAGGTTCTATACAATACTGAAATCAATCATAATGAAGATATGCGGTTGTGCCAGTTGTGGCGGCACATCCGTAGTCTACTGTCGTAGTGCCAGAAACCGTTCCTGACCATGCGCTGCATCTTTGCATCTTTGCCTGCACAGAAAGGGTGGCCTGACGTTTGAAATCACACAGACAATGCCGACTGCGGCAGCCACACAGTGGTTGCGAAAATAGAGCTCAAGTTAAGCGGATCAAGCATCTGACATGTGACCTAAGAGGTGCCATGTATACCTGTAATCCAATTGTTGTGCAGAGTCAAACAGCCAATCCTGTCACAAGCCTCCGTCACATTCTGTTCCTTCCACAGGCCATGCACGTTGCCATTTGGATGCTGCAAGTATGAATAAGACTCTCATTAGCCGTGGTGTGTATGGATAGGCAAGAGTGGATTGCACCTGCTTATTCTGGCTGTGGTACCTTGCCCTACATTTCCCTACATTTCCCTCAATCTGCGGGGTTTGAGGCACTTATAAGACATCAGGCAACTTGCCAGGTGTACATGAAAGAACAATATCTGCCTATTAGCCTATGCATCAGTGGACATCGGGAGAGATACATGACTGGCATAAGCTGGCAGCAATAGACAAGGATGCAACAGGTGGTTGCAAGACAGACCTCCTTCCGATCAAGGAAAGCGACTCGCAGCCCATTGGTATAGAGGCATTGGTCTGTGCCAACTACGTTCTCCCCTTCCTCTCCACAGAGCACATCATAAAAGCTCGGCTGCTCTGATAGCTGGAAATGGACATGACATGACATGAAAAAGAGATGCTCATGCTTGATCGTGACACAGTAAGCATATCATGCACACGCCTTCATCCCAGTCATCATGAAAACCTCCATTGAGCAGCTTAACCTCATCCACCTGTCAATCAAGCAACCACACGGTGCATCTCTGGCAGCTGTTGCCAATGTGGACAACTTCAGGCAATGTGCTTAGATAGCCAAGCTCACAGTGGTCATGGAAGCATGTGCAACAATGGCTTCGAACGCAGTTATCGTGGCAGGCTCAGCTCTTGCAAAGTAAAGACCGGAGTTTATCCTTCGCATTCCATTGGCAGGCTTCTGTGCGTCTGGCTCATTACTCTGGATAGGTAGAGTGTTTGAACCATAGGCCTTCAGCTGCCAGTAACGAGAGCAAAGGATCAACTTACAAGGAGCTGCATAAGTGAAAGAAGAAAGTGCATCCTCATGTGCTTGTCAGAGTCAAGGCGCAAGAAGGCAGTGTCATTAGCAGAGGGTGTGTGCTCACTCCCGGAAGAGGGTCTCGGAACCAGATGATGTCAACATCCGACCACACGACTGAGTGCCTCGACTTCAGCACCCTGAGCACAGCTCTCGACTTCAGCTTGGTGTACTGCCTGAAGCAATTACTCCCAAACGCACAACCCCCAGACGCACCCTCCATCCCTGAGAGCAGCGCTGCAGCTTGCTCGTAGTACACCGCGAGGCCCTGTGAGGACAAACGTCTACTCATCAGTTGCCTTCCTCTATTCAGGAGTTATTTAGAGGAATTATAAAGACTCCTTCAATTAGGAACTGCCTGTTGTCAGGACTAACGCTTATCACATCTCCCTTTTGGTGGACCTTTTCCAAATACCTGGAGGAAAGCAAAGGCGTAGAGCTCCTCATCCAAGGCCGCCACCAACAACTTGCCGGCCAGGCCAAGCTTGCGCAATCGGCAAACAAAGTTCATCAACATATCCGCGTAAGTGTACGTCACAGCCACCAAGATCACAACCTGCGTGCAACAATCATCAAGTTCCTGATGAGAGAAAATTGGAAGCGAGGGGCCCTTCTGCGACCTTCATTAGCTAAAACATTTGACAATACTAGACAATGTGCCTGGGAGCTTTGTGTCAAAGAGACACACGAATTGTGCAGGGAATATGAAGGAGGCACTTTGCAGACATTGACAGAACCCGTGCACTAGAGTGGCATTGCTGAATCTCAAGGCGGAGAAGCAGTGTAGGTGCTCTTAATCAAGTGCCAACTGTCAAGAGCCAACTACTGCATCTTGCTTGCCAACCTTATCTTCCCCAGCCACCTGAGGTAAAAGCTGCTCCAGCGTATGGGGGAGGCCTGTGACAGCAAGGATCAGGCCTGAGCGCAGATCATCCACGACACAGAGGCAGTGGAGCATTGCAAGATTGGGATGTCCTGTCACAGCAATCAGGTGGAAGAGGTTCACCGATTGTAGAGTTCTCCTTCCTTTTCGGAAGCGCATGAATCTTGAAGGATGTATGCCGGTCAATCGAGACAGTCCCGCAGTGCCATGCGCTGCCGTCAAGTTGAGGATCTGACTGCGTGTGCCTTTCATAGGCGGAGTATTCACAGCTGCAGTTGCCAGGCCGCTCCCGCTCCAGCATGCACATGTTGAACACTGCCACAAGCACAACTGGCTTCTGAGTCTAACAACAACAAGAGAGGGTGAACTCAATATAGTAAGAGCAACAGTAGACGGAACCCCAACTGCATCTTTGCTCTCAATTGGCTGCCATCCTGCTTTGCTGGACCATCAAGCTGATGCAGCTAGACCTTGCTCAGGAAACACATCAAAGATTGACCAGGGACATTCTGCTCATCCATGAGGGCATCTTGTGACCTTAGTGATGCTCACAAGAGGGCTCAGAGCATCGGGCAAGACGCCAGGGACAGTGCAACGCCGTGCCAAGCTGGTTTGCATATGAGCCTGCTGACTGAGCCATATGGATGTTGGCGTATAGCTCCCAGCTGTTCTGCTTGCGGGAGCTCCAGAAATTTGCCCCCGCTCTGCCAACTGGCACTTCCTGGGCAACAACGTGCTTGTATGCATGTGCTACATGTACACTGCACGAGGAAAGTTCTCAGTGAGCTTGATGAGGCAGCCCTGTAAGTGCGAGCTTGCTGAGAGCTTGCTGACACACGGAGCCCGGAGTAGCAATTGTTGAGCACATCCTCAAGAGCTCTCTAAAAGCAGGAGGCAGTAGATTGCTGCACTGCAGTCTTTCTGTGGCAACAGCTGACCTGGTCATTGCATCACTTGCGTCCACCACTTGGCGCAATCCAGATGCAACCATCTCATGCGTCATCCAGTTGTCATACTTGCCTCTTCCAAATGAGAATGGTGGCATTGGAGCTGCAAGGAAGAGTGTGCACGAGCGACTGGATGACAATTAGCATACAACCCGTCATCTGCCTGATCATCTGCCTGAAGGCCCATGACAAAAGTTGATCATTTGTCATGAGCAGTGATATTGCTCTGCTTTGCTCAATGCTCAAGTTGCCAAATATGACATCAAAGGGACCAATCAAAAGGCTGATGGATGACTGTCGCAACTGGAGAAAAGAGAAACTGGACTATTATTCCACAGCCACAGATCTACGCCGCCATAAGTATGCAGGCTTCCATGAAGACGCGCATGATTGCGGAGAGATGCATCTGCTGTTGGGTCTCCAGGTTGCTCCAACCTGCACAAGAGCACTGGGGATTAGTGCCGGGGGAGAACATATATTAGTTCGAGAACTCTGCAGTCAGGCACTGAGCAGTGGAGCACAGGCTGAAGCACTACATTGCTAAGCAAGCTACTGCAAGTGCCATCAACCTAGTGCAAAAAGGTCTTACGTGAATTGCAGGCTGGGCAGGCTAGGAATGTCCCATCTGGCAGCCGTGACAACATATTCTTTGAACTTCGCAGAAACCCTGTGTATAACTGTCACAAGGTCGCCCAGAAGGATAATATCCCCATTGATGAGCAAGGAGAGATCCGTTTCTGCTGCTCTTGCCCTTGCGACCATACTGCAGACAACCAGAATATCATTGTAAGGCCTACAAAACCCGAGCGCTCCGTTTCAATTTTGTGCTTCCAAAAGACTGCTAAACAAAGTATTGTTTCAGAGTGCATCATCTTCCATATCTAATTGGTAAGCAAGTGCACAACATCTTTCTCTCGTTTGGGATTTAAACCTGTGAAAGAGTGGTACATTGTAAAAATTGTAGTCAATATCAGGCTCCACAGTGACCCTTCCAGAAAATTCAGCTGCAACAAAGCATAGGCATCAGGAAGCCTTCCGTTGAGATCAATCTCATACTCGACAGTGTCTAGCAACAGTCCTAATTTTGCATGTGTTATGCTTTGTGGACATCTCTTTCTGGTAAAGAAAGAGATGTCTTAGGCCACGCAGACTGGAAAAGCAATTAGTCATGTAGGACAAGCTGTATTTTAAAGCCTGGACAAGTCACTAGGTTCCATATGTGACGGGCTTGATATTAACTGTCAATAACATTACTAGGGAACAAGAGTCATGGGATGGGGTCTACCGGCTAATTCCCAGAAGGACGAGTCGTTTCCTAATAGGACTATCTGAGGACGAAGGGAAAGTCTCAGCCAAGACAACAGGGCAGTTTTCTGCGGGTCTGAGGGTCCAGAATAAGGTTTGGGCGCAGAGAATATGGTGAGGCTAGGAGTGACCTGTCGATGACAGAGATGGGTTTAGGTCAGGTCGTACTGGCATGTGCATCCAGAAGACAATTAGAGTCCCAAGTGCTGCATACAGAGCCTTGCCTGATCGCTTGCAGCTGATAGAACATGAAAGCAGGTACACACACGGTGGCAGCAGGTTCGGAGAACAATACCCCACTACTTGAGAGCAGATTGTGACTGTCGGGGTGGTTGGGCGTGCTTGAGAGCTGCAGGATGTGCAGGAAGAAGGCTGCCCACCAGATGGCAAACATGAAGCCAAAAAGGAAGGACAGCCCAGGGGAACGCTGGCGTACAGGAACAAGGTAATGGTGGCATTTCCATCAGCTGGTATTCTTGTGCCCTTCCTTCTATAGTGGGCCTCCTGCCAACAGCAGCTTTGCAGCACACTCTAAACCTCCTAGCCGTCTGCAAATTAAGCTAGTATAAGAGAGAATACGTGGCACCAGTTGACACTGCGAATTTTGGGACTGGCTCGGGGCAAGGCAGTGCATGTTCCAAATGCAAGATGAAGCCGAGGACATGGCCAAGGACACAATGGCCAAAAGCGCTGGGCTAGGGAAAGCCAGATGGGAACTGTGGCTGTCTGCCACTTCCAAGGCGACCAACTTCTGTAACCATGGACAGGAGCAGGAGTGCAAGTGCGCGCCGGCGAGTGGCGCGTGAGTGGAGCCAGAGGGGCGAGGGGTGGCCACCTGTATTCTCTGCAGCACCTTGAAGGTGGAGGTGCTGAGGAGCCGGGAGCCCTTGGCGGAGCCCAGGCTGAGGAGCCTCCGGAGCCAGAGCGGCGCAGCCGCACCAGCAAGTCGCTTGGGCTTGGACAAGCCCATGGCAGGCCCCGTGGCGTGGCCGCAATGGTAGGGTTCTCCCAAGCCCCTGCCCCACTGTCCCAATGCCTGGCTTGCCCTCCCTCAATCAACGGTCCGCCATTACGCCAATGCCGCCATGGCACCGGGAGACACGACGCTGCGGTTCAGGTCCGTCGCCGCCGCTGCAAGGGTCCGGCGGCTCGGTGAAGAGGCGGCGGCGGCGGCCCCGACCGGCGGCTGCCCCAGCGCCACCCTCGGCGGCTCCCTCTGCAGCCACAGCCCCGCCCTCGGCCTCNCTCCTGCTCCCAGCCGGCAGGCGCCGCGCCGCGCCTGGCGGCGGCGGCGGCAGGCGACGACGGCGGCGGCGGCGTGAGTGGGTGGGAGGCAAACAGTGGCTGTGGACGGGTCCAGCCTGGCCACCAGTGTGGGTGCCAGGCATTTTTTCTTTTTGTCCTCTCTTTCTCTTGGGCGTAACTCATATTTAAAGAAGGCGCGCGGTGCGCATGAAATTGAAAGGGAGGCCAATTCTAGCAAAAGAGCGGCTGTGAAAGCCAGCCAGAGGCATACATACAGGTGTTCTTGACGGAGCCAAAGGCCTGGGCAGACAGGGCGCTCTTAGTACCCCCGGGTCAGCAGTAGGAAGTCAGTTTAGCTGAGGGGAGGAAGGGCAACCCCGCTGCGCAAGCCAGAGGCTGCTGCAAGGGGCGCGACCGGCGCGGCGGTGCAAAGCAAGCGCTTGGGAGCGCTGGAGGGACATGGACAATCACATGCGGTAGCAGGACACAAGACCCGAAGGCACCGAGCTTCCAGGAAGTGCACCCTGTTCCCGGCGCCGCTGGTCAGCTTGAGATGCCAGCAGCGAAAGTAACGAGGACCACCGACCCCCGTAACAGCCGTGGATGTCCGTGGCCAGGGGGTACAAGCCGGGTGGTCCTTGTACTTGTCTCTACTTGTGCAACTACTTCTGTTCGGCCGCCGTCACGGCATAGCCGAAGTTACGGGGCCCTTCTTCCGGAAGCTGTCGGTGAGGACGACGTCCAAGAGGAGCCGCTTGCCACCTCCCGGGGGACGCCAACCAGATCGACAAGCCTCGTCCGAGGGACCTCGTTGCGGAGTTGGACGGGCATCACCCCGGTGCTGTCCAACGCCACTTGATATCCCGCCTCCTTGACGATGCCATACATCCCGTTGGAGGTTGTGGGAGCCCGTGCGCTCACTGCCTTTGGCACACCTGAGCATGTGGTCACCCATGAGCAATGCATCATGCTCAATAAGCCCACATTCACATTGGGTCACCCCTGCCAAGCACAGGGATGGTAAGCCAAGACGGCGGCGCATAGCATCGCAAAACAAAGCATTTTTCCGTCTGCAAGCCCGCATGCAAAGGCAAAGCGCGGAGCCACCCAGACGCTCCCAGAGACGAAACAGATAGGAGCCGAGCCTGGTCTCGAGCATCTCCTTGGAGGAGACTACAGAGATGCTCCAGTGGTTGCTCGTCTGCAGAACGGGAAAACCGTGACTGAGCCTTAACATCAGAAACGTCAGCCCAGGCAGCAAAACTAACAGGCTCATTTACCAGAGGCGGGTATGCGGCAAAGAGGTCCCGTTGGCATGCTTTGAGAGTCACTTGGAAAGGCAGACTCCCCTGAACCACGTTACTGATGTGAGGCGCCAATACACGCTGTTGCCCAAGGAGGAATCGTCCAGATATGGACAAAGCCACCTGAGCCCGGCAGCCAAGGTGCGCTGGTCTGCACAAGCGGACCGAGGGGCGACAACCAAGCCCACCGTGACGTATGGGCAGCGTACATTGCACTTGTGCTGCTGGGGACTGCCCTAGGAGTGGGTGAGCAATCAAGTCAGCAAGGCATTGTTGGAGCTTGACATCTATGGATGCATAGAGCTCATCCATGGTAAGCGAAGGTGGGACCGTTCTTCGGAGGTAACATGGCCGCTGTGCCACATTCCTGGTCAAAATGGCCACTGCCAACTGAGTGTCCCCGAGGGTGGGGAGCTCTGGCAGGACCTGCATATATCCTTGGAGACGAGCAAGGACAGCACCCTCCGAGAAAGACAGGTCCCCTACAGGCACTCCCAAGATCCTCAAGCGACCCTCTGGAGTCTGACAAGATGTAGGCAATGAGGGAAGGAGGGAAAGAGGGATGCCGTTGGGGAACCAGGCAGAGCACTTGGCAGTACTTATCCAAAGCCCGATGAGCTGGAGCTGGTGCTGAAGCGTGCCAAAAGCTTGCAGCATCTCCTCTGGGGGGCCGAGGAGCGTAGTATCATCCGCATAACTCGGGAGGAGAACGCCAGGGTGAGCGTTCACCGTGTTGCGCAAAGCACGGTGATGCGCCAGAGCAAAGAGAAAACCACCCATGGGATCACCTTGCCGTGTTCCCGTCTTTGACTGCAAAACAGCCAAAGAACTCCCTGCCCCCCACAACAATGCAAGTCAGGGAGGAGGGTGGGAAAGTACTGCCTTAGCTCCTCGGCAATGACCTGCCGTTTTATGGAGTTGAAAGCATTACGTACGTTCACGCTCAAGGCCAGCCAAAGAAGGTCCGTCCATTGCCGCTCGTACCCCGTGCACCAGGGTCTCAGCGCCAGCACGCATCCCAGCTCCAAACTGGTGGGGTTGGAAGTGCGCCTGGGCATCGTCCTGGATCTGCATCATTAGGGCGCGCCCCACGAGGCGCGCCAGAATCTTCCCCATCGAGATAGGACGCACTCCGCCGTTGTCCTTCTGCAAAGCAATGAGGTTACTTGTGCAAAGGACTGCGCCTACACGATGGGTGAGGTATCCACGCGCAACATGTTGCGCGACCCTATGCAACAGGTCGAAATCCTCCGAGTCGTCCTCCCCATACAGGCCAAGGCCGGGGGGCCCAAGGCCAGGCGACCGTCAGAAGTGGCCCCTTAGCCTTGAGGCTCCCTTCCAGTCTTGCTCCAGCGTTCGCTAGCCACATACAACACCGTCCACCCGCGGCCCCCGCTCGCAAATTTCCACGCCTCCCGAGCTGCTCCGTAGCCACTTCGCTGAGCTCTGGGATAGTAAGTCTTTTCAAACAGCGGGCAACGGCTGTGCACGTCGAGCCCGTGGTCTTCCCTCCTCCATCGCCTGGCACAGCATGTCGATGCCCGCCGATGTAGCTTAGGCCATTGTAGCGTCCCGCAAGCCCTCGTTGCTTGCTATGGTCAGTTGCATCTCATAAAACGCAGCTTCCGATTAGTTTGCAGTGTTCGCAAGCTCTGGCTCTTCATCAGCGTGCAGGGCGCGCTCTACGTCAGGCCACCGGCTTCCGTGGCGGCGGTCCGGCTCCCCAAGTTAGCTTATCAGATCTGCACGTGCTCACTCATGGGTACTAACGTTACCCCGTTACCATAGGCACCTCAGCATAGGGCTCCATTCTATGTAGCCTTGTTTATCCTGCAGAAGATTCTGTCTGAATAATGCATTGCCTTGAATTGGCCTCCTTTTGGCTTGAGGTTCCTCCCCACCCAACGGCTCCCTAGCTCGCCGCCGGCGCCGCCGCCCCCCCGGGCGCCGCGGCGCCTTGCCAACCCCCCGGGGCGCTCGAGCGCCTGAGCGCCGCCGGGCGCGCATGCCGCCGCCTGCGAAGGCACGGCGCGCACCTGCACGGCGCGCTCCTCGGAGCTCGCCGCGCAGAGTGCCGTCCGCAGCGCGGCCCCCAGCTGGCGGGGTCCCTCATGCCACGCCGTGCGCCGCGGCGGCCACGGCGGTGGCGAGGGAGGATACGGCACCTAGGCAGCTTGCACAGCCTCGTGCGGGGAACATGGGTCCGGCTGCCCAGCTCACAAGCTGGCTCGGCCGGCTGCGATCAAACCCTCGGCTCACTTGTGCCGGGGAGGCAACCGCACTGGCGGCCAGCGCGAGAGCAGTGCACCGGAGCTCCAGGAGTTGCTGCGCTACGCGCTCATCCCAGGCCCCATTAGGCTCAGGGATGGACGAGACGGCTGTCCCGACCACGGCCCCAACACCATCTGAGATTGCCGTGGAGGAGGGCAACATGGAGAGGGGCACAGGACCCCCTCCCCCAGTATCCTCTCCCACTGCTTCTCATGCTGCTCTACTTACGGGCTTCGAGCCCCACCCACAACCAACGCCGTGCACCTCTCCCGCGTCTGCAGGGCAGACGGCTTCCGCAAACCCCCCTGCATCTTGGAGGGGAGGTCGCCGCAGCGGAGGAGCCAGGCGGCGCTTGGAAGTGGTTGTCGCCATGGGTTCGGCGAGTGGTGGCAGTGGCGCTGATGATGCTGACGGGCCCGTGGCTGGCGATGCCGCTGTATCAGCTGCACCTGGAGAAGGGGAGCGGGGCCAAGAGGACCTCCGGCCCCCTGCGGAGGCAACCTCTTGCCCGCCTATGGAGCTCCGCTGCCGGCTCTGCCGGCGGCGCTGTGCCTCCAAGGTGGGTCTGAGCTCGCACGAGCGGGCCTGCGTGCGTTCTGCTAACAGAGAGGCGCAGCAGGCAGAGGCATCCGCCACCGCTCGGGCTCGCAGAGTCCCTTCAAGAGGGGCGATGCCAACACCACCACCAGGGCCTACGGCAGAACACTGGCGGTGGGCGGAGAGCGTGGACGTCTCCGAGATCCTGCGGACGACCAACGCGCAGCTCCTACGACACATCCCGTATTGGGCCCGGCCCCACATACGGCGAGCCCTTCGGCCCCTCCTGACACGTCTGGCTCGTGACAGCGAGGATGAGGCTGCATGGGCTGTGTTTGTGTTGTTTCCGCGACTCTTGCTTGGTCGCCTGCCGCAGGGGAAGGCAGGTCGCAAGGAGCTGCTGCTGCGCCTTCACCTGTTTGAAGGTGGGGAGTGGCAGCTGCTACTTGCAAAGCACCAAGCGGCTGCGCAACTCGCGCAAGCCAACTTTCGGCCCACCACGTCGGAATCCGATATTAAGGAGGCGGGCAAGCGACGTGCCATCCGATTTGGACGAGCCGGCGACCTTGCCAGGGCTGCCCAAGCCTTGGAGCCCTCCACACCAGCACCGCATGATGCGGCAACCTTGGCCGCACTCGAGCAGCTCCATCCTTCGGCCCCGCGAAGATTAGATACATGGATGGAGAGCTTCACGCCTGCTCAACCGGTGGACCTGGACCCGGCTGCCTTCCGTCGGGCGATTGTGAGTAGCCGCAAGGCAGTCGCCGGGGGTCCATCGGGCATGCTCTTTGAGCACTTGCGGGAGCTGTATGGGGAGGACGACTCGGAGGAGGATTTCAATCTGCTGCTTAGGGTTGCACAACATGTTGCGCGTGGACACCTCACCCAACGAGTAGGCGCAGTCCTCTGCACAAGCAATCTCATTGCTTTGCAGAAGGACAGCGGGGGAGTGCGTCCTATCTCGATGGGGGAGGTTCTGTCGCGCCTCGTGGGGCGCACCCTAATCATGCAGATTCAGGACGATGCCCAGGCGCACTTCCATCCCCACCAGTTTGGGGCTGGGATGCGTGCTGGCGCTGAGACCCTGGTGCACGGGGTACGAGCGGCACTGGATGTCAACCCCCATTGGCTGGCCTTGAGCGTGGACGTACAGAATGCCTTCAACACTGTGGATCGGCAGGTTATTGCCGAGGAGCTAAGGCAGTACTTTCCCACCCTCCTCCCTCACTTCCGATGCATGTATGGCTCGCCATCTGCATTGTTGTGGGGGGCAGGGAGTTCTTTGGCTGTCTTGCAGTCAAAGACGGGGACACGGCAAGGTGATCCAATGGGAGGTTTTCTCTTCGCTCTGGCGCATCACCGTGCTTTGCGCAACACGGCGAGCGCTCACCCTGGCGTTCTCCTCCCGAGTTACGCGGATGATACCACGCTCCTCGGCCCCCCAGTGGAGGTGCTGCAAGCTTTCGGCACGCTTCAGCACCAGCTCCAGCTTATTGGGCTTGGGGTCAATCCGGCTAAGTGCTCCGCCTGGTCCCCTATTGGCATCCCTCTTTCCCTCTTCTCCTCGTTGCCTACATCTTGTCAGACTCCAGAGGGCGGCTTGAGGATTTTGGGAGTGCCACTAGGGGACCCGTCTTTCTCGGAGGGTGCTGTCCTTGCGCGTCTCCAAGGATACATGCAGGTCCTGCCAGAGCTCCCACGCCTTGGGGACTCTCAGTTGGCAGTGGCCATTTTGACCAGGAGTGTGGCACAGCGGCCGTGTTACCTCCTGCGTACGGTCCCACCGTCGGTCAGCTTGGATGCTATCTATGCATCCATTGATGTCAAGCTTCAGCAATGCCTTGCTGATCTGATTGCTCACCCACTCCTAGAGCAGTCTCCAGCAGCACTGGTGCAATGTACGCTGCCCATACGTCACGGTGGGCTTGGTTGTCGCCCCTTGGTCCGCTTATGCAGACCAGCGTACCTTGGCTGCTGGGCTCAGGTGGCCTCGTCCATATCTGGACGATTCCTCCTTGAGCAACAACGTGTGTTGGCGCCTCACATCAGTAACGTGGTTCAGGGGAGTCTGCCTTTCCAAGTGACTCTCAAAGCATGCCAACAGGACCTCTTTGCCGCATACCCGCCTCTGGTGAATGAGCCTGTTAGCTTTGCTGCCTGGGCTGACGTTTCTGATGTTAAGGCTCAATCGCGATTTTCCCGTGCTGCAAACGAGCAACCACTGGAGCATCTCCGGAGTCTCCTCCAAGGGGATGCTCGAGGCCAGGCTCGGCTCCTATCTGTATCGTCTCTGGGAGCGTCTGAGTGGCTCCGCGCTTTGCCTTTGCATGCGGGCTTGCGGATGGAAAATGCTTTGTTTTGCGATGCTATGCGCCGCCGTCTTGGCTTACCATCCCTGTGCTTGGCAGGGGTGACCCAATGTGAATGTACGCTTATTGAGCATGATGCAGTGCTCATGGGTGACCACATGCTCAGGTGTGCCAAAGGCAGTGAGCGCACGGGCTCCCACAACCTCCTACATGACGCCATGTATGGCATCGTCAAGGAGGCGAGATATCAAGTGGCGTTGGAGAGCACCGGGGTGATGCCCGTCCAGCTCCGCAACGGGGTCCCTCGGACGCGGCGTGTCGATCTGGTCGGCGTCCCCCTGGGAGGTGGCAAGCGGCTTCTCATGGACGTCGTCCTAACCGACAGCTTCCTGACGAAGGGCCCCGTAACTTCTGAGACCGGCTATGCCGTGAAGGTGGCCGAACAGAAGAAGTTGCACAAGTACAAGGACCACCCGGCGGGTGATACCTTTTACCCCCTGGCCATGGACATCCATGGGTGTTACGGGGGTTGGTGGTCCTCGTTACTTTCGCTGCTGGCATCTCAAGCTGACCAGCGGCGCCGGGAACAGGGTGCAGCCCTTCCCGGTGGCTCGGTGCCTTTGGGTTTTGTGTCCTGCTACCGTATGCGTTTGTCTATGTCGCTACAGCGTTCCCAAGCGCTTGCTTTGCATCGCCGCGCTGGTCGTGCCCTTGCAGCAGCCTCTGGCTTGCGCAGCGGGGTTGCTCTTCCTCCCCTCAGCTCATCTGACTTCCTACTGCTGACACGGGGTTACTAAGAGCGCCCTGTCTGCCTAGCCTGTGGCTCCGTCATGAACACCTGTATGCATCTGGCTGGCTTTCACAGCCGCTCTTTTAATATCAGCAGCCGCTTCCCCCTTTTATTTTATACTCTCCACTTGCCTTCTCCCTTGTTCCGGTGAGCACTCAGCTCCACCTGGCCGCACACAGAGCTGGCAAGCACACAACACCGCCTCGCCGCACACAGAGCCGCCGGGCACACAGCCCCGCCTAGTCGCACACAGAGCCGCCGCGCACACAGCGCCGCCTAGCCGCACACAGAGCCACGAGATCCGTTCGGACCAATAATGCGCTCTGCCGGGGCCTCCCTTATCTCTCTTCTCTTCTCTCTTATCTAAGGAGACTCTCGTCAGCCTAGCAGAACGTAATTCGTGTATTTGAAATGAACGAAGGCCAAATGGCCAAGTACAAGGGCAAGCACATCTGAAGACCTACATAACCTACAGCAGATTGACCCGCTCAGTAACCACGGGTAAAATTACAAACGTAGCTAATCGATGCCTGAATACTAGATGGCAGATACGAAACCCTTCTGCCACCAACTAGAGCTCGCCCAGCTTTCTGGTGCAAAGCATTAGCCTGAGCACGCTGCAAACAGGCCGAAACTCGTCGTCGCAAGAACGACAGATATGCAGCTGGCAAGCCCATCTCAGCCGGGAACACATCTGCATGTCGTGTGTAGCCTAGATTGGCAATATTTTGAAGGAGAGTGTGGAAACGAGGACCTAAGCAGCCAAAAATGTCGACTGGCGCTGGCAGGAGCTGATCGCAGTGGGGGTACTCGGAGTAGTGCTGCAGCTTTCTTTGTTCGGCACCACCCACTGCGTGGCCAGCGATGTCCGTAGATGCTGGAATTTCATAGGCCTCTGTAACAACGTCGACCAAGGCCCGTGGTCCTCCACCAGGTTGCACGCCCAATGTCAAGTGTGTGGCGATGATGACGTCCCTGGGCATCCGTGGTGATAGGCATAATGTTGTTCACTTCCACGACCGCACGGTACCCGGCGTCGCACATCAAACCCGCCAGGGCACCAGAAAGGAGGTTGTGGATGCCCACCACTTCTGGTCCAGTGGGGCGTCGCAGCATGTGAGTGGCGAGATGGCCTAGCAGAAGGGGCGGAATGGGTGATTCTACCGACCCACTGATTCACCATATTTCTGTATTCAACATGTCTGACGTCTCTGACTAGTACCTCGGAGTCAGCGTCTGAGCTACTCTCAGTCAACCTGTATCACTTATTCTGAACTAGCCCTTTGTTCTGCCATAGCCTCTTCAGGCCCCGCAGTCGCTGCTTAGCTCGTAGTTTGGCCCCTTCGAACCTTGTCAATTCTTTTCGGGCTGGCTTCTCACAGCCCTTGCCCCCATTGGGAGAGCCACTTCTCCTCTTTGCACAACCTCCCAGTCTACCATCATTCTTTGCCTTATTCTCCATTTGCACTTTCTCATATATGCCTCACTTCCCCTGTGTTGGCCACTCACAGCCAGCCCCCATTTGGGAGGCCACCACCATACTGAGCAAATGTGCATGCCACTATGCCCTTGAGCCATCACCACCCTACTCTCTCTTTCAGCCCCTTCCGTACCTTTCCAGTGCGACTTGTGTTTGGCATTTGACCTGATCTCACAGCAGCTCTTCAAGGTCAGCATCTCATGTCCTTCCTTGCAGCCTTCAATCGTGGCACCTCTCCTGCCCACTGTGTCGGGCTACTCTGTGGTTGACTCCAGACCGATCCGCTCCTTGATTCAGACCCACCTTCTACTTCGTTACTGGCGCCTTACTGGCGCCTCGACATTGGCATCCCTTTGCACTGCTCTTACCATAACCTACCTTGACTGACCAAAGACGAGCCCACTGCCCACCTTCAAGGAACAGGCTGGAGGCTCAACGGCGTGAAGGCAGCTGACTCTCTGAATGGAGCAGCTTGCCAGACTCGTGAAAGAAGAGGCCCTTTCCGGGCAACTGACATGGGATGACTTGAGCCAGGCGACTGTCGCCCAGCCCAACGCTCTGCAGACATGGCATCAAAAGTCGGGCTTCCGGATGCCCCCAGTGGGAAATACAGGGGCTGGTCGCGGAGGTGTCCTTTGATCACCTGCAATTACCACGGCAGCCCGGTGGCCGTTGGTGGCAGCTCGTGGGTAGCTCTCTGTGGCCACAAGGGCGGGCTGCTTTCGCAGCTGTGATGTGGGGCTGAGGACCGCCGCCGGCTGGCTCCAGGCGCCGCTGCCACCCTGCTGCGTGAACACGTCGGCAGCCATGTCGGTGAGGTTCTGAATAGGCCGCATTGTCTCAACCACGTCGCTCATCATTGGACGCGATTTAGGGTCGCGGCTCAAGCAGTGATGCGCAAGGATGAACGCCTTCTGAGCACCCCTCACGGAAAACAGGCCTTCCAAGCGCGGGTCGATGAGTCGAAACAGCTTTCTTTTCTCTGCAAAGAATGGCTTCGCCCACTCCACCAGGTTTGTCTCGCCCGGCGGCCGATTCTTGTCCATTGACCGGCGCCCTGTCAGCATCTCCAGCAGAACCACACCAAAGCTGTACACATCGCTCTTGGTCGTCAAGTGCCCTGCAGCAGTGTGCCATGTGCCACGTCCTTACTCTCAGCAGATGGCAGCCAGCACAATTACTGAAGAAGCAGAACCGTGAAAGACGGGCTTAGGAGATGCAAAGCTCCTAGGAGAAGGATGCACAAAATAAATACCTGTCATTACATACTCAGGCGCTGCGTAGCCATAAGTTCCCATGACGCGCGTGGAAACATGCGTCTTATCGCCCTCTGGCCCGTCCTTGGCTAGCCCAAAATCAGAGAGCTTGGAGGACCAGTGCTGCGATAAAATGCACCAGGGCAAGCCGTCATTCTCTGCCACAGCTTGCCTCTTCTTGCAAAACCGTGTGCCGAGTGAGCCAGACTTGGGTCGTCTTAGTCAAAGCAGTCCACATCCAGGGGGATGCCTTGGGGTCAGTGTGCAGGCGCACCTCATCCAGGAGGATGTTGGACGTTTTGAAGTCCCGATAGATCACCTGGCTCTCTGCTTCCTCGTGCAGGTACGCCAACCCCTTGGCAGCACCCAACGCAATCTTCATGCGCGCCGACCAGGGCACCGGCGGCAGGTTCTCTGTGCATCGGCACATGCGAGGTGAATGTTATTTTTGTCAAGTATCTGGCCATTATCAGCACTGCCAAACCTGTCTTACTCGTCCTACCTGTGCAGCATCTGGGCAATTAAGACCACAGATGCACATGTACCGCCATTCTGTTGCTTCGGACAACCTGGTACCGTTGATACTGATAGCCAGGCATACAGACAGGAGGCAATATCAAGTCCTCCAAACAGGACAACAACTATCAAAGATAAGGTGGAAATGAGCTGCACACCTCCAAACAAATGCGCCTCCAGGCTGCCGCGTGCCATGAACTCATACACCAGCAGCCGCTGGTCGTCCTCTGCGCAGTACCCAATGAGGGTGACAAGGTGGGGGTGCTTCAGCGACCCCAGGATGTTGACCTCCGCCTGCCCTCGCACATGCGCAACCACAACATCCAGCGTAAATTTCTCCTGACAAGATTCAGGCAGCTGAGACTCGAGGGCTGGGCAGTGACCTGGCCACACGCACACATTTCCTAGCATGCATCCTCCAGTTGCCAAGCCAAGGCATAGACCAGCCGGAAGTCAACGTCCTGCTCTTGAGCTCCAACACCGAGGCAGGCGTCATAAGGAATTGGGTGCACAAAGCATGAGCCTCGATGTGAGTATTGGTAGCGGATGCTCTCACCAGCCACTCGGCGTGGCCCTGCACGCCCTCGGGGTCGAGCTGCTTGACGGCGACGAGCTTGCCTGAGGAGAGGCCGCGGCCCGAGGCGTCGGCGCCGTCGATCCACGCCTTGTAGACCACCCCGAAGCCGCCCTCGCCGATGCGGCAGGCCTTGTCGAAGTTGCGCGTGGCGGCGCGCAGCTCGGCGAAGCTGAAGACGCGCAGGCTGAGGTTGGTGCGCACCCAGTCGGAGTCGGCGGAGTTGAGGCGCCCGCCGGAGCCCGACCCGCCCAGGCCACCACCTCCGGCGGTGCCACCATTGCTGGGCCCGCGGTCAGGGGAGCGCCGGTGGAACGAAGCGCCGGAGGCGCTGCTGCTGGCACGCGAGAGGCGGCGGCCGCCATTGCCGCCGCCGCCGCCGCCGCCGCCGCCTCCGCCGGTGCCTCTCCGCCGCACCCGGCGGTCCTCGTCGTCCTCCTCCTCATCGAACGACGACGAGCAGAGGCCCATGCCCGACGGCCTCGGCCCGACGAGAGCTCCGTCTCCGCCTCCGTCTCCGCCGCCAGCCTTCTGCCGCCAGCCGCCGCCGCTGCGGCTGTGTCCTCAGCCTTACGGATGCCTCCACCGCCGGCGGCGGTTCCGTAGCCGGACGCCGGCGGCGCCGCAGGCCGCCATCGGCGCGCAAGCAGTCGCAGCGCCGCGGCCACGAGAGTTTGGCGCTGCGGCGCGAATGCGAGGCTGCAGCGCGGCGCCTCGGCG
>WELB01000079.1:396872-460384 GCA_009602725.1 Spirogloea muscicola | reverse complement strand
TGGCAAGCCAAGACGGCGGCGCATAGCATCGCAAAACAAAGCATTCTCCATCCGCAAGCCCGCATGCAAAGGCAAAGCGCGGAGCCACTCAGACGCTCCCAGAGACGAAACAGATAGGAGCCGAGCCTGGCCTCGAGCATCTCCTTGGAGGAGACTCCGGAGATGCTCCAGTGGTTGCTCGTCTGCAGCACGGGTAAACCGCGATTGAGCCTTGACATCAGAAACGTCAGCCCAGGCAGCAAAACTAACAGGCTCATTTACCAGAGGCGGGTATGCGGCAAAGAGGTCCTGTTGGCATGCTTTGAGAGTCACTTGGAAAGGCAGACTCCCCTGAACCACGGTACTGATGTGAGGCGCCAACACACGTTGTTGCCCAAGGAGGAATCGTCCAGATATGGACGAAGCCACCTGGGCCCAGCAGCCAAGGTACGCTGGTCTGCACAAGCGGACCAAGGGGCGACAACCAAGCCCACCGAGACGGATGGGCAGCGTACATTGCACCAGTGCTGCTGGGGACTGCTCTAGAAGTGGGTGAGCAATCATGTCAGCTAGGCATCGTTGGAGCCTGACATCTATGGATGCATAGACCTCATCCATGGTAACCGAAGGTGGGACCGTTCTTAGGAGGTAACACGGCCGCTGTGCCACACTCCTGGTCAAAATGGCCACTGCCAACTGAGAGTCCCCGAGGGTGGGGAGCTCTGGCAGGACCTGCATATATCCTTGGAGACGAGCAAGGACAGCACCCTCCGAAAAAGACGGGTCCCCTACAGGCACTCCCAAGATCCTCAAGCCACCCTCTGGAGTCTGACAAGATGTAGGCAATGAGGGAAGGAGGGAAAGAGGGAGGCCGTTGGGGGACCAGGCAGAGCACTTGGCAGTACTTATCCAAAGCCCGATGAGCTGGAGCTGGTGCTGAAGCGTGCCGAAAGCTCGCAGCGCCTTCTCTGGGGGGCGGAGGAGCGTAGTATCGTCCGCATAACTCGGGAGGAGAACGCCAGGGTGAGCGCTCGCCGTGTTGCGCAAAGCACGGTGATGCGCCAGAGCGAAGAGAAAACCACCCAAGGGATCACCTTGCCGTGTCCCAGTCTTTGACTTTGACTGCAGAACAGCTAAAGAACTCCCTGCCCCCCACAACAATGCAGATGGCGAGCCATACATGCATCGGAAGTGAGGGAGGAGGGTGGAAAAATACTCAGTAGTTCCTCGGCGATAACCTGCCGATCCACGGAGTTGAAAGCATTACGTACGTCCACGCTCAAGGCCAGCCAGTGGGGGTTGACATCCATTGCCGCTCATACCCCATGCACCAGGGTCTCAGCGCCAGCACGCATCCCAGCCCCAAACTGGTGGGGATGGAAGTGCGCCTGGGCATCGTCCTGGATCTGCAGCATTAGGGTGCGCCCCACGAGGCACGCCAGAACCTCCCCCATCGAGATAGGACGCACTCCGCCGTTGTCCTTCTGCAAAGCAATGAGAATACTTGTGCAGAGGATTGCGCCTACACGATGGGTGAGGTGTCCACGCGCGACATGTGGTGCAACCCTCTGCAACAGATCCAAATCCTCCGAGTCGTCCTCCCCATACAACTTCCGCAAGTGCTCAAAAAGCATGCCAAATGGACCCCTGGCGACTGCCTTGCGGCTGCTCACAATTGCCTGACGGAAGACAGCCGGGTCCAAGTCCACTGGGTGAGCAGGCATAGAGCTCTCCATCCATGTATCAAAATCACGCGGGGCCGGAGGATGGAGCTGCTCAAGTGCGGCCAGGGTTGCCGCATCATGCGGTGCTGGTGTGGAGGGCTCCAAGGCTTGGGCAGCCCTAGCAAGGTCGCCGGCTCGTCCGAATCGGATGGCACGTCGCTTGCCCGCCTTCTTGATATCAGATTCCGACGTGGTGGGCCGATACATGGCTTGCGCGAGTCGCGCAGCTGCTTGGTGTTTTGCAAGTAGCAGCTGCCACGCCCCACCTTCCAACAGGTGGAGGCGCAGCAGCAGCTCCTTGCGACCTGCCTTCCCCTGCGGCAGGCGACCAAGCAAAAGTCGCAGAAACAACACAAACACTGCCCATGCAGCCTCATCCTCGCCGTCACGAGCCAGACGTGTCAGGAGGGGCCGAAGGGCTCGCCGTATGTGAGGCCGGGCCCAATACGGGATGTGTCGGAGGAGCTGCGCATTGGTCATCCGCAGGATCTCGGAGACGTCCATGCTCACCGCCCACCGCCAGTGTTCTGCCGAAGGCCCTGGTGGTGGTGTTGGCATCGCCCCTCTTGAAGGGGCTCTGCGAGCCCGAGCAGTGGCGGATGCCTCTGCCTGCTGCGCCTGTCTATTAGCAGAACGCACGCAGGCCCGCTCGTGCGTGCTCAGACCCGCCTTGGTGGCACAGCGCCGCCGGCAGAGCCGGCAGCGGAGGTCAACAGGCCGGCAAGAGGTTGCCTCCGCAGGGGGCCGGAGGTCCTCTTGGCCCTGTTCCCCTTCCCAAAGTGCAGCTGATACAGCGGCATCGCCAGCCACGGGTCCGTCAGCATCACGTGCACCACTGCCACCACTCACCGAACCCATGGCAACTACCAATTCCAAGCGCCGCCTGGCTCCTCCGCTGCGGCGACCTCCCCTCAAAGATGCGGGGGGGTTTGTGGAAGCCGCCTGCCCTGCAGACGCGGGAGAGGTGCACGGCGTTGGTTGTGGGTGGGGCTCGAAGCCCGTAAGAAGAGCAGCATGAGAAGCAGTGGGAGAGGATACTGGTGGAGGGGTTCCTGTGCCCCTCTCCATGTTGTCCTCCTCCACAGCAATCTCGGATGGCGTATGGGCCGTGGTCGGGACAGCCGCCTCGTCCATCCCTGGGCCTGGTGGGGCCCGGGATGAGCGCGTAGCGCAGCAGCTCTGGAGCTCCGGTGCACTGCTCTCGCGCTGGCCGCCAGTGCGCTTTCCTCCCCGGCACAAGTGAGCCGAGGGTTAGAACGCAGCCGGCCGAGCCAGCTTGTGAGCTGGGCAGCCGGACCCATGTCCCCCGCACGAGGCTGTGCAAGCTGCCTAGGTGCCGTATCCTCCCTCGCCACCGCCGTGGCCGCCGCAGCGCACGGCGTGGCATGAGGGACCCTGCCAGCTGGGGGCCGCGCTGCGGACGGCACTCTGCGAGGCGAGCTCTGAGGAGCGCGCCGCGCAGGTGCGTGCCGTGCCTTCGCAGGCGGCGGCATGTGCGCCCGGCGGCACTCAGGCGCTCGAGCGCCCCGGGGGGTTGGCAAGGCGCCCGGCGCCCGGGGGGGCGCCGGCGGCGAGCTAGGGAGCCGTTGGGGGGGAAGGGGAAGACCGAGGGGGGGCCAAGCAATGCCATGAAAGCAGATGAAGCGAAGGGCTTAATGGCAGCGAGCCGCCGGTGGGGCGATGAGCCGTCGCTGGCGCCCAAGCGCGGCCGCCAAGTTCGTCCCGCCGTCGGCTGGCGGCGGCGAAGAGAGAGCGAAGGCACTGTGCGCATGAGTTGAGCAGGAGGCTAAGCCGAGCCCAGTGAGCCCAGTGAGCCCAATAAAGTCCAGGCCAAAAACCAATGCAGAGGCTGCTGAGGCTACAATGACCGAGGCTACACAAAGCAAGGGAGGGGGGGGATGTGCGCCCGCTTGACGACGAAGCGACGCGCTGAGTGTGGCGAGGGGCCAAGGTGCCTGCATGCTATCCTGGAGTGGAAGCTGTCAGCTGCGGTGCTGAGTCTCAAACCCTACACCTAAACAAGCTGCTTCAGTCCCCACAACGCTTGTTGACGAATAAAGTGGTGGTGTGACGGTCATGAAAAAGCGGAACGCTCTTCCAATGTAAGGCAATAGCTGTGATGAGCCAGCCCAAAGGAATGTACAAGGGCAGAAGCAACGCGCGTCCGTGGAAGTACCGAGCTACTGGAACCTGCTGCCCCGCCCACTGCAACCGGGGCACTTAGCCGTTGCTCACCTGGGGCTCTGCATGAACTTTGTCCATTACGCTGAGCTTGCCTTTCACCAGCCACTGCCTCCTACTGGAAGAGCTTCTCCCTGTTTTTCGTTTTATTATCTTAGCACCTCATATTACCTTTCAAGTTCTTCTTACGAGAGGTGTACTAGCTTCTTCCTTTGGCCTCATTCTCCATGCGCACCGCGGGCCTTCCTCCACATACGGCCATTGGCCATCACTTGCCGCCTCCGGGCTGCCCTCTTCCTTGCTCGCCTGCTTGGGCTGCAATGGGTCTCCTGACCACCTCCGTGCCACGGAGCTGCCTCCCAATGTCCAGCGGCTTACGTAACTGGTGCATGCTCCCACTTCGGTAAGACACAGAGCTTTCCGATTGCTGCTTCTCGAACTTCTCGCAGCTGCACCCTTTGATTGCTTCCAATAAATTCTTTGTACTACTCTCTCCACCAAGTCTTCTGAATCCACCACTGCGCGGGACTGCAGGTTGTCATTAGCATCACTGTGGACCAAGGGCTCACCTCTGCTGGCAAGGCGTTTGACTATTTTGCTGCTGTTGCTGGGATCGGGCGTACAATCAAGCATTGGCCAGTATCTGGTGGCAGGCACGAAATTATTGAGCTGAGGCGGGCTCTGGCTCATTCAACAGAGGTCCACATTGATGTGCTTAAGCGAGCTCAACTGCTGTGCTGGAGCTGCGAATGGCAAGCACCTCTTCCCCGCAATCAAAGCCTGTATCATGGTGCATCTCGCTCAGCTCAGAAGGAGGCTGGAGGACCTTGCTTGGGTACTCCACCGACACGAGGCAGAGGCCGTGTGCAGGAGCTGATGGTGTCTGCATCGCCAGCTGGACCCGGTCTCGCGACTGCAGCAGCTCCGTCACAGTGCGGGTACACGCTCTGCCCCGTCCAACATCAACGAGCAGGCCAACCTGGGCAGCAGCGACAGTGGTAGTCCAAAGAATCTCAGTAACAAGCACTTGATGTTGGAGATATCACCTGCAAGGCTCCATCAGCTCTTGCAGCAGCCTGGGGCACGTGCCACACCAGCTCATCCAGAATGCTATGCACCATGGAAGATCAGTTACTTCCGGCTACTTGTGCTGGAAAGACGCACCATGTTGCGGACTTGCTTGTACAGGAAGCCCGACCCCGAGATCTCAATCCGCAGGCTCCCACCTCCCTGGACGCCAAATTGCAGTCGTCGCCAATCAATAATTCGACCATGAAGAGCATGGTGACAAACAGCAACAATTTTGTGGGATAACAGAGACAATCATGAAGTAGCCAGTGTGATATGAAGAGGGCTTGCGCAGATACTTATCTGCAATGAGACTGGCTGCTGACTGGCACGAGACTAACCTCGTCCACAATGTCGAGCTGAGTGATGTGGCGGACTGGCCGGCGTCTCTTGTTTGTTGACTGATTCGCAAATGTTGAGAAGTCGTGTTCACCAACAAATATACGAGCAGCAAGTCGCATTGACTCCAAGTCTAGCGCTTCAGTCACGTGCATGGAATAGAGGCGCCTGGCATGCACACAAGGCGGAGCAGGACATTTAGCACCATGTGGAAAAAGGATGACGTTCAGCTGCTTGCTCAGGAGCTACAACATGATTCTTAAGGTGCAGACTCATAGGATGTCAATCCTGCTTTGTCCTAATACACAATGAGCTACAGCAGATGCCCACCTGCAGGGATCCATGACCGGCGCACAGAGAATGGAGTAGTGGTAAGTCTTGGCCAGGGCATGCAGACGGGCGTGAAAGTCGAGAGCGGCGGGTTTGACCTCCAATGCTCGGATGGCCTTGGGGAGCAGTGCGTTGAGGGACTTCAGAGCCCCAGGGCAAGTCAGCTGCTTGGATGTGACGAAGCTCACGACCTGAGAAGGTGCAGCGCAGGCCTTCAGCCACGGCTCGTTTGGCTGACTGGGTGTGTATGTGAAAGAAGGGGTTTGGGCTGCAAGCGAGCTGCGACCCACTAGTGGAAGCCTCAAAGTACCTGACCTCTCGCGTGCACGCCTGCGTCGGTGCGCCCGGCCGCTGCCACGCGGAGCTCGTCACGCGACTGCCCCGTGAGCGTCACCAGCACGGCCTCCACATGGTGCTGCACGGTCACCGGCCGCCGCTGCAGCTGCCAGCCTGCCAGCACGACCGCCACCGAGAAGGCGTCACGACGGCAGCCAAGACAGGGCCGCGGGTCCCCATCGAGGACTCGCCTGACGAGCCTGGTTCCCACTGGCCGCTCCGCGCCCGCGGCAACCCGTCTTATAACTGGCGGCATTTTCAGCCGGTGTGGCAATGCAGCAACGCACCGGCGAAGTCCGTGCCGTCGTAGGCCAGCGTCAGACGGTACTTGAAGGCCGGCGGGCTCGCCGCCGCGTTCGCCACCGCCGCTGCCGCGTCGCTCCCCGCATTGGCGAAAGCAGCCTCGGGCACATAGCTGCCTTCGCCATCGCTTCTGCTGCTGCACTGGCGCGCCGCAGCAGCCGACGACTGCCGTGACGACGAAGTCCCATTGCCGCCATTGCCGCCACAGACGGCGCGGACGAGCCGGGCCGGCGGAGCGCTCCCCAGCCCGACGCAGTGGCGCTGCCAGCTACGTCGCTTATCCAGGCAAGCGGGGGACGCGAGGAGCGCAGCCGCCGCTGCGGCCGCCACGGCGGCGNTTAAGAGCCCCCCGCCTGTCAGGGCACCTGTGCTGGCCGGCCCCGACGCGGCCATGGCGGCTGTGGCCGCGCCGCCAGCGGGCCTCGGCCTGCCGCGCCGCGGCCTCTGGGCGGTGGTCGCGACGCGGCACTCTACGGCGGCAGTGGCGGCGGCGGCGGCGGGGGGAGCTACCCATGGCGGTCTTCGTGTGCCATGGTCGCCGGCGGCACTGAGCTGCTGCTCGTCTTGCCGCCAGCTGAGCGAGTCCCCGGGCGCCATTGAGCACGCGCGCGCGAACGCCAAGCCGGCCGCTTCTCCTCGGAAGCGGTGGGCGCAGGTCGTCGCCTCCAGCTCCAGCGCCGGCAGTCAGGACAGCCGCGGCCATCAGGACAGCAGTCGCTGGTTGGCCGCCACCTTGGGCCCGCCCGCCGTGGCGCTGGGCCTCGCCGTGGCCCTCTGCCTTGGGGCCCCAGCGAGGCCAAGCCTCTGGGCCGGCGCCGCGACGCTGCCGCCGCCGGCTGGGGAGCCCGTGTCACCCATCATCGATTCAGCGCAAGTCTTCTCCGAAGCCAAGCTGGCCGAGCTGGCGGCGCAGGTACGACCCCTGTGCCCTTTCAAGCGGTGCTTCGACACGCCGGCAAGGCATGGAGTCGTGTAGAGAAGTGGCTTCTGGTGGCGGACGAGCGCTTAAGCGCGTCTGTGAGGCTGCCGCCTCGATGGAGCTCAAGGGGCGTGCATGCAAGCTGCACAGCGTTGTCTGCGCTCTCCCGCCGTGGTGCAGTGGGACCGCTGCCTTACTGCTGCCGCAGCTCTCCGCGGTCTCAGTTGGACGCCTTTGAGCGGCAGTCCGGATGGGAGATCCGCGTGCTCACCCGCACCAGCGCTGGTACAGCGCCCTCGGGCGACGTGGTCCGGGCACGCTGGCGGCCCGGCGAGCGCACGGTTGTTGTCATTGAGGACGTGACTGCGCCCAACGTTCTCAACTTCAACACGGGTGGCGCTGTGCGCGCCAAGCTCCCGCGGCAGTTCTTCGTTGAGCTCCAGAACCGCTATGGCAACCAGGCATGTACCACGAGCTGCCGCTTGTAGCTACTATCGGTGGCCTGACTCACATTCACAGATAATGATCTATCTGTTAGACCACGAAGTAAGCAGGATAGAAATTGAGATGCTGCATCTCACATTCAGCGGCAGCCCTTGGTTTGCTCATGGTGTGCAGTTCTATGTGCGGGAGGAGGGCGAAATGCAGCCGGTAATCAGGGTCAGCGAGGCGCTGCAAGAGTGCCTCAGCAAAGACGAAGGTTGTCAGAATGTGCCGGGCGTTACTGAAGATCTCTACTTCCTCACACTTGCTACGTCCATTGCTGGCGGCGCCGTTTTTGGATTCGCCGCCAGGGTGCCGCCTTCTGGCCGGGTCGACTCCTCCCTCCAATGGGTTCTCGTCTTTGCACCTCTTTGGGGCATCCTCTTCCTGTCCCTCGGCATCCTCCCCATAATCTCCAGGACTTCAAATTATGAGCCTGTGCTTAAGAATACTGCCGCCTTTCTCGGGGCCGCTGCAGCTCTTTATTTGACTCCAATCTTTGGCCAGCCACCTGGCTTCACGCAAGGGCAGACAGGGTCTGACACCGAAGACCGACCTGAAAGATAAGGCTGACAACTTTCTGCTGACATGCACTTTTGCGCTAGTTAAGTCATATGCTGTCTGCCAACGTTATGCTCAAAGTGAAGATCTTGCATCTCCATATGATCAGTTCGACACCACAGCATGACCAGGTCGTGAGTGGCACTTGCCATCATACTGTGCCCCTGAGCAGTTTAATACTGGTAGATGGTACGAAGCAATGCTAGTAGCCACTCTGCAATATCAGGCAGTCAATACTCGCGAGGTGCCTTTCACTCCTGCATGGGTATGCACTCAAGTAGTCATGCACTCAGCTGGATAGCATGAAGGGCAATGCTGAGATTATTTCATGTGCTGTGATCTTGTACCAGCTGCAGACTTTGGAAGCCTCAGATTTCCTCTCTGCGTATGCAGCCTATATTTGTGCAGATTCAGCAGCATGAAGACATCCTGCTAAGTACAGTGTCTGTATGTGCATGTGGATCAAGCACAGAGTGCCAGCTGAGCAGTGCAGATGACATGTTGAAGCCATTAATGATAGCACATAAGGGGCTTCTAAGAGGAGAAGAATTTGGAGGCAATGGCAAACATCTCTAGTGTCCAGGTACGAAGTGGGTACAAAATTGATGAGCTCGGTCAAACCTGCAACGACCCTACGACTTGAGGGTGGTCTCGATGAGCTTGCGAGCCACGACATAAGGATCCACGTTGGCTGCAGGTCTGCGGTCCTCCAAATAGCCCTTGCCTTCAATTGCACAGGGGCGAGGAATGCGGATGGATGCACCTCTATCAGCCACACCAGACCTGTCAAGCAAAATAAGCTTTGGTCAATATCTGGCTTGCAGCTGGAAGCACAGGAACGTCAATCTGCAACTTGACTGACTGGCAGTATGATGTAGACACAGGACTTGGCTGACTGCAACAGCGGCTCCTTCTGTGTTAGGTAAGAGGAGGTCACTGAGACTGCTGCCCATCACATATTGGATGCATTGGACTGCATCCCTTGACCTTGGTAGGAAAATACGACAGTCCTGTCTACATTAAGGCCTGTCACACTAGGTGTCACTGTGATCAGCGCTTTGCCTGCCTCACTCATTCAGCAAGGCAAGCTTCTCAACATTCTGCAACCTAAGAAGCATAACATGCTGGGCGTTGCTTGGGACCATGTGACGAGGTTTGGCAGAGTCGACAAGATGCTAATCTCCTAAAGTTGCAGGCGCTGAATGACTGCTGACAGCAGATAAGCCCCTTAGATCACTTTAGCAACACCTAGACGCTGGTGACAGATCAAGTTTATGGTGTAAGCCCTGCGATTTAGGGAGGTTAGGTCAACGCACTAGAGTCTAATATCCTCGTATTTGCAATTAGCTTGTCATCCTGGTTGCAGTCTGATAGTGGAGTGAGCATGAAAAAATGAGGTATGAGGTTTCTCGAGACCTCACTTGAACGTGTTGATGTTGGCTGTCTCATGCTTGCCTGTCAACCGGCGCTCATTACCAATGCCATAGACAGCAATGTGCTCAGCATGCTTCTTGGAGAGCTTCTCGATAGCAGCTTCAATGGCCTGCAGAGGACTTGCAAGGTCTTCGGCCTTAGTTCGTAGGCCCTTACGCATGTAATAGTTTCGAGCAAGTGACAGGAGCATTGTGAGGTCCTCAAATGAAGGCAACTAACAGGTAACATGTATTGTTCTTCGACAGTGTCCTTTGACATTGAGGTGGATGACAGGGTTTGCCTGTGAAGAAGTCTGCACATTTATTTCTGTTCAAGTTCGTCACACAGACCTTCATTCCACCGTCATTGCGCATGGACTTAGTAGAATAGTTGGTGTGTGCACCGGTACCATTCCAGTCACCCTCCATTGGCTTTGGCTCGAAAGTGCTTGTGATGCCGAAGTCCTCACCCAACCTGCAAGGAATTCTCTATCATTCTTCACTATTTGCAAACTCAGAAAGCAGCAGCTGCGCTTCTGGCTTTTGGAGCACTTGATCCACCGGGCAAGCAATGCAGATGAGAGGAACAATCAAAAACCTATGACCAATCTTCCATGATTGTGGATCCAGGCTTCTCTTGGATGGCCTCATAGTCTCAGCTCAGTCAATGTGTGAGGTTGTCAATCTTGAACCAGTGATGGGTGAAAAGGCCACCTACCTATGCAAGAGCCATCGGGCGATCATTACATGATCGCCGACCTCAAGAGGACCAGCAGGACCAATCTGAAACTCCCATTGACCAGGCATGACCTCAGCATTGACACCACTGATCTTGAGTCCTGCCTGCAAAGAAAAGATCACACTACAAGGTCTTCATAAATTTTTCTGATCAAGCCTGCCTGGAGTGTTCTCTGCTTGACGGCGGTCTGGATGGAATCAGGTTGTGCTTATCGCAATATATGCAGTTCATGAAGCTAACAACCTGTTAAAGCCTTTCGCAAGCTGCTCATATCAAGGTACCTTGATGCAGGCATCCATGTGGGCTTCAACAAGTTGACGCCCATAGACAGACTCCAGGCCCACTCCGCAGTAGAATGGTCCCTGGCAATTAGCTCATGCTCAGTAGGCAGCTTGATTCTAGAGAACATTGGATAGTAAGATTGCTTGTTTTTAGCTCTCATGAGGGATAAGTGCATTACCTAAACTGCTCTTCTCAACCTGTTCAATGCAAAGATATTGGATGCTCAAAGAGCTGAGCAACTGGGACGTCGGCTCAGCTCAACAACGCCAGTGCAGTGTTAATGGACACGCATTGACTTCAGGTTGCCTCATGCAGGTAAAGAAACCTGTCCAGCTGACCTGGGGAGCAGGGTATCCAGCCTCAGGCCAGCCGAATGGCCTGCCGTTCTTGCCAAACATGGTGTACTCCTGTTCAAAGCCAAAGAGCGTCTCTTCCGCCAGCACGTCTGGGCTAAGGATCTCACTCATCTTGCGGCGGGTGTTTGTAGTGTGGGGCTGCAGCAAGAGGACAAGGCGTGCTAAAAGTTAACCCACCTGTGACATGATGATAAGGTTCAATATCCTAGTGATATTGAGCTATTGTATCCCTCCTCTCACACTAAAGCACCAGTTTGAGGGGCACTATTCATTAAGCTGGTGCAACAATCTAAGTGAGCCGTGAAATTGCTTGCACGCTTACTGCTTTACCAACAGTGATGTGGCAAAGTACACGCTCTTCATGGCAAATTGCTGCGCAAGTATTGGATATCAGGCACTGAGGATGAGCCTCTGCGGCTGCACCACCTACCACACCAGTCGCCGTCAGGACTTCGCAAAGGACAAGGACATTGTTATCGCCGCGGATGGGGTCAGGACAAGAGAAGACGGGGTTCAGGATGCAGTCAGAGTCGCCTCCCTCGGCCTGCCCAGTGCTGCCAAGAAATGACGGAGCAAGCCCACCATATGTCACAAGTGCTGATCTGATTTGGCAGCTTCGACCTCCCATATCAGATGTTTCACATCTAGCACGACTTTGCCCTCCTCAAGACTCCTCGGCCACCAGTTGACCAGCACTCAGCTTTCTTCAGGAGCAACCATGCCAGCAAGCAAGCCTCTAAAGCAACGTGTTGCAGGCTAGCTGCGCTAGCCTGAATAAGCAGCAGCTGACTTTCAACCAGGTGTTAAGAGAATGCTCTATACACAAAGAAGGCAAATCAAAGTGTCCTAGGCATTAACCACAGCCATATCTGAATGTGGCCTCCACTGACCTGGACCCGTCAAACGACCACTGGGGGAAGTCGACAGAGCCTGCTGGCACAGGCTTTGGGATGACCTTGGTCTTTGAGCGCATCTCATTGAAGCGGATGCCCTTTTGCCCCTCAAGGCCATCCATCCAGATGTACTCAGCTCTCTGAGCTAGAGCACGAACCTGGAGAAGTGTACTGCTGCCCTGCATCATCGTGTACGTTCATGAATAAGCAAGGCTGGTATGCCCATCCGCTTGTATGCTCCAGCCAAACCTCAACCCCAACCATTCGAACGTCTAGAAGGTCGTGACCTTCATGGTTACCCTGTGCATCTGCGCAGCACTGGCCCAGAATACCCTGCTGCTCATGCAACCTGCAGACACCACAATGCCATCCACATTGTGCTGCACCATGCTGTGAGGCCTGTCAGTGCCGATCACTGCTGTCGATGCTCACATGACGGCTCCTCGTCCGGAGGCTGGCAAACGCAACACGCCGCAGCTCGTTGCTGGCAATGTAGCTGGTCACTCTCCCACCAGCAAACTGCGGGAGATGACGGGCCCAGCACACTCAGTTCGGTGATCGGGCTCGCTCGACGACAATGTGAGGTGAGCTGATCAGTCCGCTGATCCATCCGGCTCCGTAGAGCCAGAAGCTGTAGCCGCGCTACCGTGCTGGCACAGCTGCCGGCGCGGCCTGCGTCAGCGAAGCCTCGTCGTTCTTGCCTGGCTGGAGAGGGGCGAGACGGAGGAGCGCGCAGGCGATCCGGCGGCCCTGGCAATGGTGGCGGCGGCGGCGGGGGAGACGGCGGCGGCGGCGGCAGCCGGGGCCATGGCGGCGCGTGGGGTTTTAGCGGCGGCCTCGGCGGGCTGGCAGGCTGGCTGGCGGCGGGGGGGTGGCCTGGGCTGGCCCGCGGTGGAGGGGGGTGGGCCGCGGGTGGGAAATCCGATGGCGCCATACGGGCTGTGAGCCCCGTCGGTGGGGGGTCGGTTGGGGAGGGAGGGGCGGCTCCGGGGCGAGGCTCCAGCACAGCGCTTGGACTTGGTCGTGGGAAGAGGGCGAAGCTCGGTCGGGGAGGGAGAGACAGGGTCGAATGCGGGGGGGCCCGCCGGTCCCTCTAATTTCTTACCCGGGAGCCCTTGCACGGCCCCGATTGCCTCGGCCGAGGGGCTGATCCGACGGCCGCCAGCGCTCGGCGCAAGTGGGGCCCACACATGTATCCACGTGGCATTCTTCGACCAATGCCCAGCCGCTGCCCCAGCCGCGTCGGATAAGCCCCTCTAAGCCCCAGAGGTATTGTTGCCCTTAAGCGAGAACTCGTTAAAGGGGAAGGGGAAGCCTTGACTGACTGGAGGTTAGCTAGAAGGCGGCAGAAGCTGCAAGTAGTTCCCGTCCCCTCCCTTCCAGAATCGTTTAGGGGTCGGAGCACCACCTGCGTTACCTGCTTGATGGACGGCGGCTAACCGCGTTCACCCCACAAGCAGCTCTGTTCAGACACTTGAGGCGTCGCCCACCCGGGCTCCCCCGGCATCTATGTAACCAATTCTTTTCGGGCTGGCTTTTCACAGCCCTTGCCCCATTTGGGAGTGCCACTATTCTATATAACCAGGGCACCAGCCCAGCCCCAAGTGCGGGATCATTTTCAGGGGGCCGAGCCTGGGGAGCTGGCCGCTCATATTCAGCGCTGTTCCCACGGCGGTGAGCGGACAGCGGCCCACGACCGCCTCCGGGATGCGATGCATGGCATCCAGCAAGCGCGGATTAACTGGTGGCTGGAAGAGGCCAGCCCAAAAGAATGGACAAGGTCTGGCATCCTGGTGGAGGCTGGCTTCCCTTTGCATCGTTTCTGTGTTCTGCAGTGTTTTGTAGTGTAGTCCTTTTTCCGGCTCCTCTTTCTTTGGCTTTGGGACATTGTCCATTCTTTTTTGGGCTGGCTTTGCCAGCCCCTCTTCTCTATGGGCGCGCACTCCTTTCTCGGTGGCAGCGGAGGACTCCGCCGTCATGCCGCTCCAGCAAAGGGCCGACGGTCTCCACAAACGTCGCGTAGACCTTGTGGCCACCCCACAAGCCGGCGGGCCACGTCTTATCCTGGACGTGGTGACCACAGACGCATGCGACCGCTCACACCCAGCCCAATGTGCCATCAAGGCTGGGTATGCGGTCGCCTGCGCCGCTCGAGCTAAGGAGCTCAAATACGCTGATCATCCGCGGGAAGCCGAGTTCTTCCCGCTGGCTATCGACACGCATGGGGCGTTGGGCGCTCGGTGGCTCGAGCTGCTCAAGCAGCTCGCCCGCCACGCCATCGTCCGCCGCTTCCATAGGGAGCCGGGGGACTTTCTTGCAGCCGGGTCGCTAACGCAGGTGTACCGGATGCGCTTGGCCGTCTCGCTGCAGAGGTCTATGGCCCGCGCGCTGCACCTGCGTGCTGGCAGAGCCGTCGCTGCTGCGTCTGGCTCTGGCCAGGGGACCCACTTCCAGGAGCCAAGCTTCTCTGACCTGAGGCTGCTTAGCAGGGGTTACTGAGTGATCGTAGCTGCTTTGTTTCTTGTTGTGCTTGTTTTTCTTAGCGCTTCCCTGGCCCCCTTCTCGTACTTTCTTCTTTTTTTGGGCTGGCTTTTCCAGCCCATATCCTAGATGGGCGAGCCCTTCCCATTTTCAGCTTACTGGCCCAAGCCCTGCCTCTTTGCCCGCTCAAACGCTCAATCTTCCCTCACCTCTCAGTGTGGGCTCTGCCCAGCCGCTGGCACGCCGGCCTTCAACAGTCTTCCGGTGCTAACGGCAGCCCGCCATGGCTGCTGTTAACCAATCTGTCCACCAAGAAGCACCCACGTGGCAAGCCCTCCCGCATCGCTCCAGCCCCGAGCTTACGGGGAACTTAACGAGATGTAGCCCACGGGTCCCATAATATTCATTCGGCCGTCAACCCCGGCGATGAGAGCTCGCCGCGCGGGGTCGCCGCCGCCGCCGCCGCCGCCGCAGACCGACGCCGCTGCTGCCGCCGCCGCCTCCGCCGCCTGCGCGCCTCCGGCGGCCGCCCTGGCGCTTCTCGAACCATGCCTGGTGAGTGGCGACAACGACCGCTGAGCGGCCGGTTACTGGCGGTGACCTCTCGTCAGGCTCGGCTGCCGTGATGCTCTGGCGGACATGGCGGTCTCCGAGGCGGGCGCCGCCGCTGACGGCGACCGCCATCGCCGGCGCTGCGGCGCAGAGGCCGGCGCCGTGGGGTTCCTGTCGGAGGACGGGGAGCTGCTGGACCTGACGGGGCACCAGCTCAAGTCCCTGGGCCCCGTCGCGCTGCCAGCCACGCTCACCGAGCTCGACCTCACCGCCAACCGCCTCGCGGACCTCGACCCCCGCCTGGCCCAGCTGCCGCGCCTCCGCCGGCTCTTCCTCCGCCAGAACCTGCTTGCCGACGACGCGGCGCGTCAGCTCGCCGGCTGCGCCTCGCTTGCATCGCTCGAGGTTGGTGCTCTCGACCAATGGCACGCCATGAGGCATCACAATCAGATTGTATTGATGGGCATCATGCTTTGCCTTTTGGGTGAGCAGCCTGAGTGGTGAGGGGCTACTGTATTTCACGTGTGTGACTACCTTGAGCTGCACGTGAGTGCATCGATTAGCAGCTTGTGCTGACGCTAGAAGGCTGACTCTACGAGTTATCCCTTACTCACTGACATGCTGGACAAGTAGCATGCAAATTCCACACCCTTGCAGCGGTACAATGGAAGAAGTTGCTAATTGCTTCCTAGCAACGCATGTGTATTGTACAAGCGCAGGAGCTCGTGCTAAGGGACAACCAGCTGGAACAGTGGCCACCACTTGGAACCTTCTCACAGCTGAGACGACTCGACGTGTCTTTCAACAAGCTATCTTCACTTGCTGGGCTGGCTGATGGGCCTGCCTGTTTGGAGGAGCTCTATGCCTCCAACAATGCTATCTCTAAGATGGAAAAGCTGGATCACTTGTCTTCGTTGAAGCTGCTCGAGCTTGGCTCCAACAAGATTAGGGTTGGCCTGCCTATGAAATACCTCATTCCAGTTATTTAGCAGCTGTTGCAGCTGTTATTTGCAGTTGTCTTTGATATTACAATGCAAAGCTTGGGCATGCGTTTGGCACATGTTTTGCTCTTGCCAGGACTTCGAAACTATTTGCATTGCCTGGGATAGCATGAAGGTAGAGCTTTCACTAACTGATTTGTAGCCCATGCTTGGGCAGGTCATGGAAGGGTTGCAACATCTGCTTGGCCTCACAGAGCTTTGGTTGGGCCGCAACAAAATACGGGAGGCCAACATGTTTTCACTCTCTGGGTTGAGGAAAGTCAGCATCCAGAGCAATCGCTTGACTTCCATGCTTGGTTTCGAGGTGTGACTTACTCTGCAGCTGATCATGTCATATTCATGTGTTGGCCTGACTGTTAAAGGTGCTTGTAGGTTTTGTCTATCTGTTCGTGAGTGCAGGGCATCTAACATTGACATGTAATACAGAACAGATATATACGAAGTGTGTCCTGCACATGTCCATACTAGTCTATAATTTGTTAGAAAATACAACAGGAGTGCAGGTTGCTGGAGGAACTCTATCTGAGCCACAATGGTATTAGCAAGGTGGAGGGTCTTTCAACTTTATCCAACCTGAAGATTCTCGACATTTCAGCAAACCAAATATCAAAAATAGAAAATCTGCAGGGTCTAACAAGGTGTTCACTAGACCCAACTCTGGGCGATGGATGCTGTCTTGTTGTGTTTGGGTTTACTGCATTTGCATTTAAGCAGACATAATTTGTTTGCATGTCTCTGTTGTGAAAGTGGAGGAGTTAGCTTGTAAGTTATGTCAGATTAGGCTGGCGAGTGACTACCTGGATCTATTGAAATTCATTCCATGTTCCAACAGTGGTTCTGATACAATCAAGTTCAGCATTCTAATTTTCGCTGCATGTCCACTGCTAAAAAGGCTGGAAGACCTATGGTGTAATGATAATGGCATCCAGTCTTTAGATGATTTGGACCTAGTGAGCTTGAGCTCACATTTGACAACAATCTATCTTGAACGCAACCCCTGTGTAAGGGCCTCTGCAACTGCTGGCTATGATCGCTATATACTACATCACCTCTATGGTGGTTAGGTGGTGATTAGCTGCTCTTTGTATGGCTGTCTGATGTCTGGACAGTGTTTGCTAACGCAGGTCTTTGTAGCGATTCGTTGTGCAGGCTGACGATCCGCAATATATATCATGGTTGCAAGCAACCTTACCACAGTTGCAACAAATTGATGCAAATGTTTTACAACATTCAGGAGTATGACTCAACAAAGATCTACTACTTTGTACAGATCTGAACTGGCCTCAGCAATCTTTATCGAAGCAGATTCATTGCTTGTTTCTGGATATCCTAATATCATGCCCACTCCATTGTCTCCGAAGGTAGTTGCTGCTTGGCAGTGACATTGACCAGCTTATGTGCAGTGATGCATCTGCTTCTGTCCAGTAGCTATGGATTATCAGGAAGAGGTTGTTGCTGTTGCTCCACAATAGCAAGGTCTGATCATTTTAGCACTTAGCCAGAGCCTGCAGTAAGCGGCCTTGCTTATTTGAGTATCAGCTATCTGCAGCGACATTTCTTTCAAAACCGTATCTCATCTCTCAATCTCAATGATTTGCCCCTCCATGCAGGTTGCCTACATTGTCAGTGGGGCTGCTGGCCCCTGCTAGGGAGATGAAAACAGTTAGCAAGGAGCCACTGGTCACAGCACTCGTTTTACCCACTCTCTTCATGCCTTGGTTTGCGATCCCTTGACAGTGTACTTGTTGGCAGACTCTTGGCCATTGGTCAGCCACGGCATGAAAGGGCTTAGTTAGGAGCAAGTGGATTGTCCAATCGGACTACAAGAAGAATACATATGTGGACAGGAAGCCGTCGGGCAGGTATGCAATAGATGGCAGAGCTTCAACACTCTCAAGAATGCACTACGAGGAACTTGTGGAGTCAGTCAAGCAAAGGATATAGTACCATCAATATCCGCGCATGAGCATGTTGGCCTTGTCAGCCAGTCGCCCTCTAATTCACTGAGATACTCATCTGAATAGTACCATAAGATTGAGTATGCTAATTAGCTGACAACGCTTCAATTGCTATAGACAGGGTGTGGTGGTTGGCTTTTCAACAGTCTGGTATACCACAACCCACGGGGCTGTCTGATTCCACTAACGCTCTCAAACGATCTAGACTTTGACATCAAGCTATAGACATCCAAGTGTCACCTTTTTACCTGTCTGCCTGCTTTTGTTGCCACAGCTGCCAACATGCTCAAAGTGGGTGTGTCCTTTTGCGTAATAGCAAGAGGGTATCTGGAGATAGTAATCATTGTTAAAAATTGAAATGGAGATTTCATGTACGGAAGGTCCATGCCTACAGTGATGACACCTGTGTGAAGGAGTGGAAGATGGGCGCTAGACCGGGCACAGAAGCCCAAGGTAAATTGCCAACAGGGCAGCTAGGAGACCACAGGATGGCCAGCAGCCTCCCAGAGCTTGGCATAATTCCGTGCTTGCGTTTTCCGGCCCCTTCGGACCTTGTCGATGTCTTCTGGGCTGGACGAGAAAAGGTGCGAGGTGCGCATGATATTGAAAGGGATGCCAATTCGAGCCTTGCAAAGTCCTAGTAACGGATCAATGAGCTGGCTAAAAGGGACACTAACATTCACGAGTGAGCACATACACATCTAACATCTTAAGCTGCGGAGCCAGACCTTCGCCACAGAAGCCATTAGCCCGGCCTAATGCTTGCCCAGCACGCTTGTGTATCGCGAGTGCTTGGGAACGCTGCAGACTCAATGATAGCCGCATTCTATATAATCAGGCAAGTCTTTGTGTTACTCTAAATCCTTCGTGATCATGAGTGCGTCTGCGTCTGCGTCCGCATCTGCGCAAGACGAGGACGGTCTGCCGGTCCTCCAACATCGAGACAGGAAGGGATGGCTGTAGGACATGAAGGACAGGTACAAATTGCAGATCGTGAACAGCAGGTAAGGTTGTTGAACGTGGAAGACAAGGGCAGGCAGAGCAAGAAAATGTTCAAGACAAAGGGTAGGTAGTCATGAGAGCTATCGCAGCCAGAAGGTGCAGCCAGACCTCCAGCAGAGACGTTCACACTTCTGTGGCCTGCATCTGCTGTGCCTGTGGAGAGTGCGTCCTAAACACCCCAGTCGGCGAGCTTGAGCCGAAGTAGGAACGGTGGGGCGCGCGGAGGAGCAACAAGGACCTTATCACGCTGTTGTCGCAGTCTCTATGGAGATCAACCCAATGAGGCAAGGACCGAGTACCCGCTGATCGAGCAAAGAAAGCCCCCACCCGACTTATAAGACTACCGAAATTGGTCATACTCACTATTGGGTACGAAGCCCGCTTCCGCCTTGCCCTGCTCCAGTAATCCCAGCATAAGCTAGTCCCATCGTTTGCACTGACTTTGCTTCACTTACATTCCAAGCGCACCGCGCGCGCTCTGTTTCAAGGGCCGATCACCTCAAAAGGCCAGCCAGCACGACTGGACAAGGTCCGCAGGGGCTGGAGAGCGCAAGGTGCTCGCACTCAAGCGGTTGCTGTGAGGCCCAGAGAGAAGGCGTGCTGTGCCCACAAGCTAAAAGGGAGGCAAATCGAGCCAATACTTCCCTTTTACTTTTTGGTACCATGCAAAGAATACTGATGACATTCCTGGAAACTTTTGATTAAGCTTATGCATATCTAATCTCAAAAGGGCTTAGATATGGAGAGACAACGTAACAGTCTCCTGGCAAAAGCAGTGCAAAGACTGCGGCTGCACATAGCGAAGCGCACTAAGGCCCAGAGAGAATGAGTGTGTATCAAGAGATGGAGGGCCTGTGTGGCCAAGTACAAAGGCAAGCACATTGACAAATGTACATCACCTGCTCAAGGCCCAGAGAAGCACCACACCTCACCAGCGAGCGCTGCGCCACCACTCCCCTTTCTTTTTCCCCTCTCTTTGCCTTGCTTGCCTTCGTACTTGACAGATCTGGCCAGTGTACTGGCTTGCTTTGGCCTCCCTCTTATTCAATGCGACCCGCGCGCCTTCTCTCCCCAGCCCACGTAACCGGTAGGATACTAGCCCCATGCAACCTTTGATGCACAGGCCTTGCCCACTTTTGGGAGCGCTTACTTCCATAGAAGCATGGCGAGAGGTTCGCATGGATATGGAAGAGGCCAGATTCAAGTCTTCCATGGTAACACTGTCGCCACCGCAACGTCGGGCCGGCCACCCCGAGTGACGGGCCCAGTGGGACACTTTGTAAGCTGCTCATACCGTAAAACCCCGCCGTCGCAAGCCGAAAGCCGGCGGCCGGGGCGGGCCCCGGCATGCTCCGCCCGCGGCCCCGCNCGCGCCCATGCCACGGCGCGGGGCCGGCGGCTCGGCTGAGCCGGCGGCGCCGCCAGAAGCCAGGCGGGGGGGCCATGTCCGGCGTGCCGTTCCTGGCTGACCCCGGCCACCATGTGCCAGCCTTCCTGGCAGGCTGGCGGCGGCTGTGGGTCGTCCGGTGGGCGCGCCAGCGCATCGTCGACCCCGCCCTCGCCATCCTGCGCAGGTGGGCCCCGCGCCACTCTGCTCCTGCACCCCAATCCAGCCACCTCTGCACCCGCCAGTTGTGTTGCTTCTGCACGAGCGTGCATTGTCCTGGATGTGCAGCACCACCACACACAATCACAAATCTGAGTGAGGCAGGATGTCTACCAACATCCTCGCTGAGAGTCGGATCAGCTGTGCCCATCTTTTCCTTATGCTTCTCAGATGATATAGCGAGGTGGCTAGTATCTCCTCAATGTGGCTGACTTACACCGACCGCTGTTGTGGACAAAAAACCTTAGGGGAGGCGATCCTAAGACGCTATCGCTGTCTGTGGCTCTTGGTTTCACCCTTGGTGTCTTCCCAATCTGCGGTATGCACCCAACCCAATTCTGCAACTGGCGCTGTACTCATTCTCGTGATGTTGCTTGTCATGGTTATCTCCTCTCTTGATGGTGAGGCTCATACTACAATTGGAAGCTTTCCTCACGTTCCTGTTGCCTTCTGGATCGCCTGTGATGATGGATTGTCCCAGTGATCAATGCAGTAGTAGTGGACGGTGTCTTGCAGGTCTGACAGCTGCACTTACAGCCTGTGTTGCCCTCTTGATGCGATCCCGGTGCAATGTGCCTATCATGATGATAGCCAACGTTGTCGCAACACCTGTGGAATTGAGGTAATCAATCTAGAACTACCTGGAGCTTCTTGGCAAGGTAGTGACGCTCGTGGTGTGCAAGTCCTATAACGCTGACAATGTTGTTTGCTTTGCAGCTTGATTGTTCCATATATGCGACTAGGAGAAACAATTGTAGGGTCGCCAGCCCTTTCATTGACACCAGATGCGCTTTGGAAGGCATTGACTGGCAAAGCCAGTGGAAGCATCATGCAAGCACTCTTTCACGCGGTATGATTGCAGCTTGCGTCTGCATGTGGTATGGATAGCAAGGAGCTTGTCCAGAGATTGGGTCTTGTCAGGACTTCTGTGGTCCTAGATCATATTCATGTCGAGTTGCCGACAGTCAAAGTATACATCTGCAGGAGGTGGTCCTTGAAGGAGGTTGTGTGCTACCTGCTGGCATCAAGTTATTTTGCACTCACCTGCGAGGGTATCCAGATGATTGCGACGTGCATATTAACGCCTCCAATGAGGCAATTAAAGGTGGTCAAACTTAGGGGCGAAGCATCTCATGCACAGCTCATGATAAATGTCTGCGCAGGTGCTGGGGTGGGCAATTGTCGCCCCTTTCATGTGCTGGGGCCTGTACGCTATGTGCCTGCCCGCTATGCGGCAGATGAGCCGGAAATTTTCTGCTCCAAATCTTCATACGCAAGCTCTTGAAGATGACAGATCCCACATAACTGCCTTCTGACAGAGGTCATGCAGATTGAGCACTGCAGCTGCATCTGTGCAAACCATTGTGGTGCTGGCAGACCCTCAGTGTCAGATGCCATTGCACGTTGGAGTTCTGGATCTGTTGAGCTGAGAAGGGTCTCGCACGTGAACAACTTTCTAGCCCAAAGTAAGCTCACTGGATTGAAGAGTGCATGCCCTCTTTCCAGTTTCTACCATTCCTACAAATCATTTTAATCACAAGTCACAATCAGATTTCACTTGTAGTGCACTCGTGTTCGCTTGACAGGGTCTTCAGTTAATTGCCCTTCCATGGCATCAAAGTGAGCAATTCAATTACTGCACAACAATCTGTGAAACACTGGATATATTACAACTGCTGTCTGAAGGCCATGCTTGTGTTCGGGGTCCTCTGGGGACAGCATAGAGTTGAGACGGTCTGCAGAGGTGTTCAACCTAGCAGAGCCAATTGGCAACGTACACAGACAATGGCAAGGGTAGCTAAAAGAATTAGCACGTGAAGCCAAAAGCTCACGATGCACTTGCCTATTCAAGCAAGAATGATTATGGACTCCTAAAGAAAGTACCTCATACGCCGGTCACTTCTCATTGCTCGATATACTGCTTGGACCTGCAAAAGTCAACCAAGCATCTACTCAGAACCAGATTGAGAAGACAGTTGTCTGACCTCACAGAAGATGTTTCAGATTGAAACGGGTCTGCTCTCCTCGATTTAGATGTTCATCGTTGCAATCTCGTGCTAGTAACTGGCAGCCGAAACAACTTGCATGCATGTAACCGGCAGCTTGATTCGCTATGATAATAGACAGCGGTCCTGTGTCCTTATTGACTACAACTTAGCTGTCACACGTGAGAGCTCACCTGCTCACTGGACTCGACACGCATTGGACCAATCTTTACCGAGATGTACCGTCCTTGAGCTGATTCCCTTTGTCTCACTTTCCCCTGTAAAGCAGAGCAGTCATGAGTAGCTTGGTCTCTATGTCCATATAACAATTATAGACAACCACAGTACCTGACAGACATCCGCGCATTACAAACAAAGCATCTAAATCCAAACACGCACAAAGTGCACAGAAGTTAGCTATTGAGGACTACTATATTACCCCAACTGGGGTTTGGAGTACAGTCTCCACAGCTACGACCATTGACGCCACAAAGTCATCGCCTCCCTCGCCAATGGCAGTGAAACCCCGAGCCATAGGGTACTGATTAACCTGTCCACTCAGCCAGGCAGGGGAGGGCCTCCTACATAAGACAACAGCAACTTAAGGAGGATGCGCTGAGGCGGAGAGATGAGCCTGGAGATTTCACAATATGTTAGGGGCAAGTACAAACAGAACATCTCAGTGCAAGTTAAGCTCATATGCACAGCTGCTTTAATCTGCGGCCAGATACTGTCTGTGGAAACCCTTGACCTGTATGCTTCAATTACTCAATCGGACCAGTGGTAAAATTGACCTTTTCATCAAGCTGCTTCCAGTCAGCAGCAGGCGTCTCAACACCTCCAATGACTAGGTTTGTGGTCTTCGCATATCGTCCTGAAGTCTTCGATATCTCTGCAGAGCGTGACCACTGTAAGGACCTAAAAGGGATATCCTGATCCTCGGAGTCCAAGTTGCGGGACTCCGCATTGGCTCTTAGGCACAGGCCATGAGGAGCTGAGGTGCACAGATTACAAGACAAGTTGACCGATACGAATTGATGCCGCGGAGGTGGATGATGCTCAGCTTCAGCAGATGAGCTCACCGGAGATCGCCCTGAGGACCGCCTCCTGCGGTGGAGACCCCCCGGCGAGCCCCCCTGCTGGCTGCTCGCCGCCATGACTGCCAGTCGTCGCGCGCGCGAGGTGGACTCGCAGCGGAGCCGCAGCGGAGGCCCCGCGCCGGCAGCTCGTCGCGTAGCCGGAGGAGCCGGACGGGCCGGGCGCAGCGCGGCGGAGAGCGCGGAGGCGGATCCGAGCGCCAGCGGCACCGCGGCCTCCATGGCGCGCCCGGCGCGCGCCGCACTGGGAAGCAAGGGAATGAGAGGAAGCGGCTGCTGATAATACAACAACCGGCCGGGTCCCTACAGACGGAATTCATAGGGGTCCGGGGGTGAGCAGCTTGGCCGGGGTGGCTTTCAGGCCGGGTCGCCGTTCGCCCCGCCGTTTGCCCCCGCCGTCACCCGGGCACCGTGTGCAGCGTGGCAGCTACGCCACACAATTGAAAAAGGAATTGCTGTTCCATTCAGAGCCAGACTGTCATTCTCTTCTGCTACAGCTCAAAACTTGCCCACAAATCAAGAGCTATGTGGCCAACTGCTGTGAGCAAGCGGCCAGCTCGAATAGTGTGCACAGATCAGTGAAGAGCCAGTATGGCGCCAGCAAGAGGATGCTGGCACTGCAGAATGAGCAGCTTCAATGGCTGGCTATGGTTACAACTGTGGCGTCTGGCCAGCCCGCGGCTATCTCTACTGCAGACAATACCGTTGAAAGATCGTACCCAATGTGCAACTGCTGGTCACTCACGGCTGAGATCAGTGAGGGCTTTGTCATCGCGAACAACCTAGCGCACGATGGACCAGACACCGTGGCAGGCCAACTCACTCTTGGCCCACGGGTGCCTCAGCCTTCTCCTTGCAGCCCATCACTCAGCACTGGCCAACTTCCTTCATCTTCCAATCTGCAGAAGAGAGAAGGCGGGCGGTGCGCATGAATTTGAAAGGGAGGCCAATTCTAGCCTTACAAGTGACCTGTTAACTGGGTAATGAGCAGGCTAAGGGGGACACTGATAAGCCCGAGTGAGCACATGCATATCTGACAGGCTATACTGAGGCGCCAAACCACCACCACGGAAGCCATTTGCCTGGGCTAATGCACGACCAGCTGGTGTATCGCGAGTGCCTGGGAGCGCTGTAGACTCAATGAAGAAAGACGATGCAGGAGCGGCTCTGATGTAGGAGGGCCTCATGACAATATGAAGCACCTTCCTCAAACTTGAACGCAAGCCTCAGAAAAGCTGGCACGGAATGGGGCTACAGTCAAAGAAGCTCGATACTTATTCAAGATGGATCCTAAGTGTTGAGCTGACACTCTCTTACAAGACCTGCCTTCAAGCTGAGATCAAAAGCAACTGGATCACAAGCGCTGGAAAATTTGAGGGATCCAAAGCTACTCTAGTCTTCTCTGCATAACGACGTGGGGAGGACATATCAATGATGGTCAACACACTAAGCTGAGTAAGCACAGGCTGATGTTACGGCCTGAAATATGCGGACCCGCTATCTCTGCGCACAGCAGGCTGTACAGGCCCAAGGTTTTCTACGCTCAATAGGTGACAGAGACCTCCGACATCCTAAGTTGCCCGATCAGTGGTGGGGTATGGCCGGAATCTGGCATCCTGGCCACGTTGAGTCTGCCTGCCTGCGACGCCGTATGTTGCTGAATAGGCTGCGGAGCCATTTATGCTGTTATCGGTTGCCGCTGCGTAGCCTCCTACCCCAACTCCTGTCCCTGCGGCAGTCCTACCCCAAGCGGTCTGGTCATAGGCAGAGGTGCCATACATGTCAGCATACCCACCATAGCTACCACTAGCTCCCCCACCACCAGCAGTGGTACCGTACGTGGCAGCACTGCTGCCATAGGCGCCTCCTCTCAAAGCACCATAGGCACCGCTGCCATAGCCGTCGACACCTGTGCCGTAACCGTATGCGCTTGGTACATAACCCCCGCTTCCTCCAGTTGCAGCTCCTGACCCGTCTGCCACGTAAGCGCTGGTCGCTCCATAGCCGCTGCCGCTGCCTGGACTGGATCCATATGCAGATGCAGCGCCGCTGCTGTAGCCGCCGCCGTAGGAAGTCCTTCCGCCCGCCGAGGCACCATAAGCGGCAGGGCTGCCATAGCCCCCCCCATAGCTGCCAGCCGCCGTCGCCCCATATCCAAGGGACCCATAGCCTCCGGCACCATAAGCATCGGCCCCATAACCACCATTGGCAGTTCCATAAAGTGCAGTATCGCCGTAAGCGCCTCCGCCGTAACTGCTCCCATATCCATAGCCTCCCCGCAACAGCTGCGCCTGGCCATATCTGTCGCCTCGTCCACCATAGCTACCCGGGCTGCCCCCTGCTCCAGCCCCATAGCCATAGCTGCCCACGTAGCCACCTCCTCTGCCTCCGTAAGCACTCCCTCGGCCAGTGCTGCCTCCCGGCTGCGAGAGCTCCTTGGGCACTGCCCGCTTGACCTCCACCATCTTCTCATTCAACTCGTGAAAGTTCTTTTGCAGGACGGCGTCTACGGCATCTTCTGAATCATACGTGATGAAGCCAAAACCCCGAGGGCGTTGCGTGTTGTGGTCGTACATCACGACTACGTCTGTGATGTTTCCAAACTGCTCAAAGTATTTCCGGAAGTCGTCCTCCGTGACCGACGATGCGAGCCCGCCCACAAAGATCTTCTTCGTCCTGACGCCCTGAGCGCCGCCTCCGCCGGCAATGCCCCCGCCACCAGGCCCACCACCGCCGCCGCCACCAATACCACCTCCGCTGTTGGGCCCTCCAGAGCCCCTGGCCATGCTACTCTGCTCGTCTCGTGGAACGGCCTTCTTAGCCTCGACCTGCACAGGCACAGAGCAGGAGTATATGTAGACCGCTCGAGAAGACACCCCATGTGCGTGTTGCATGGGCGACAGCAGAGACCGGAAGGCATGCATTTGAAACTAGGTCGCGATCAAAGATGAATTAAATGTATATAATGTGAAGTGATGGGGACTTGAAGGTAGTCAGAACGAGAAGCAGCAGAACAACCACCACTGGCAAACGTCATGACCCACACGGCGGCGGCCGGGGCCGATGACCCACCTGCCGACCGTCAATGGTGTGCTTCTCAAGGACGACGCGATCGGCGACCTCGGGGTCGCTGAAGACGACAAAGCCAAAGCCGCGCGCGCGGCCAGTGGCGCGGTCCTTCATGATGACCGTGTCCACGACCTCGCCGTAGGCCTGAAAGTGCTCGCGCAGCTTCTCCTCGGTGGTCTCCCACGAGATGCCGCCGATGAAGAGCTTCCCCTGATCCGACTCCATGGCGGCGCCGGCGGGACGGCTCCCAAGCCCTTCCTGGCGGCGCCCCGCGGGCGCCACGGGCGAAAGCGCGGGCGGGCTTGGCGCGACCCCCGGCGGTCAAGCGCGGCGCGGGCGCGGCATCGAGGGCGCGACGGATCCGCGGGGCTAGAGGGGGGGAGTGGGGGAATGCTTGGGTGTTTCTCGGGGGGGTGGGGGTCTGTGCGGCGCTCGGGGCGAGTGAAGTAACTGGGCAGGACGGGGCGGCGAGGGGTGCGAAGTGGCAACCAAGCCCCCACTACCCGATGTCGGAGCAAGCGGCCGGCTCAGTGGTGGCCCCAAGACGGCGGCGTGCCGTGCCGCGGGGGCGAGCCGAGCCGCTGGGAGAGGGCTCCTCCAACGGTGCGCACGAAATGAAAAGGTGGGCCAATTGAAGCCAATAACCGGTTCAGACAGAAGCGAGCGCAAAGCAGAGGGAACGGGGTGGCGGCCCCCCGCCGTCACCGTCGCGCCTGACGGCGCGCCGCTTGCACCCGATCGGGCCGCCGCATCGGACGGCGCCCCGCGCCCGGCATCCTGCGGCTGTGGCCGCCGGGGGTCCTTATCTGGCGCGATACGCGGGGAGCGCCCAGCGGCCCGCTCCCTCCGGCGGGGAGTGTATTGGCTCAAATAAGGCCACCCCTTCATTATCATGCCCATCTCTTTCCCGCACTCCGTCCGAAGCCAGCAATTGACAACGCTTTTAGCTGGCCCGTTTGTCACGCCCTTGCCCCCGCCCGCCAAGTCCACGGGCGTCGCCAAAGCCGCCGAGGCCGCCGCCGCCGCGCCGCCGGCAGCTCGGCGGCCCCAAGTGCTACCCTGCGCGACTCCGCCTGCCTTTCCACAGCGGCAGCTGCTACCGCTATCCTTCGGCAGCGCGCGATGGCGTCAGGCGCCGTTGTCTCGCAATGCCAGGCCGTGGCAGGGCCCCTTGCGGCCCTGAGCTTCGGCGAGTCCCAGGCCGTCAGCGGCTCGCGTCTGCAGCCCGCCAGGTCCGGGCCGGCACTCTCTGCCAGATCTGCCAGGGTGGTCGCGATGGCGCCCAAGAAGAAGGTACCCCTGCTGCCTTACTGCACCCATTGCCTGAAGCCTGAGCAGTGCGCTGTCTTGACTAGCCAACGTCGCAGGCTTCGATCTGTCGAGCAGGATAAACACGGTACTCTCGTCGACGTCGCGTCATCATCTCAGCGACGTGAGAGCCTGTTAAGTCGTCACCAGCGGTGCAGTGGCTTCTTGTTGGAACTGGGCGAGCATGTATAGGAGGCGCTCCAGCAGATCGCCATACATTTGCAGCCCAGCGGCTGAAGCTCTGATGACTGACAGTGTTGGCTGTAGCAAGGCTCAGTCACCGCTCTGTCTCTGATCTGGCCTACTCAGGGTATCAAGCTGGATGATGTCTGGAGCAAGAAATGGTACGGGGCTGGATACTTCTCTGAGGGTGGACAGGCGGCGCCCGTGAACATTGCCAAAACCCTTGAAAAGAAGAAGATTCTCAGCTCTGTGGAGAAGGCTGGTCTTCTTTCGAAGGCCGAGAGCGTTGGACTTTCCTTGTCAAAAATTGAGAAGGCAGGCCTCCTTTCAAAGGCCGAGTCGCTCGGTTTACTGGGCCTCGCAGGTCTGAGTTCAATCCTTCTGGTTCCATGAATTCTGAGGCTGATTGGGAAAGGCCCTCTATCAAATCAATGCTCTTGACAGTGACAGTGTCAACTGCATCGTGATTGCACTATTCTGTGGTGCAGCATAGCTTATCACCATGCCCTTGCTACTGTTTCTGTGCAGAGAACTTTGCAACCTCGTCGCCTGCAGCGCTTGCTTCGCTTTCTCTTCCCTTCCTTGTAGGCGCCATTGCTTTTCCCATCCTCATCTCCGATGAAACCTCGCTGCTACTGGTTGCCCAGTACACACTAGCTGCCCTGTCTGGAGCCCTTGGGGCTACCCTTTTCGTGGGGAGCATTGTCCTCTCCGGTCTGCAGGCTGAGGACTAAGTTGCAGGTCTGCTCCGTCTGCCCTTCGAGTACCCTTTCTGGAGTGCTCTTGAAGCAAGTGTAACCTTTTCAGGAAGACAAGAGTGTGATCAATGTGTGAGAGCAGATTTGTTGGACTTTGACCAGCTATGCTGGCCTGCGTGCTGGCCTGCGTGCTGGTATTGAGCAACTTTAAGCCCACAGATTGAGGTGTGCATCAGTCAGCTTGCAGTCCAGCAATGCCTCATTCCAACATGCCAGCTGCAAGATCATTGTGCAGTCTGCCTGGTCAAGCCCATGTTGTGAGCATGCCAAAGAAGTTGGAACATCTGATGGAGCCAACAGTTCACCAGTCTAGAGACACGGTTCAGGGTTTGGGGATGGAGATCTTTGTCCTTTTAGTTTAATGGCATTTTGATGGCAGCACATTCGATGTGTACTTATGCGCATTCTTCGAATTCCTAGCTGTAGGCGGAGTAAACTATGTGATCCATGGGTCTCCTACAGGCAAACAGGCAAAATACGGGGATGATTTGAGGCTAGGGGTGAAATGCCAATCAAAATTGGACTTTAGCTGCTTATCCGCGAGAAAAGATTGAGGTAGAGCGTATGGAATATTTGATCAGAGGTAGAGCACTTAGTGGGCTAGGGTGGCCAAAAGCCAAAACCAACCCCAAGGAAAGTCCGAATACTGAGCTCATTAAAAAGCTATGTTAGGCCGTGTGGTTGAGTTACCTATCAATGGAAAGAGTGTACACCAGGTGAATGGCAGCCGAGTAGTTGTGTCGGAGTTGGGGGCCGATTGTGCTTCGACTTTGTGGCATGAAGCCAAGGTGGTGGACATGGAGTGCACGACTTGGAAGACCAACACCTGCTTTCAATCTGCTCATGTGATGAGGTGTGACAAGAGCCAACAAGGGACGGGATGGTGAAGTGCTCCTGAGGGAAACATGGAGGCGCCAAAAAGTTGGTGGAGAAGGTCCTGGCAGCGCCCTGTGCCCTGTGCTGGTCCGTCATTGCAGCTGGATCTTGCAGGGTAAGGCGATAGACAGTTGAGGTGGCTGGTGGAGACTCCAGGTTGATGAGAGTGTCACAAGCCAATTCTACAACCTAGCATGGCAGTCTGGTACTTCAGCCAGAACTGATTTCTGTTATGGAGCTGCCTTGAGACTGGCACTTCAGGGGCGGTTGCTGTGAATGGCCAGCTCAATATGAACTGGGCAGACTCAATCATAAATAAGGCGTCAGTTGAGAGGCCGGTGCCTACCTACAAGAGAGCAGCCTCGACAATATCGGGCTTAGGAGCCCGTCTCAGCAGGCGAAGGTTGGCAGCCTAGATAAAAACCTCCAGTCGCCGGGTGCCACTCAAAGGCATTGGCTGACTGGCCAGGGCAAATTAGAGATGGTGTGTAGAAGTGGCACGAGAGAAGGTGCGCGGTGCGCATGGCATGAACGGAAGGCCAAGCGAGCCAATACACTGTCCATCTAAGAAGGCCAAAAACGTTGCAAAGCATGGGGCCCACGAGAAGGCAAAGACAGGAGGTGGTGGAATTGTCGTGTATCTGAAACAATAGAAGGCCAATATGGTGGGAAGCCCGAGTCAGCAGCTAACGATAGCCATCTGGCAGCAGAAGTACGATGCGGGACTTGCTGGCCATACCGCGTGCCAAGAGTGGTCCACGGAAAGAGGACCCGCCGTTGCTTGTACGTGGTGAGCGCACCTGCTCGCTCCTCGGACGATGAGCGAGCTGTCAGGCTCAGTGGAAAAAAGCCTGAAACGAGCCCATGCTGCTAGCCCGGCCCTGCTCCGCCGTCCGCCCAGCCGCGCCCTCCCCCCGCCGGGCCCCACTGCAGCTGCAGCCGCGCCGCCGATCCTGCGCCGCCGTCGGCCTGCGGCGCGGCGCCCCTCTCGTGGTGACCGCGGCTGCGGCGAGTGGCGCGTCGGCGGCCCCGGGGCTCGCTCGTGGCCCGGCCGGCATGGCGCTCACGCTCGCTGCGGGCGGCGCTGCGGTTGGGCTTCTCGTTGTTGTCAGCTACAGGCTTCGCCCCAAGGACCCCATCATGAAGGTTGGCAAAACTCCCATGCACTCGCTAGCCGTGCCAATGCCTTACGGCTTCAATCTGATCCAAAGAGCCCGGTGACTTACGTTGTGATGACGTCTATAGTGAGAAGCAACTGAAATGCCTTCTAAGCTTTGTGTCTGTTCTTGTGCTTGCCTGTGCTTGTGGCTGCTTACATCAGTACTTGTCGCACAGACGACCGAGATCCAGGTGAAAGGCTTTGGCGTACGGCCTATCACTGTGGGGATTCTCCCTGTAGTTTCGATCGATCTACATGTAGTCTGCATAGGTAACATGCTTCGATGGCTCAAAATGTGCTCTGCTTGCTACCGACCCTGCCTTCATAGATGCTTATGTTCAGAGAAGTGCTTGATAGCAAGCACTACACTGTACTTACTCTGACCGAGGAGTGTGCAATGCTCTGGTCATTGACATTGAAGATTTTGCACCAATTGCAGTCTACACAGAAAACCCCAACGTTGCCCCAGTCAACTACCCTTCGAGCACTATTGACATCTTCTACAATGACCAGAAGGTGAAAGCATTCCCGGTCAACAACTTCGTGAGATGGGCCAGACTATCATGAATCAGACATGGATGGGCATGTGCAGCTGGCAATCATGCCTTTCCCACTATCAGAAAGGCTCTGTTTGAAATAGACTTGCTGCTGCTGCTGAATTAAATCCATGGGAGCAACAATCTCATGCATGCAGGTGGGAGAGTGCTATCTAGAGAAAGGGACTCTGCAAGCTTGGGAAAAGACTACCCTTGAGCTCCCTGCAGAGCTAAAGGTCTCTTTTGTTCTGCCTGGGATCTAAGTTAGCTTCTTGTATCTTAGATATTTGCATGCCTGATGTGAGCATATGCTTGGCCCTCATATACAGACAGGTTACACTGAAGGGCCCTTGCTTCTTGATCATGATTCGACTCGTGTAACTTGATCATGCCTCCAGAGTACGACAGGTGCAAAGGCCGGCAGCAACTATTCAACAGCCGATTCTGATTGTGCGAGACATTTCTGTAGACATATTCTGGAGCAGAAAGAAGCCGTGCATTCAGGAGGCTATCTTGTGACGCCTCCTACTGTTTCTTGTGGTGTCGTTTGTGACGTTGTGACCATCAGGGCGTTGAAATGGGAGCCAGTCAGGGCATGAACCTGTTGAACGATGTTATAAACCGCAAGCTCGTGCTTGTGGCTGTCAGCACGTTTGCTGGCGAAATAAATCTGCTGAAGGGCATCATCAGACATCGTTTCACGGTGCAGATTCAGTATTCGATATCATGTGCCTGCTTGCAACATAATGTCATTAGTAATTACATTGTAGTTGACCGTAAAGGTTGCTGTTTATTAACCAGGATGCACGTTTTTTGATGGTAGCTGATGCAGTACCACAATCCTAGATGCTTTTACGAATTGATGGGGACTCTCTCAGCATCTTCTAGACTGCTGTTGAAGAGGTGCCTGAGATTGACCTCTGTGTGGCACGGTGTAGATTGTCTGTCGCAATGACATCACATTTGATCCTCTGACTCTTGGAGTCACTGCAAGCGACTCAAAGGCTTACATCAAGCTTTTGGAAGAGCCAGAGCAATCTGAAGAGGTACACATTGTATTTCTGAGCTTACAGTCTGAGTGACCTGGAATGTATACATGTCAGAAGTAATACATTGAAGTGCTTATATTTGACTGAGTTCTCTGGTAAGTGCATTGCATCAATACTCATGGCAATCAGTATTGAAGGAGTGAATCAGTTTCATTTTGGACGATGTCGTGCAGGGGAAAAGTAGAGGTGCAGAACAGTTGGATGTCACAGAGAAGGTGGACGCTAGCACTTGATTGCAGCTTGCTCATAGTTACAGAATGATAAGGTGGCGTTTAAAGAGTTGAGCTAAGGTCATGGCAGTAAGAATGGTCAAGGGTGACCATCGGATCGGGCATGTGCCAACCTCAGTAGGAGATCTGCTGGCTGTCATGGGCTGCTGTTTTCTCAAGGGTTGCTGTTCAGGTAAGAAGTTCTGACTACCAACACATGAAGGATTGGTTGTCACGGGTTCTGTAGCCAACTCTTCAAAGTCCTGACCACCACACCAGAATGCGCTGAGTATCTAGCCACCTGTAGCACTTTATTGTACAAGGCTGCCACATGGCCTGCACAGACAGCTAGCCTGCACAGATCACAAATGCTTGTAGCAGATGGCGCACAGTAGTAAACTATTACCCTGTGCGCAGAGAGTAACTACGCCCATGACCTTATAAGCTAAGCATATGCCAGCAACCCATGCAGCCACCGTTAGGTAAAATTCGGTCTTTGTTGGGAACTACTCAGGAATTCTTTAATACATGGAGACTTGAAAGTATGTATGGGTTTAATGATACTGTAAGTCACTAAGTATCTATCACATACAACCCTTTTCACACCGTGCACCGCGGGGTCATGGCCCCAAAATACTGCTAATTTGGTCAAGAATGTTGGCACAAGCTTAGAGCTTATGTTGGATCGACGCAACAGTTCACAACTGAGCCAAAGCTGGTACAACAGAACATATTTTAACACAAAATGTGCAAAAAGTTGGAGAAACAATTGCAAAGTTTGTAGGTTCCCCACAAGATTGCAAGGTGTGAGGTAGGGACAACAGATCTGCCCTAAGTGCATGCTATTACCACATTGACACGAAAGGCATGGAGGAGACTAGGCCAAGATGGTCGTGGGGCATCCTCTTTGAGGATGGCCTCTAATTTATTACTTACATACACTGTCGGTGGCACTGCAACTCACTAATTTACAAGCAGCATACGAGGAGCTGGCCAGTCAGGCCCTCTCATCCACGCTCCCAGTGACACCCAAAACTGTGCTAAGGCAAAGAAGTTTGTCGGAGATGCTGGATCTCTTCTTTCAGACGATGGCTGCGAGAGGCCAGCACCTCGCTTTCCGCCTTGCCTAAGGAGATGAAATGGATTTAGCCTGACCAGTCTTTGAAAGAAGGAGCCTGAGGAGTGGTCGCTGCCACTGTGCACCAGTGAGGCTTGCAGCGGGCTAGAGTTGCTCCCAGATGGGCTGGAATCGGTCACCGCCATCGCATCAACCTCTGCACTTGAAGTTGCATCGAGCTGCTGTTTGACGAAGCAGTGCCTGGAATCAGAAGCAGTACTCTGATATTGCAGAAGGACAATAGAAAATTGTCTAGGGACATGTAAGGCATAGAGTGCAAGGCTTGCTCTGATGCACTTCAGAGAGAAAGACGTGTATCAATGCACAGGAAGTGCCTGCAGGCTAGTCATGTGCAACCTTTCAGATGAGAACCTACCTCTGGTTTGCGAAACTCCTCTGCCCGAGCATGGCAGGGACGGGGGTCCTCCGCCTCCTTGAGCCAATCGGTCACTTTCTGCACAGAGGAGATTTGATGCTCCTCACCAGAGCGCTGCATCTTATGCAGAAGGACATTGCCGTCCTCTGTCCTGGCACCCCACTGATCACGCCTTCCTCGCTCCATCATCTGCAGTAAGGTGGCATGCACACTTGGCTTGAGCTGTCTGGAGAGATGCCCTTAAAATGTGACAGTCCAAAGAATCACTCGGCAACGCGGCAGGGCTCACACCTAGCATTTCTCCTACACATGTTTAGACAGAATGCAATGCTGGGCATGTCATCTGCAGCTGCAGTTTGATGGAGACAGTGGTCAGGACAGAGGCAGCTTTCCAGTCAACTTGTCAGCAATTCAATGTACTCGTTCCAGCAAAAAACATGGGGATGGCCGGGTACAGTGGGGCCAGCTGTTCAGGATGGACCGGTGCTCACAAATGGGAGTAGTGCATGAGCAGCTGCAATGGAGGCTGTCCCCAAGAGAGCCGGGTCTTGTTGGCAGCTGTTCATTGACTGCCACGGACCGCCGTCGCGACCATGCTTGGCCCTCTTCTTCGCAGGCTTGCCATCAGGCTTGCTGTTGGCAGAAGAGGTCCTGGACACCCTGGAGCCACCTGAGCCCCTGAGGCGCAGGGGGTATGTGGGATACACAGTAGCAGGCTCGAGAAGCTCAGGCTGGAGTGTCTGCAAGTGGTGCAGCGTGAGGGGCTCCGCAATGGAGTCGAGGTCGTCGAGGCCGTCGATGAGCCCGGAGTCGCAGGAGCGGGCGCCGTCGGCCGTGTGAGGCATGTCTCGACTGGCTTAGGCGGTCTGGCGGCGGAGCTGGGTCTATGGGGCCACTGCGGGCAGGCGAGGGCGTGGCAGGAGCGGCTCCGGGAAGCTCATGGCAGGAGCCACGCAGCCACGAGGGCTGCTAAGCTGGGCGCTGCCGGGAGGCTGTCCATCGGCCTCGGGGCACAGCAGCGAGAATTGTAAAAGGTGGGTAGTGAACGGTCCTCGATGTCGTCGTCGCGGCCGCCGCTGTCGCCGGCGGACGGAGGATGGGAAGGCGTGCAAGGAGACGGGCGAGGGCGACGGGCAGAGCGGCAACGGCGGCCGCAGGCAAGGCGCACAGGCCTCTCGCGGGGAGGACGGCAGGGGGGAGGGGGGGGGGCTGGGAGGCCTAGCGAATGTCCGAGCGGGAGCAACTGGTCTGAAGGTGGCGAGGGGCAGTGGGAAGCCAGCCCACGAGAGAATGGGCAACGAACGTCAGGGAAGCCCGTTCGTCCGACGGACTTGGAAGGCCGGCGGCCCCAATGAAATTTGACAGTGCCCCGAATCGTGGTGGCGACGGACGTGGCACCGGGGAGGTGGGCCCCTGCGCGCCCCAGTTCACGGGCCCCGGTGGCCCGGGCTCGCGCCACGTACCCCCGGGAGCCCCAAAAATCTGGCCAGTCTGTCGGCAGGTATCTCGCAAAGATCTGGGGAGCAACGGATCCCCCCCGCCCGGCGCACCGCCGGCATGTACGTCGCTTGCACACCGGAATGTCGAACAGGCTGGTGTGAACAGACACCCGTGCGCTCCTGCGCGCCCTTGCGGGCCGCTGCCGATGGCGCTCCCCTGAGGCAGCGCGGGGAAGCATTCACACTGAATTCCTCGTCACGCCGGGAAGCCGCCACGGTGGCGGCGGCGGGGTACCGTGCGAGATATGGCGGCTCCCGCATCGGCCGCCGGGTCCCCGATCAGCAAGCGCGGCCCAATCGCAGCTCTTCCGAAAGGTCCGCTTGTACTTGGCAACTCGGGCCCTCTATTGCCTCTTCAGGCCCCGCAGTCGCTGCTTAGCTCGTAGTTTGGCCCCTTCGAACCTTGTCAATTCTTTTCGGGCTGGCTTCTCACAGCCCTTGCCCCCATTGGGAGAGCCACTTCTTCTATAACTCAACACAGACTCCAATTCTTCCAACGAAAGCAGAAGCTCGCCCAGTCCTTTGGGGGGCGAGGCCTGTGAAAAGCCAGCCCAGGAAAATGATTGAGGCGCTGGAAGGCCCAACATCACACAGCTATGCAAGACATTACAAGCAAATCGGAGCTCAATAACCCCGAGTCAGCAGCCGAGCACCCCGATCGCCCGGAGCACCCAATCTCCGAGTTCCCGTTTGGAGCACGACCCATCGAGGTGAAGCCCGCCGCCGCCTCCATTCTTACTTTTATTTGCCAATTTGGACGGGATCTCATGCCAGGGTTCTGACGCCGCGACCCTTCCCCCCTTCTCTCTTTTAACCGCCCTTTCCCGCTTCCTCCCCCTGCTTTCGACCGTCGCCCGCGCCCGCCGCTTGAGCTTCCCTAATCACCCTCGCTCGTGCTGTCCCGTCGGCCACCCCGCCCTTGGCGGCCCCGGCACTGCCGGCCCCCCCTCCCACCTCCGCCATCCCTCCTGCCACCTGCTGCTGCCCCACTCCTCTAGCAGCTCCAGAAGAAGTGGCTCTCCCAATGGGGGCAAGGGCTGTGAGAAGCCAGCCCGAAAAGAATTGACAAGGTTCGAAGGGGCCAAACTACGAGCTAAGCAGCGACTGCGGGGCCTGAAGAGGCTATGGCAGAACCAGAAGCAGACGCAGGACAGGTCGACAAGGCCCTCATCCGACTTCCGGTCTTCCTTCCTATCCCCGCCCTCCCTCCTGCCACTGCTGCTGCTCCACTTTTCTAGCAGCTTCTGCAACGGACGCAGGCCAGGTCGACACGGCCCTCATTGGCACTTCCGGCCGTCCTTCCCTCCCATGCCATCCCTCCTGCCAATGCTGCTGCCCACTCCTCCTATAGCAGCTCCAGCAGGACAGGTCGGCAACGCCCCAATCGGCACTTCCGGCTCTCTTTCCCCCCCCCCTCCATTCCTCCTGCCACTGCTACTGCCTCTCTCCTCTAGCAGCTCCAGAAGCGGACGCGGGAAAGAAGAAAGGGCTCGCCCATTGAGGACAGGGGCTGGTAAAAGCCAGCCCAGAAAAGAATGAACAAAGGACGAGAAGGGGCCAGGGGAAGTACGAAGAACAACAAGCACAAATAAGAAACGAAGCAGCGACGAAGCACTCAGTAACCCGCAGGAAAGGCTCCCAGGGGCTCTGCCGGCCCTCCTTCCCCCCCCATCCTTCGCCTGCCACTGCTGCTGCCCTACTTCTCTAGCAGCTCCAGTAGTTGCTAGATGCTAGCTGCTACGGCATATGATGTGCTTTGCCTTTGTACTTGGCCATCTTGGCCTTCGGATGTGTCAAGTACACGAAATGTTTCCTTCTCCTTCCCCGTCGGGACACCCCTCCGTTGCTTCGGCTCTTATTCCACCACCAATCTGCTGGGTCTTCGCCAGACGGAAGAGAGAAGGCGCGCGGTGCGCATGATATGGAAGGATGACCAACTCCAGCCAAGACGTTATATTGTTCAGGCAAAACATGAGTGCAATTAGTGGGGTATCGGAAGGCGGAAGGCGCGCAGTGCGCCTGAGAAAGGGACACCAAAGCAGAGCCAATACACTGTTCAGGCAGTGGAGGCTGCAGTAATTGAAGCCCTAGGCTAGAAGGGGCTACGAGCAGGGCGATTGCATGGCTGGGGGGAAATTGTAGTACTCCTAAGCTGCTTCACTCATTACTATCCACAAGTGAATACATGCAATATGAACAAGCTAATATGGGAGACAGAGTTCCGACGCAGAAGGTCGTAAGTGCGGGGCTACCGGGCCTGGGGGCCCGCCCTCTTTCGGGTGAGCCTCCGTTCACTGGTGCTTTCGGTCCCAACTCTCTCCATTTTTCTGAGGCTTCCACGTCTCAGATCTCTCAGCTGCTCGTTGGAAAAATTTTATCTGCCAGATCTGGGCGCCCGAGGCAGTGGTATGTTTGCCCGGTAATCATGAAGAAGGAAAGCTCGGCAGAAGTTGCCGGTCAAGAGGACGGCCGCAGATGATGTTACTACACGACGTGGTTGCTAGTCAATGCCGTATAGATGGCTTGACAGAAGCCTGGAGAGGCTAGACATCTCACCATGCGGACACCTGATTCAATGATGCTTCTTTGAGCAGAGAATGTGCAGCCTGAGGTCTTAGCGCAAGACGGATAGGTATCAGCGCTGAAACGGAAAAACAATGGATATGCCGTGGAGACCACTGTTAGATGTAAACGTTGACATTGACAGATTGTCAGACCCTGAACAGTTGACCAAGTTTCGGCTTGCAATCAGAAAATCTGCAGGAAGTTGAAGGTATGGAAAGGTCCTACATTTGAAGCTTATAGAGGAGGCGTTCTTAGATGGCCAAGCAGTAAGCTTGAGCGCAGTCCCATGTATCCAAGGTGCAACAGGCACAAACCTAATGACCCACTCCTATCAATCACTTTGCCAGTTAGCAATGGGCAAAGAGGAGGGAAAATGGGGACGCCAATACAGTCGGAAAAGAGTACATTTACAGGACAACAGTTTGGGCAAGGTCCACTCACTAACTTCACTGCTAGGTCAGGATGCTCAGTAAGCATAAGTTGGGGCAAGTAATGAGCAGCTTGTCTCGATCAACATGCTAGTCTGCATGCCTTGACTGGCAGACGCACTAGAATGAATAAGTCTGAAGTCATCGCCTCCATTCCCGTTTGATTGAGACTCTGTACTCCTCTCCATGTGAGAGCTATGACGACGAAATGTGAAGGTGGTTGCAGATAGTCATTCTAAACATTTGAGCTACTGTGCTCTCTTGACCACAAAATGAATGAAGACAACCTAAGACCTAGGTTCCCTTCCTTCTCAACAAAGTACTGTTGGCTTGACTTTGCACCTCTGCATACATTTGAGGATAAGCGACAGGTCAATTGTCGAAGGTCAATGGAGCGCTGTGACCTTCAAGTTACTGCAACGTTGTTAGCTTGCTAACAACGTTGCAGTAATTAGGGGTCCATGGTAATAGAAAGGGCGCTTTAAGTGGCAAATATGTAAAACAAATTCAGTCAATAAAGCCTGCTGGATACTAGAATGGCTACTACTGAAGATAAAGAAAATTAGATCAATACAAAATAGCCGTACTTCGTCAAGAGGCCAGTTTGACTGAGTATCCATATAAAGCCACGTTAACCTTGCAACAATCCAGATGCAAGAATAGCTTCTCCCATGCTGCCCTAAGCATGATCCTGGAGTTAGATAACTCAGAGTGAGAGATTGATAAGCTGTTCTTGGAGGTGCCAGTCGACCAGTGTGAGGAGCTTGAGCACAATTGGCATGTCAAATATGCTTCCTACAATTGAGTTTCACAAGCAAGGAACCTGAATATCCAAGAGTCCTGCTGCGGTAATTCTTTCACTCCAAGCATCATACACTGGCCATACTATGAGTGCCACATCATTGAGCTCAAATTTTGCATGCATGCAGTGGCCGTATTACGTGTGCTACATCATCGAGCTTATAGATTTACAGGCTGCTGAGGATGAGTCTTCCTGCTCCGGCTGCTGCTGATGTTGCTCCTGTCGTTCATGTTCAGCAGCCTCCACTCCTTGGCTCCTTCATTTTAAGTCGTTCGCTCAAAATCTCCCTTTCTCCATAGACCAGCAGACCCTTAACATAAATGGTCTCTGTGCGAGGTCGGATCCTGTGTGCCGCTAAGAGGGGATCTGCGTCTGAACCGCCGAGACGAGGACGGTCTGACCTCACACAGAGACCAGTCATGCTGACACAGACAGCCGAGGCCCCGATGTCATACAGATTCCGACGTCACAAAGAAGAAGAGCCACACAGCCACATAGACAGCTGAGGCTCCGCCCTCACAGAGTGGCATCCATGGCTGGGGGGCACCAGCGCAGCAGTCGCCTCAGATCGAGAGTTGGTAGTGAAACCCAGTGTGCCAGGGCATCCATTCATTTCCTTCGGATCTCGTCAAAATTTGTCGTACTAGCCGTTCACAGCCCTGCCCCCATCTGGAGAGCCACTTCCTTTTTACAGGGAGGCTCCCATCGCCCACTAGGCTGTCAGAGGATTACCCAGCCCATTCGCTGATTCGCCATATTGATGTACGTGACAGACTGGTTCACCATATTACTACCAATTTGAAAGAGAACATTTGTAGAAAGATCCTGCTCGTGTGGACACCTGGAGTGGGACAAGGACGTATACAATCTGAAGCCCAGACACACCTTGGTTGCTGGTTGTCTCTCACAACGGATAAGATAGCAGACTTGCTTGGCCACCACAATTGTTTGTGCTCGGGCGACCTAATGCTCGTCATTCTTCTGAAGGGAGGCCAGATGACCAGTCACCTGAGTCCCACTTCAGTTGGTCAGACATGCTACACTATCAATAATGAGAAAGGTGACACTTAATGACACGCTAACACTTTAACTCTCTAGGCAAAGCTCAGAGATGTCTGGCCACCAGAGATCACATGCAGCTTCGCCGAAGAGCAACATACACTATTCCCAAGTCGTGGACGTGGGTTGGGGTGATAGGCCATGGCTAATGTTCCCTTTGAGACAACACAGCGGCCAGATTTGCATAATTCTACATTGCTGCCGGCTGGCAGTACGCCCATTTAGAACTTATAGCTAACGAACGAGCCAAGGTGGGCCAGAGCCAAACGGAAGCAACCTGTGTCTCCTCCTTGCAGAAGCATATCTCAATGTGGACCCTGCTGATTTGTCACCCAGGTGCCTGGCCAACCTCATTTGGCTGCAGGCTTGGCGCCTTGCCCACTTTGGAAACCTCTGATGCTTGCATACCAATCGTGCTTGCACATCTTTGTGGCTGGGTCATAGATCCAGTATCCATTCTTCACAAACCTCTCAATCTTGGCATCCTTGCCCAGGATCCAGTTGTTGTGAAGAGTGAGGCAGCCCAGGGAGAGGCAGGACTCAGTCACATTGGGAGCATCCCAAATACTATGCACTGCCCCGTTGGGATGGATTTTCCTGTCCAAGAAAATAACCCGTAGCCCATTCCACCTGACACATTGCAGGAGACATTATCTGGATTTGAGAGCGAGGCAGATATATAGGACTGAGCACTGTTCATGGCGGGAACCACCAACTTAGAGATAATTACTGCACGCTCAGTAGAACATACTCATTGAAGCTTCAATAGAGGCAACCTTGTCACCAACTTACTTGCACTCTGTGGGACTGGTCAAGAGCTCGCCCTTCACACCACACAAAACATCATAGAAACTTGGCTGCTCTGACAACTGCAAGCAGAGACATACAAGAACGTCAGATCCTAAGCATCAACTGCCTGAAAGCCCAACTTTCAGCACAGTATATTTGCTTGAATCTCTCATCGATGCAGCTCAGATGAGCTGAGGGAGGCCAGCTGACCTTTGTCTTTGAGGCATGATCTGTGATGGCTTCAAAGGCCTTGATGGTGAGAGGGTCCGAACGTGCAAAGTAGAGACCAGAGTTGATACGACGGATGCCACTTGGAGGCAATGTTGCATTAGGCTCATTGCTCTGAATTGGGAAAGTACCAGGTCCAAATGACATCATCTGTGCAGTGGAGGTGTCAAAGCAGTGGTTCATTAGCATAAGTACCTGCAAACAAGATGCTGCTCATAGCTGGATACATCTTCCTAAATCACTACCTCCCCTCATGAATGTAGAAAAGCAGCATTGGAGAAGCGCAATGTGACTGTCGCTTTGATACACTGACGAGCCCGTGGCAGACCTGGGGGAGGGGATTCTTGAACCAGACAATGTCGACATCAGTCCACAGGACATTGTAGCCCTGCTTCAAGACATGTAGCACAGCTCTTGACTTCAGCTTGGTGAATTGGCGGAAGCACTGGCTGCCAAATCCACAATCTTTCTCATTGATATCCTTAAGGCCAGCCGAAACCTGCTCATAGTACACTGCCAAGCCCTGCAACATCTCCAAGCTTTACCGCCGTCAGTATGCATAGATACATGAGTGTGCAGTAGCACATAAGTCAGTACAATGAGGCCTGCGAAAGGCAATATCAGGTACTTCAGGTACACATACGGTAGCATATGGCTTGTAAAAGGCAAAATATATACCTAGTACCCTCTGCTCTTAACCTTGAGAAGGACATCGCTTATCAAATACCTGCAGCGAAGAAAGATGACACGCAGATGGCCTTTGAAACAAACCTGGAGGAATGCAAATCTGTAAAGATCCTCGTCAAGGGCAGCCACGAGCAGATGTTGGCCTAGGCCAAGCTGGCGGAGCCGGCAGTTGAAGTTCATGAGCATCTCATTGTAGCCGTTGGTCACAGCCACCAGAATGACCACCTACACAGCCAACGCACAGAGAGTACCATAAGGGCAATATCAGTAACTTGTCAAAGCCTGCGCTGAGTGATGTCTTGCATTACAACGCTAATATACTCAGAGACCCCAAGATTTAGATGAACATGCCTGTTTCATCTAGCTGCTGAACCGGGTAATATGTCTGCAAATTCTAAAATCACTAATTCCTGAGTAAGCTCAAGCATTCACAGCCACTCAGCACTGAAGTCAATGCGAGAGCCATACCTTGTTCTCATCTGCCACATTCGGCAGCAGCTGCTCGAGCGTGTGTGGGAGTCCGGGGATAGCGGCTTTGCCAGTCCCTGCAGCACCAGTCTCTGCAGGGATGGGGTTGATCTCGAACGCCGACTTCTTGTCCACAGAAATGCTGCCACATGTCCACTTCTTCTCCAGCAACTTGGGATCTGATTGAGTGGCATTGGCATATGAGGAATACTCGCAGGAGCAGTTGGCTGGGCGTATGCGCTTCAACAGGCACATGCTCCGATCTGCGCAAGACGAGCAAAAAGGTCAAGGTATGACCTTATCAAGAGCATGCTCACACACAAGCTCTTGTTTCAACAGCAACAACCTCGTAGCAGCCAAAAAACAAGGACTGCAGTGTAGCTGAGCAAGACAGGTGTTCCTCAAACTTCCTACAACAGCTAGGCAAACGAGCAAGACAAATGTTACGTCTTCTCCACAACAGCTAGCCCAATGACATGCTTGTCCTAGGGCAAGATAGACACAAGGAGTGAACCTACCTACACCAGGCTCATAGCAGGTAGCCATACGCCAAGGAATGTGGACAGCTGTCCCTTTCTGATTTGTGTAGCTGCCCTCCTTCTCAGCAAGATGGATATTTGCAAAGAGCTCGAAGCTGCTCTTCTTCTTCTCACTCCAGAAATTGACGCCAACCTTAGCAGATGTTGCATTGTCCATAGCAACATGAGCATATGAATGCGCGACATGGATGCTGCTCCAATTGGAAGCGCAAAAGATGACAGACGAGGAAGTGTGTAAGTATATGTTGATGACAGTGAAAGCAGGTACGCCATAGAAGTCCATCAGCTGCATCCTCATGGCAGCTCGAGCACCACTGTGTGGTATTGAGGATGTCCCTCACTACATACAAATTAAGAGGTCCAGTGACCATCTAAAGCTGCTGTAAAGTCACAGCCACTCTATAATTGGACATTGGAAGGATACCTGGTCACCGAATCGCTCGCATCAATAACCTCCCGGGTGCCAGAGAAAATCATTTCGTGTGTCATCCAGTTGTCATACTTCCCGCGCCCAAAGACAAATGGTGGCATGATTACCTGTGCCAAACAACACTCGATGTGAGCATGACCAGTATTGAAATGAAACTTAGGCTTGCATTGGCATTGTGCATATAACAGCATTGCTACTACAGTGCTTAGACCAGAGTGGTTGATATGTGGTAGCCTCACAATGCCAAGTGAGCCGCAAATAGCAGTCGGATAACGGAGAATGATGGTCTCACAGAGTAAAGCGGTGCAGGTGAGTTGTTCCACAACCAGAAGTCCACTCCTCCATATGTGTGCAGACTTCCATTGGCACGCGTGTAGTTGTAGATGACCTCCTCATCGATTTCTTTGGGCGGAGCCTTTGTGCTCCAGAGTCCCCTGGGTGGCTGAATTGTGTCTGGCAGACCTTCGAAGCTGCAGCAGACAAGAACGAGGAAAGATAGTCACATATATTAGCTCTCACATGGCAGGGTATCAAAGTGGCATGCCTTCAGCAGCCGAACCACAACACCAGAAGCAGTGACTGCGACTTGTGGCACCACCACACAGATTGCAGCCATGAGTACAGTCTCAGACAGAGCACCCTTGACCGAGCTAAGGACACTGCATAGAAACAGAATAGGCACACAGCACTCCAACAACGTGCACATTTACCGAACCTGCCGCCAGAGGAGAGGATTGGCTACGCTGGCCTCACCTAAAGGGGAAATCCTCTTTGACATCCCAGCGCGCCGCCGTTACCACAAAGTCCTTGAAATATGCAGCTACCTTCTGCACTGCTGGCAGCAGATCGTTGAGCAGGATAATATCCCCGTTGATTATCATGGAGAGATCAGTATCTGCTGCCTGGGCACGAGCCATCATACTGAGACACGGCACACAAGAATCACACTTGGTAAGCCTGAGCAATAATAGGTCAATTATCTGGTCTAGTATCTGCAAGTCCTCAAATCATAAATACTCGAAGCTAATCTACAGCCCTGTATGAAGCACATGCAGATGATAATTCCAAAACAGAGTCGATGGGGCAACCTGTGGAACTGGGGTACACCCAAAAAATTGAAGTCTATATTTTTCTCAACTGTTAAATAGCCAGGGAATTCCTCTGCAAAGCCAGAAGCCACAGCATACACTTGCAAACATTGTTAGGATCATTCTGTTAATAACAGTCAGGAAACGACAATGCCCAGACGCCTTGGCAAAAGACCACGAAGACAAGACCACAACTGAGGAGCAGTACGTTCACGAGGTGCACAACTGAAAGTATGGTGGAGTCTACACATGTACTGTAACTGTGCTGGTGCAGACAGGTAACCACTCACTTTCCAGCTCAAAGAAGCTTGGATCGTCTCCCAAGATGACAATTTTGGGAGTGGGCTGCAGCCGAAGCCAAGACAAAAGGGCTCGTCTCTGGCCGTCGTCTTTTTCTCCAGTGTAGCCTTTCGGAGCACAGAAGATCGTTAATGAGAGGGGCCTTTCAAGGGGTAGCGCCACTGAGCCATCTGCACGGCCAAATGGTGCAACATCAGCTAGGTCATCAAGTGTGGCAGTCCAGCAGTCATTCACATTCTATGCAGCCCGTCAGCTCTGAGCTCCTGCACCTGCACTGAATCCGCTGCTGCTTTGAAGAAGCAGAACGATGCAGATTAACTATCAGCACACCACTTGTTGGACTGAATGAGACTGCCTGTAGCGAGCAACCTTCCACATTCTCACAGATTCTTAACCAGGATCTAGAAGACCAACTTAATTGCACTCGTACCAGTGCCAAGCTGGGTGAGTTGCGGCAGGTTATCGGAGCCACCGAGCTTGGTGCTCAATAGCAGGCGGCGAACGACTTCCTGCCCGCCCTGGTCCACGCACTTGGCAGACACCTTGTGCGGGTCGATGTTGTGGAGGAAGACCGACGAGGACCACATGGCCGTCAAGAAACCCAGCAGGAACACAAAGGCAGCCATGAGCGGCGATTTGCCAAGGCCCTGCTTGAAGGCTAGGAAGAGGCCCTTGCGCTGCGCCATGCTGATGTCCAGCGGCCCTCCGGCCGGGGCACTAGTGCTTCGCAGCAGGGACTGGCCGCGGGTTCCCCGGCCCCACCACCCTCCTTGCTGGCCCTGGTGGTGCTCTCCATTCCCTGCGACACCGACGGGAAAATGGCAAGTTGTAAGTAGACGTCAAGCTTAGAGCGCGGCAGATAGAATGTAGCTGAGCTTCCAGGCCATGTAGAATTTCAGGGGGCCCTCCATATCTGGCTTGCAGTGATCGGAACCACTGCAGATGGGGTGTACACGCCAGGGCCCCCGTCGGCCTTTGGACCCTTCGGAACCTTCTGATGGTAGCAGGCGTGCAGACCACATCGGCAGGACCAGTCTCCAGGGGTCAGATCGAGGGTGCCAATGGTTGCTTTACCGCACCTGAGAAGGGCGTGGGGCTGATTGGGCTGGACGACTTCTCGGAGCGCGAGGTGCTGCGCAGGATGAGGTTGGGGCTGTCGCCGAAGTTCGTCGACACGGCGTCCGCGATGGCGGCCATGGCAGGCGGCACACAGAGAGCACCGCTGCCGCAGAGCCTGCCTCGTTCCCTCCGCCACCGCCGCCGCCGCCGCCGCCGCCGCCGCCGCCGCCACCACCAAGGGGTCGCAAGCGAAAGCGGAGGCGGGGCGCAGCCNCGGGCCCGCGCCTCTGACGACGGGGGCCCGCCGCCCACGCCCGTCCCCACTCGCCCCATGCAGCCCCGCTGTTCATGTAGCCCCCACTTCTGGCACTAGCGTTTGCCGGGAGTTTCTCAGCCCCCATCTCTGTGGTCTCTTGCATAGCTGTGCGGTTCCGGCGCCTTTCGGCCCTTGGACCTCATTCCTTTTTCCTGGGCTGGCTGTTCACAGCCCTTGGCCCCATCTGTGAGGATATTTCGTGTACTTGCGAGAGCCACTTTCTTGGGGGAGCTCACATCGTTGTGTATTTGCTTAAGTTGGCCACCCTTCCATTTCCTGCGCACCGCGCCTTCTCTCCCGCCATTTTGCCTCCCCCCCCCCCCGCGTGCGGGCACGCGCTCTCCGACCGCACCGCGCCGCGACGGCGGCGGCGGCGGCGGCGGCGGCGGCGGCGACGGTGCTGTGGCTTCGGTCGGGGCGGGAGCGACGTCGGTCGGCCCATAGATGGAAAAATTCGTATACTTGAAACGAACTTAGGCCAAATGGCCAAGTACAAAGGCAAGCACATCTATAGACCTACATAACCTACAGTAGATTGACCCGCTCAGCAACCACGGGTCAAAACATAGAGGTCGCTAATCAATTCCTGAATACTAGATGGCAGCAGACACGAAGCCCTTCTGCCACCAACTAGAGCTCGCCCAGCTTTCTGGTGCAAAGCATTATTAGCCTGAGCAAAGAAGAGGCCCCCACCTCCTTTCGCGCGTCTGCCCGCCCCCGCCGGGCAGGCCGGCTCCGACCGGAAGAGTCTCTCTTGAGGTTTTTTGGGCGGCTCTCTCCGGCTCTTTTTGGGCGGCGGCGGCCTCCGGCTTCCGTCAGGGCGACGTCTTTCCGCCTGCTAGCTGTTCCACTTGCATCTACCGACTAGAGGTTACTGAGAGTTAGAGCAAGCGCGGCCAGATTAACTGGTGGCTGGGAGAGGCCAGCCCAAAAGAATGGACAAGGTCTGAAGGAGACGGAGTGCTAAGGACAAGAGTCCGCTTGCTGCTGTCTCAGTCCTTGGCACTCCGGCTCCTTCAGACCTTGTCCACTCCTACGGGCTGGCCTCTCCCAGCCACCAGTTAACCTGGCCGCGCTTGCTGATTTTGGGCCCTGTTCAATCAATTGTCGGCTTGCTTTTGTTTCTGTCTCTTGCCAGCCTTCGCCCCTGTCGAGCTGCTTCTGTTCTTCTCCTCCCGACTTTCACAGCCCCTCGACACCTTCGGAAAAGGATGTTAACTTTTCCCGGCCCCTTTTTGGAAAGCGCTGTATCCTTCTTCTCCTGCACTAAATGCTGCCAGAACAATGCATTGGCTTGAATTGGCCTCCCTTTCATTCCATGCGCTCCGCACGCCTTCTCTCTCTCTTTCAAGGCGACTAACGCGTTGGGCACTTTGTTCATTCCTTTGGGCTGTGGCCTCTCACAGCCACCAGTCAATCTGTGAAGCGCTGTTTGTTTCTTAACGACTGACACATTCGGGCCAACCCCACTGTATTTGCCTCCAGGGCAGGGCATGCAGTGGCCAGTGCCACTCGAGCAAGGAGGCATACTATGCTGATCATTCGCGGAGGACGAGTTCTTCCCCTTGCCATCGACGTCCACGGGGCGTTCGGCGCTCGGTGGGTCGAGCGCCAGCACCAGCTAGTGCAGCGCTGTCCCGACGTTATGAACGGGGAGCAAGCCGATTTGCACGTGGCAGGCTCTCTCGCCCAAGCCCATGCGCCTGTCAGTATCGCTGCCGCTGTCAATGGCACGCGCGTTGATTTGCATGCCGTCGCGCTTTGGCTACAGCCTCTAGCTATAGACAGGGGTTCGCTACCCTGAGACTAGTCTCTCTGACCTGCGGCTGCTTGACAGGGGATGTCGAGCATCCAGTGGCCACTTGAATCGCTGTGCGCTTTGACTCTTCTCTGGCCCCTTTGACTTGGTTTATTCATTTTTCAGGGCTGGCCAATCACAGCCATCGCCATCTACTGGAAGACTCTCTCTTCTCCAAAAGAAAGAAGTGGCTCTCCCAATGGGGGCAAGGGCTGTGAGAAGCCAGCCCAAAAAGAACTCACAAGAATCCAGAAGAGCCTTTCTCCGGCTGCAATCTACTCCAACTTGCGGCGGCTACTCATTCTTCTTTCTGGGCTGGCCTCTCACAGCCACCGCCCTCTATTGGACCAATTAGTGCTATTTCAACCAAGAAGCATAAATTTGATGTATTTACACAAACGAAGGCCAAATGGCCAGGTACAAAGGCAAGCACATCTAAAGACCTACGTAACCTACAGCAGATTGACCCGGAAGCGTCCTTCTTCTTGATTGAGTACCATACGTAACACACCCACTTTGAGGAGATTTTAGCCCTTGTCAGCCCCTACTTAAGTCCAGAATTTTGCGCCTTTTGATAGCTCACCTTTCCTCCTTCATTATACCTTTGTTTCCGTCGTTCCTCGTACTTTGTAATTGTCCACTTTTAATGGGCTGGCTTGTCGCAGCTCTCAACTTAGTACGGGAGAGCTATTTCGTTTACATTTCACATCCGTTGCCCCTCTGAATGGTAACTCTTCCGAGTGGCGGTGGCTGTGAATGAACAAATGAAACGTGCAGAGAGTATGTAGCGGATTAAAAGATCTTGTTCATTCATTTTGGGATGGCCTCTCACAGCCATTGCCGTAAATTGGAGGAGCTGTTCTCTCTAAAGTAACGGCCAGCCCAGAATAAGCAGTTCCTGCCTTCCTACCCAAGCTCTAAAACAGGCTGCAGAGGCTGCAGCAATCCTTGGCACGCGCGCTGCATCTGCGTGCCGGTCGTGTCTTAGCTGCAGCCTCTGGCCCTGGCGAAGACACCTCTTTTCTTTGGCTTTGGACATTGTCCATTCTTTTTGGGCTGGCTTTGCCAGCTACTCTTCTCTATGGGCGAGCGCTTTTCTCTTTCTTCTGCGCTCTTAGCAGGCCCCTTCGTTTGTTTCAAATACGCGTTTCCTTCGTAGCTGCTTAGCGCTTTTTAGGCCCCTCCATCATTTGGCCCCTTCGAACCTTTGTCATTTCTTTTTCGGGCTGGCTTTTCACAGCCCTTGTCCCCCATTGGGAGTGCCACTTCTTTCTTAGCCCCTTCGGACCTTGTCAACTTCTTCTGGGCTGGCTTCTCACAGTCCTTGCCCCCATTGGGAGAAGGCGCGCGGTGCGCATGACATTGAAAGGGAGGCCAATTATAGCCTCACAAATATCCTGTTAACTGGGTATTGAGCTGGCTAAGGGGGACACTAATATCCCCAAGTGAGCACATGCATATCTGACAATCTATACTGAGGCGCCAAACCACCACCACGGAAGCCATTAGCCTGGGTCAATGCACGAACAGCACGAAATTGGGAGCCCCACTTCTCTTTGGGAGAGCCACTTCCCTGTGAGAAGAAGCAATCTTTAAGGAAGGAGAAGCAGCAACTATAAGGTAAGGCGATGGTTGTTGAAAGCCAGCCCAGAACAGTTGTTGCCTTACATTTGCAGAGCTGTTTCTTTCCACCGGGCGCATGAGATGAAAGGGAGGCCAATTCAACCCAATACATCCACAAAGGATTAGCACGGAAGAAATACTGATTCACCAGACGTTTTTCATTCACTGGAGAAACAGCTCTTCCAAGAAAAAGAAAGGGAGTGGCTGGGAAAGGCCAGCCCAAACAAATGTACAAGGTCTGAAAGGGCACTTCCACTAGCGAGAGAGATGGCTTGACCGGCCCATATAAACAAGGAGAAGTGTCCGAAGGGGCCAGAAAAGAGAGAAGGGCTCGCCCATTGAGGATAGGGGCTGGAAAAAGCCAGCCCAGAAGCGCTGAGGCACACAGCGGCTCAAAGTGGCACCCACACTTTTTCCTCAACCTGCCCGCTCGGCGCCGGTAAAGCCACTCTGGCCCAGCAACCCGACAGCACGGACCCGCCCGCCCGCCCGCCCGCTGTGCCGTACAGCCGTATGGCCTCATCTCTGGCCGTCCACCTTCCGGTCAGAGAAGCAGCGGCCCCGCCGCTCAGCCGCGCCCACGGGCCCCCGGGGCCCATCTGGCCTCGGGGACGGCGTGACGCCGCTCCAGCCGCCTTGTGGAGGCGCAATTAATGAACACTTCCGGCTCCGACCACCAAAAGGGGGGGTGCCTGTGCAGGGCGCCACTTCGTGAAGATCAGCACACGCCTCGCTGTAGTCTCTTGCATAGCTGTGTGGCTTTTTTTGGCGCGTTTCGGCCCTTTGGACCTTGTTCATTCCTTCTGGGCTGGCTTGTCACAGCCCCCGCGCTCTCGTGCTATTTGCGCCTTCCGGCCCCTTAAGTCCTTGCACATTCCTAAATGTATGAGGCTGGCCTCTCACAGCCATCGCCCTCTACTAGAAAGGTTTCCTCAAACAGCCACTGCCTTGCATTGGAAGAGCTAGTTCTTTCCTCGCGGCTTGGGCGCCTCGCGTGACGGCGCGGGTAGCCAGGGAATAAGGGCGCCCCGGGGGCCCCACCATCACAAGCCGCGCGTGCCGCGGCGACCCCGCGCGAGCGCCCGCTGGGTCGGTTTTTTCGGCGGGGCCTTGGCGTCAGCTCCCCTCATCAGTGGGCCCCGCGGGCCATGCGCCGCCGTGCCCGCGGCGAGCGCCGCCCCCTCTAACCGCCTACCCCTTTCCGCCAAAAATGGCTCTGCCCCGTGCTGCCAAGTGGCACCTGGCCCTCTCTCGGGCACCGCGGACAGGCACGGCGCCGCCCAGGCCGAGATCCGGGCAGCCAGATGGAAAACTCTTCCGGGTCCCTGCCCCAAGGCTGACAGTAAGCAAGCGTTCCATTGGGAGCAAGCGCGGCCAGATTAACTGGTGGCTGGGAGAGGCCAGCCCAAAAGAATGGACAAGGTCTGAAGGAGTCGGAGTGCTAAGGACTGAGACAGCAGTTCCATTGCCGTGGCACGATCGTGCCCCATGAGACGGGAAGAGCAAGCGCGGCCAGATTAACTGGTGGCTGGGAGAGGCCAGCCCAAAAGAATGGACAAGGTCTGAAGGAGTCGGAGTGCTAAGGACTGAGACAGCAGTAAGCGAACTCTCAGTAACAAAGGGCGTCCGGGAAGGGCGTCCCACCTTGGATGAAGCACCGTTGCCAAAGTAGTGCTGGCACACGTAGCCCCATGTCCAGGAAATCCTCCATCTCATCAACATCAACACTGCCTTTCAGATAGAACGATCTCCATTGTGCATCGCATCTTGATCTATCAAACTCAGGTCAGCTTCGAGTGTTACGGGTATGCACATTACCAGTACAAATATGGGCCGTCTTTGCAAGCGCTCATGATTGTTTGTGAGGCTGAGGAGTTATGAGTTGTTCAGAGGACCGCCTTGAAGCTGTCAATACCGAGTGCTTAACAGCACAGTGTCTTTGCCTGCGTGCACTTTTGCTCAAGGCCGCCTTCATGTCATGACCAACATCATGACCAACATTCTTGTCATTTTCACGCTTCCTCGAAGCAAGACCTAGTGATTGTTCACTGCCTCTAATTATGTTGCCTCGCTGCTCTTGACACGTGCCTGTACTGACCTCTGATTGAACATCTGTAAGTGCGCATGCTCTGCGCAAGCATTTCGTACGAACATTTGTTTGCCTATCCCTCTCATCTAGATCAACCTCTGCCTCTGCCTTTGCCTCATCTCGCTGGCCTTTCTGCTAGCCATGCATGGCCTTCAATGAGTCGATCTTCAAGTAAGGCCAATGAAAACCTTCAAACAGAGTCATCTCCCTGATCTAAATTCACGAGTAAATGAAGTCAGGTCACCAGCAATATGCGCCCCTGAGCTGGGTTCAGACTGTGAGGCTCTACTACTACAGATGACAGCCTTCGCCTCTACTGTCGACTTCTCCTCTAGCGCACAATTCATGGGACTGACAGCTAGGGTGCTCCAACTACTTGTATGGGTGTGCCAGTAAGGCAGCTAGCAGCATCTTCCCCTCCATCCTTGACAACATGAGTCAGGGCCTGGCAACTAATACGCTTTACTAAGATGCAGGAATACATGGAAGCTGAAGAGCTCTGTTCAGCACCCTTGCATGAGCTGCCTGCAGGCTCTTGAGCTGCTTCTATCTGCCTCTAAAGTTGTCGTACGTAGCAAGCGGATCTGGATACTACACAATCTTTATGGCCAAGTACTGCAGCATCGTTGCCGACAACCATTGAAGAATGCCAATTGGAATCCACTGCTTCTCGTAGACCTGCACAATATTGGGTGCACTCGACTTTCCAGCTGTATTTCCACAAAAGACAACACAGTGGGCTCCAAGAAGTCAGTGAAATGCTTAAAAGATCACAGTCTAGAGTCATGCCACAGGCATGCTGTCTTAGCATCAGCAGCTCTGAAAGTTGAAATGACGCACTTATGGTCAGTCTTACAGACTACGCAACTGCCTATTCAGGATAGCCCTTCTCTGACATGACTGTACCTCCAAAGCAGCTCGCGTTGCTGAACATGTTATACGGGTCACACTTGATGTCACGAGCCCAGACTGTTGGTTTGCATGTTGGCATAGTGTGAGTCACTTGTAGTAGTCCATGGCGGACACGCAATGTCGGCTTGCCAATGTCGATGTCGGCTCGCAATTGCAGTGCCACTAGAGGTAATCGCACCAAGACGATGTGTAACTGGAGACAGGTAAGCATAACACTCTTGTCAGATCTGTGAGGTAGAGCAATATCCACATTTCAAAGTACTAGCTTTGGTGCTAGTTTGCAATTTGCCGGGCTGAGTTTAGGATTCAACGCTCGGGTAAGGACAATATCTGTCACATAGGTTTTGCCAGATGGCTTTGCCTTGAACAACTGAATGTCCGCATGCTAGTGGGTGCAGCCGCAGAGCGCCTGGGCAGAAACCTGTTTTTCTTGGAGAAGTATCAGGTGCTCGTTGTAAGTCTGGCCCGAGTCGTCATCAAAGACGTTGTCAAGTTGTGAAGCTTGTTGTGATTCTTTTGGATCTGCTTGGGCTGCTCGAAGATTTTGTTCCTCATCAAACGAAAGTGACCTGGCGCAGCTCTTCCTCGTGCAGGAACCCTGATCTCGAGCAGTGGGAAATGTGAATACCGTAGGTCTTGAGTCGCAGTATCGTTCACTCCATGCCACAGCCGCACCCTTCTGTACCTCTGACGAGCACTCTTGGCGTCTAGCCAGCTCCATGATGCTGTTGCACGGGCTTACGGATTCCCTGTGGTGACCATGCATGGTGTCATTGCCCTCTGCAGCTGCAAGCCAGCCTCTGAAACTGGCGAAGGGGTTGAGAGGAGGTACGAGTGGGCTGGCCGCGCTCCTCGAGCTCGGCAACGAAGGGGGACACTTGGACGTGGCACACGCAGGCCCGTCCGCAGACAGCCAGCTGTCAGGATTCAAGGCATCCAGGTTGCTGAACATCAATTTCAGTGTCACCATCTATTGCAACCGTATTCTTTGGCAGCCATTGCTGCTATTTCAAGATGGTGGCTAGGTGCCTTGACAAGGTGCCACAGACATGCTGAGGACAAACAGATTGTGTCACAGCGGCGAGCAGTGCTGAGATGCCAATGGGAGGTACCTGCGACAGCTGTCGCCGTGCAAGCGTGAGAGAGCTTGCCAAGCTGTCTCACTCTTGACTGGATGTGGAGAAGCCTTTGAGAAGCCACAGGTGTGGTGAAGCGACTCTCGGTAGATGTTGGAGAGCATGCGCAGTCGGCTGGCCTTCTCCTTGCTGCTTAGGCGCCGCCAGGAGGTGGCCCGTCCCTTGCGCGGCTTCCAGGCGATCAGGGCCGTGGCATCCATGGCGGGGTTGGGCGCGCTGTGCGGCTGCAGAGCTTGCCTTGAACCTCCCGCTTGGAAGGGCGTGGCCGGCTGGGGCGCCATGAGCCGCAGCCGCTTGCCTCGTTCGTCCTCGTCCACCGAGCAGAAGCGCATGAGGCACGCGCCGGCAGCGTGCGATGGCGAGAGTGCCGCCGAGCCCTTGCACGCCATGGGGCCTGGCGCAGCCCTGCTGCTCGGTTGGCTGGCGATGACGAGACAATGGCGAGGATTATGGAGGAGCACGCCAGAACGCTTGACCACGCCGCAGCGGCTAAGAAGGGCGGGCAGGATGCCAGGAACGCAGATTCCGGGTGAAGGAGGGTAGCAGCCGCTGCGGTGGAAAGACTGCCGGGGGGGTTTCAAGATGGCGCAGAGGAAGGGGCAGAAAGGTGGAGGAAGGGAAAAGGAGTCGGTGGTGGGGAGAAGCCTTTGCTGGCGNGAGAGAGAGAGAGAGAGAGAGAGAGAGAGAGAGAGAGAGAGAGAGCGGGGGGGGAGGAGGGGGGAGAGGGACGGAGGAGAGCGCACGTGGGCCGTGAGGCACATAGAAGCGCGGGCGAGCGGCGCGCTAGGCATTCGTATACTGGAACGGGCTTCTGGCTGGCGTCGGGCTGGACGCCCGGCTGCGTCTTCTGACGTCGGCTGACGGGCCAAGCCCCGTCGGGCCCGTTATACCGAGGCCCGTGAAACAGAACCGCTTGCCTACCTATCCGCTCCCAGCCCCCCTTTTCGGAAGCACGGCCGCGCAGTGCCGCGTCGTTCGGGCAGCCAATACGGCAACGGATCCAATCTCGACGTTTAGGGGAGGTTCTACAATAGAAGCAAGCGCGGCCAGATTAACTGGTGGCTGGGAGAGGCCAGCCCAAAGGAATGGACCAGGTCTGAAGGAGCCGGAGTGCTAAGGACTGATTGAAACAGCCCTTCACTGTAACAATGGGCTGTTAGAGGCCAGCCCCAAGGGAAACCTCCTAATAAACCTGGTCTCCTCTGGAAGATGTTCCCCTCATTTCTCTCTTCTTTGGACTCCCTCACCGTGGCGAGCAGCTTTGGTACACATTTGCCCCCTCAGAGGCAGCTGGCGGCGCCGCAGAGGCCGGCCACGAGCCCGCCGCGCGCGCCTTCCGGGTTGCCACCCTGCCACGCCGCTGACTCACAACGGCCGCCTGGTCCCTTCTGCGGGCAGCGGGCGCTCGTAGCCAGCGGCGGCAGCAGGGGGCCCTGTGCACCTGCAACGGTGGCAGCCGGCGCCGACTGCAGCACCATACTGCCGAGCTACTTTGGCGTCTTTGTCAGTGGAAGTGGAGAGCCAGAGTACGTGAACGGCACGTCGTCTCCGATTCTGCCGAGAACTGGTTCCCGCAAGAGCCACCATGCAGAAATTATGGGGTTCGCCTGCCCCTGCAAACAACCATAACAATACCCCGTCTGCCGGCCCATACCAGCGAGGCATCCGGGACGAGTTGCCTCCACCTGTGGTCTATGAGGTGAGACGGACCCTTTCTTTTACCAACACCTGAGCCTGTTTAGCTTGGCACGGTTAGTCTCTTCCGAGAGGCCAACTGAAGCAGGGCTTACTCCTGATGTCAAGTGCTTAACGATCGACTGACTGCTTGCTACAAGTCAGTGAAGTGCTGGCGGATGTACTGCGTCAGTGTGTGCTAGATGCGAGTGCAGTAGGCGCTAGCAAAAGCAGACCTTTGCCGGTGTGGAAGTACTTTGAGTTTGAAAACCCTCCAATGTTACCTTCTGTGTCTAGCTTTTTCACCACACTCACCACCATTGAGGCTGTGCAGGAACAAATGCATCGGCAGTATTTGTCGCATGCTGATGACAATAGGCGTATGTGAAGTGTCCTGCAAGCTTCACATCACAGAGCTCACATCAATCAAAAACTGGCTTGTAGCAGGTGTCATTCACCATGCTTTAGCAAGCCTGCGACCTTCGGTCAATGTTGGAAGGAGGCCTAACCTCAAAAAGCCTCTTTTGACTACAGGAAAGGAGGAGAAGAAATTGCTTCAAAAGCTGGTGCTGCTGCTTGCTTGCGGTTGTGGTTGCTCTTGTCGTCGCCATCGTCATTGCTGGCCTCATCATTTGGCTGATTTTTAAGCCCAAGGATCCCGACTTCCAGATTGATGATGTCAAGGTTAGTATCTGTGGCTATGCTAGCGTGTCATTGGCAGGCTTCTGCATGTAGTATTTCTGGAGGTGATCAGGCTTTAAGAGTAGTGTTTCAGTCCTTCCTTCATCACCACTTCAATAATTGGGAAGCATGGGTTGTGCACAATAGAGTGCTTGCATGGCACCCAAGATAGAATTGTGAATTTCAACGTTTCTCTCTGCAGGTGCTTAATGCATCAGTGACTACAGGAGCTGCCTCCAATGGCATACCATCTTTCCTACTCAACGGTGCTACCAACGTGACCGTCATTGCTCACAATCCTAATAAATTCACCATCAAATACGAGAATGTCACAGTTCTCATATCCTACAAGGACAACTTCATTGGCAAGACAAGGCTTCCAGTATTTAAGCAGAAAGGGCATGCCACGAACAACGTCTATGCAGACTTTGTCTTTAGCAACGTCGATGTTGTTGACGTTGGAGCTGACCTTCTTGCTGATATCACCAAGCGGAAAGTTACTTTCTTTGTCGAGGCATTTGTGATTGCAAGGGCAGAATATTCCGCACTGCGATCTCCACATGTCAGGGTATGCCAGCCACTGCTGATGCTTCTAAATATAGACCCTCAATCGCCTGCATGGATGCGTGATGCACTTCTGACCGGAAAGTACAGGATGTTAGAGTGCTCTCGTCACTTGCTTATGCTCTTATCTTCCTGACGTTGCTTTTACAACGGTCACAATTTGCACACAGTATCATTTCTTTCACACCGCACCCTCTAAACATTGCTCTTATCTGCTCAATGGATACAGTCTGTACAAAGAGGCACCAGTCAGAAGGAGCTAAAGCTTGTGCATGTTCATGCTGACATTCCGAGTTGTACAATTGCAGGTGCACCTCGGGTGCAATGTGACTGTGGATCCAGTCACTTCTGACTTGGAAAGCAAGTCCTGCGCATCTAAAATCAAGGGCATCGACTTCTGAGCGTCCAAGCGCGTACAAAGCTGTTGTCAACCTAGCCCTTGTATAATATGATGATAGTTCTATGATCTGCAGCAGAAAGACGCAGCTTGTGCTTGGGGACCTGGATGTGTCACTTGGAGGTGTTGACGGCTGCTATGTATGTTGTAGCACAGTACAGTTGCATAAGTCACAAGCTTTTGGGAGATCAATGACCTTTCAGGCTAAGTCCCAGTTGAACACTCTTCAAGTGTTATATTGGACAATTGGTCCAATAGATGATTACATTAACAACTGCGAAGCGCACTGGATCACCCTAGCACACCGGGTGGTTGAGTGAATGGTGGACCTAGCGCTTGAAGATATTGCTACAAGCTGCACATTCTTTCATTCACAAACTACATTGAAGGCCCCCTTCCTCCCATGTTCATGTGTCAAGCAACCGCAAGGTGGTGCAAGAATGACTTCAGCAGAGCTTGTACTCTGCATGTGGCACACGTATTCGAGTGAAAATGTGCTGGATGAGCAGCCAGAAGGGTGTTCGTCAGATTGACTACCCTATATGTTTGCCCCGCGCAAGATCATGGCCACTTGATTGACCTCTGGTGCCATCATAGGAGCAAGCAGACTCTCCAAGCTGCAAGACAGAGGAGAGATGTGAAAATTGTATTTTTTGCATTGCTCCAATACTTTGCTAAAAGCCATGTGCAAATTATTTTAGTACATTCCCCAACTTTGCAGTACTGAAAGGTCTGCCTGCTTGTGCAAGGACGTGACTTACTTTGTGTGTACATTCAGGTCGAGCAGTGATCTTGAAAAATCCTAAAACCTTGCCTTGGTTCTGCTTTCTGTACAATGTGTTGTTGATGTGATGCCCAAGCATGATCGCAATTGCAAACCTGCAGACTACTGAGTAGGGTGATTAAATAATACTTGCATTAGCACCCAACCAAGGTCAAAAACCATCCACAGAAAAGCTTGCCACAGGCCTCACCCAGGGGCTGACGAATCTCCGACAATCACATTTTGCCTTGGTACACTTGTGCGTAGACGAGTCATGTTCAACATGCTTGTGCTGCAGAGTTGGAACAGGAGCCCCTCTCAGAGCTCTCGACTGGAACACGGACAGCAACCGGCTAGACAACAGCACCACAGCAAAATCTTCTGATCTATGTTGGAAGTGTTGCCATGTTAATTATGTTACCGTGATATCAAATGCTAAGTGCTTGAACCTTAAAATTGACGAGTGATGCGCAAAACAAGAATTTCAGGGGATGTGTGTTGCTATTGACCATGTCCCACATACTGACGGGCCTTAGCCTTCAGTCTTGACATGACCGACGTCAAGTGATGAGCATGTTTTTACCTTGCAAGAACACCTAAGAATCCAAGAGCCCTTGGCAACAATGAAGAAGAACGATCTGCACTTGCACTGATCGCTGGAGCAGTGACCGGATCTGCAGTCATCAAATCAGCAAGAAGTGAGGAAAAGGCTGCTCAACAGACCTCCAGCAATGCAGTCAAATACACGGGTGTACTTTGTCATGGACACCAATGAGGATAAGGGAGTGTTACTGGCCCTGTAAAGAGTGCATGTCTTCACTTTCAAAAAGTCAGCATTGACGGCGTACCCTGTTGCCGTGCCCACAGAGTGGTGCTTCAGGAGGTGCCCACACAGGCAACGAGACTCGCTCCTCACAGGCATGCACTGCCGTTTGCAGACTGCAATACAAGGCCAGTCTTTGGCTCACAATCCTCGCGATACTGGAAAGTGAAGGTAGTCAGCCCCTGCCGCTTTCTCGCAAGCCTACCATGAGTCCACCTTAATCTGGACTGGGCGACACTGGCAGCGGAGGACCGCTAGAGGCAGCATGGACTTAAGGCAGCGCCGACATGTTAACTCAGCTCCTCGCTGGCTGGACGAGGGCACTTTGTCTGTGCAACCGCACCGCTGCATGTCCAGGCGATCACCGACCGGAATCTTGGCAGCCGTGGCTGGGCCTGGAGGGCCCGCTCCTCTCGCCCTGCAGCTGCGGGGGGGTCGCCATCATGTGGGCGCTGCTCGACGCCGCCGTCGACGGCCTCCTCCGCAGTCGAGGCAGACGGAACAGCCTCGCCGCGCCCATCGAGCGCCATGGAGGCGCCGAGGCGTACGGCCCGTGCTGGCCTTCTTGGAGGAAGCAGGCGCGCCTCCAGAGCTGGGTGGTGGGCGCCAGAAGCAATGGAGGCCCCACCCGGCCTATTCGAAGGCCCCGCGTGGGTCCTTTCTTCGGCTCTCCCGGCCGCTTCTCTGCGGCTCACTCTGGACGCGGCATTCGGCGGCGGCGGCGGCGGGGCAGGAGGGCGGCCTGGGGGATGGAGTGCGTACTGAGTGATGGAAAGAATGCGGCTGCTGATACATGAAGACGTCAGTGTGAAAGCCAGCCAGGTGCATACAGAGGCATTTCATGACTGTATTGAGTGATGGACGTTCTGAGCTAGCCAATTACAAAGGCGAGCACATCAATAGACGTTGTACATCACCGGCTGCTAAGCCGGCCCGCTCAGTAACCGCGGAATCGGCACGTAGAGGTCGCCAAGTGATGCCCGAAAACCGGACGGCAACTGACAAGCCCTTGAGGTTCGCGCGGCTCATAAACAGGATGCTTAAGAAAAGGATGCGGCTGCTGATATTTACATTGTCAAATATCAAAAGCGCGGCTCGAGGAGCGCCCCTAGCCCCGGCCCGGGAGCCGAGTTCGAAGGCGGAGCTAGGCTTGGAACGGNCCCCGCCGCATCGCGCTCAAGGTGCCACTGGCTTCGTGCCCGGCGCACTCGCCACCACTGCCGCTGCGGAGCTGCAGCCGCGCTGGCTCGAGGTCCTGACGGCGAGCGCCGCCGCCGCCGCCGCCGCCGCCGCCGGCGCGGGCGCTCTTCTCGCTGTGCTGCAGGGCAAGCACGTGCTCGTCTCCGGGGGCTCCAGCGGCATCGGCCTGGCTGCCGCCGAGCTGCTGGTGGTCGAGGGCGCCCACGTCACCGTCCTGGCGCGCGACGGCGCGCGGCTGCAGGCCACGAAGGAGCGCGTGAGTTGCAGCCACTCCTCTTTCCGGGCGCCTCGCGGGAAGTTGGAGCTAGCCACAGCGCAGCAGCCCACAATGTGCCGCCACGAAGTGACACATTGTGGTCAGGTTGCGGGCAAGTCCGACGTCGCAGACTGCGAGCCGCTGCACGCACTACAGCATGTATCACCGCAAGCCGACGTTAGCCACATTCGAAAGGCGGTGGCGTGGTGGAGCAGTTGGGGCCTGCATGCTTGCAGCTGCAAGCCCAGCGCGCTTGCCCCGGAGGGCACAGAGAGGCAATGCAGGCTCTCTCGATGCATCAACTGCTGTGTGCTCCCTTGGTAACGTCCATGGAGCCGTCTGTCTCCACAGCTGGAGCAACTTGTCAGCAGCACTGCACGCTCGGAAACCCACGTCCAAGTCGTTTCGGCCGACGTGCGCAACTCTGCGGCAGTGGCGTCGGCTGTGTCCCGGGCCACTGAGGCGTTCGGACCGATTGCAGTGCTAGTACACTGGTGAGCCTTGCTGGTGCTCTGAGTCCGCGGAGCATGACTGACACCACTTGCCGGCTGCCAACTGCTTGGCCTGGTGCATGCTTAAAACTTGATGTCTTCAGAATCATGCACTGGGCTTGCATGGTCTCAACTGGCACCTTTCAGGCTGCTCGCTTTGCAGCGCAGGCGTGGCGATGCCGGGTACCTTTGAGGACACGTCCCTAGAAGACATGCACCAAGTATGTTGACAGGCCCCATGTTGATAACCCTTCCACAGCAACGCAAGTAGAGCTCGTAGAACAGGCAACACTAGCTGCTTGATATGCTGGTCACAGCACCAACATACTGGACTGCATACAGTCATACAGGCTTACGTTGACTAGGTTTGGAGTTCACGGTGTAGGCCATTTTGCAAGTGATCAAAGCGAGTAGCTGTTGCTTGAGGAACTGTACTTCAACCTGCACATTTGGGTCCTCCAGTTTGTGGTTGTCCAGACCAGAGTCCGGGCTCACAGCCGGCTCATGTTGATCTCCATCCTGTTAAATGGCAGTGTCAATGCTGTCCCGTAGGTTGTGGACACCAACCTTTGGGGAGCAATTCACCTGGTGAAGGCAGCGCTTCCCAGTCTGAGAGAGGCCTCGAAGCTCCAAGGGCCAGGCAGCATCACCCTTGTCTCCTCCCAGGCCGGCCAGGTGCACAGTCTGCGTTTAGCCTCGTCCATATGGTTGCTCAGTATGCCATCAGCCTAAAAGGTTGGCGACTCCAGTTGCTGATAGCACTCGGAGGAGTATCACATTTGCTCACAGGTTTGTCTCTCTCAACAGCATATGCAGCATTGTCTAGCCTGCAGGTGGGCGTTTATGGATATTCCCACTACTCGGCGAGCAAATTTGCGCTGCGCGGTCTGGCGGAGGTCCTGCAGCAGGAGCTGCTACCTGACAACATCAGAATGTGCTTGGTTTTCCCACCAGACACCAATACGCCAGGGCTGGAAGAAGGTTGGTGCTGCCTCACAGCTGACGCCGCTTGAATCTTAGGAGGGAAGAACCCTCTCAGCACAACCTTACTCCTGATACTAACACTGTCATGCTCTTCCACAATGTCAAATGGTTATATCAAAGAGTTTGAATGCACGAGAATGTGCAACTTGCCAGTCAGAGAGATTGTGTTGGCTTATTAATGCTTGAGTAGAAGGAATAAGATGCTGTAGCTTGTCAGAGAGCTGTATATGTCTGTTCACTGCCGCTATGCTTGTGAGCTGCGGATTATCAATGCATTGTATGGAAGTGTCAACTTAGAGCATTTTCTCTTGTTAGCACTCTTATTGGACAACAGCATTGTCCTCTGTGCATCATACATCTCTATGCCTAAGAAATTGATATATTGTCAGAAGAGTTGTACGTGCGTTGATCTGGTGATTTGTTTCTTCATGCTGACTATGTATCGCTCTTTGGGTACATATTGAATGCTCTTACGTTGCAGCCTCTGGATCTTAACAATGTAAAGTCGACACGTGTGTGCTTGTACAGAGGACAAGACAAAGCCGGAGATTACCAAGATCCTGTCAACGAGCAAGGCAGTCGATGCCATGGCCGTTGCTAAACCCATGGTGCTTGGAATCAAGACTGGCAGATTCTTCGTGAGCGCAAACTTTGACGGTTTTATGCTCAACCTTCTAAATGCGGGGATGGCGCCGCAGCCGTTCTTCTCCACAGCCATCTTAGAGATATGCTTAGGCGGAGTTATGCGCATCGTGGCGCTTATTGTCCTCTCTGGCTGGACTTCGACCATCCGCAAGTGGCACAGGTTCAACCTTTGCTCCTCGCAACCATTGCCCTGTAATAAGTACATCATGCTTTGGCAGCAGGCATGACCTGCCGCAGCCGTCCACATTGGATAATCTGTTCGTCAAGCCTCCTCATGCATTAGCCTATCAAAGCACATAACTACTGACGGCTGTGCAGACCCTTGACCTCAGAAATGTATGCTTGCACAAAAGCCTGATACAGAGTCATGACACACTCTGACAAAACAATGCGCGCCCACTTTTGAACGCAGAGAGGCTGCAGTCTGCAAAAAGGGCCTGTAGACAGTAAGCTGTGAAGATTTTACGAGTACGTGATCCAGTGGAGCTTGGTCAGTATAAGTCGTTTGCGCCCCGTTGGCTCGCGTGGGCAGTCGACCTCTCATCGGCCACTGCGATTCGGCAAATGTCAGGGGCGGCAGCCACAACCTGGATTGAGAGAATGAGAGAAGGAATGCAGCGCACATTGAATGCAAGGGAGGCCAAGCTGAGCCAGTATATTCTACGACTGGTACAACAGCTGAGAGCTACACAAAGGGAAGCCCTAGGCTAAGAGTGGCTACGGTACCAGGGGCGCACAGCTGAATGGGGACAACAGCACCCACGTATGAGCACATATTCCTTGACAAGCATGCAGGAGAAGAAGCTCTTCTTTAAGGGGGCGATTGCTACAAGAGGCCAGCTCAAAAGAACCAGCTCTTTCTTATTTTCTATGCAAAACAATGGCTGTGAGAGGCCAACCCAATGGCACGAACAGTGTCTGAAAGGCCAAAAGGAATGGCCAGCTTGGGTTAGCTAGCTCCCACCGACCCTCAGTTCCGCCCCCCCCCCCCC
>WELB01000079.1:346561-394147 GCA_009602725.1 Spirogloea muscicola | reverse complement strand
TTAGTAGTTACGAGTGAGGAGCCTCACATCCGACAGACTAGCTGCCGGTAAACTATCCCCCTGACGAAAGCCGGAGGCCGCAGCGAGAGCACGGCCAGCACGCAGATGCAAGGCGTGGGCCATGGACCGCTGGAGGGAGACGGACAAGCGCATACGATACACCTGAGCCCACGAGCCAGCGGCGTTGAAGTCAGCCGGCTCAAAGCAAGAGGAGCCGGAGAAAGGACTACACTACAACATACGATATGCGTATTTTAGCTCCTTGGCCCGGGCGGCGCAGGAGCAACATCAGGTCTGAGTAGCTCGCTGCAGAAAGAAGTGGCTCTCCCAATGGGGGCAAGGGCTGTGAGAAGCCAGCCCGAAAAGAGCGAAGTGCGCGCCGTGAAAGTCCAGCCCTGTTAAAGTGGGCGCGCACTTCTCTCTCTGTTAAAGTGCGCAGGAGACGGCTCCTGCAAAGTAAGAGAAGCAAGCGCGGCCAGATGAACTGGTGGCTGTGGCTGGGAGTGGCCAGCCCAATGGAATGGACAAGGTCTGGCGGTGGCGATGGTAGCCCAGCCTAACAATCAAAGCCCGCTCCTTCGAGGTCCCCGCGCGCCCCCTTTCCCAGGCGGCCCGCCGGCAGCGGCGCCGACGGATCCGGCGCGCCGCTTCCCGCCCCGCGCCCCTCGCCAGCCAGCCCCAGCCGGCCCGGGCCCCCCGCTTCCGCCGCCATCTCCGCCGCCACAAGCGCCGCGGCCACCGCCGTCGTGCCGCTCCGCCGCGCGCTCGCCGTTGCCATGGTCAGGCCCGCCTCGTCGCCCGGGCTTCGTGCCGACAGTCGCATGCCTGCCGCCCGCCGATCCGCCCTCGCGGGGGCCGGCTGGCCTTGAAGTAGGCGCGGCCCGCCTTTGCTGCTCGCTTCGCCCGGCGAGCGCACGATGGGAGTCCAAGCTTTGGATTGCTGATCCTTGGCCCGGCGCCTCCTGACCAGGGACGGCCAACGCGGACGTACCGGTTCCTGCTTGTCGCCACACTGCTCGTCACGGGCTTCCAGCACGCAACGTCTGCCCTCGATGCCGACGACCCTATAGACGACGAGGATGACCTCCTTATGGACAATCCCCCCCCCCCCACGGTGGTGGCTTCTCCCACTGCCAATGCTGCCGGAGCGCCTGCAGACGACGTGTCATTGAAAGGTGGTCGTTGTGCCAACCGCAGCAAGTCTGTTTCTGGCATGATGCCGACGAATGTCCTCTGCTCTCAATTGCTTTCCACTGACAGCATGACTTACCGTCAGTTCTCCTCAGGCTCGCCGCCCTCTGCCAAACTCGCAGGTAATTGCAGCAGAGATGCTGTAACTTTCTGCAAGGACGTTAAGCCAGGAGGGGGTCGGTTACTGGAGTGTTTGAGTGCGCAAGTGACCCAAGAGAAGCTTGCCAACGTGGACAGCGGTATTCTAGTCGCCACTCACACTGCATGAGACAGCAGAATACCTTGCTTGCAAATCTGCACATTGCACTGTGCCAGAGGACTCGAAGGAGGTGTGCCTCCTTTGAGCTTATTAAATTAAAAGCCACGGGTAATGTACGCAGTCGGTATCTTCATCTGTAAGCAAATGCACTGGTTGTCTACAGGCCTTCAAGTTTCTGCACCTTGCCAGGGTGACTTGCGAGACTTCAAGATCCAGATGTACAGCAACTTGACGCTGGACAAGAAACTGTGTAAGTGACGAGTAAATTGTGTGAGGTGCAATGTAATAGTCCCGTGACAGCAGTGGGACTGTTGCGTGTATGAGCCATATGCAGGCCAGAGCAGTGCCAGGTCCTGAGTGGCTGTATTTTCCAAGCTGGGCTGCTATGGGGCTTGTTAGATACAATGGTTATTTTTTTGGAAGCAAGTCTCTGAGGCAGGCCTTGGAGTTGTTATATTGCAGATGACGCTTGCAGGGCAGATATTGAGAAGCACTGTGAAAACGACCCACAATTTGGAGATGACCTCCTTAGATGCTTGAAGTAGGTGGCAGTAGCTTCATGCAGTGGCATACACTTTGGACATAGATGGGGGCAAGTGAATGTAGATAGTGACATCTGAACCGTGATTATTGCACAGTGCTCTTTGTTTGCCTTCAGCTTCTCCACCACCTTCTGCGCTACCGATGCTCCTTGGACCTGGCTGCATAAGTCTGCTATACGTGACTCTCTGCCTTGTTTTTGTTCTGTGGTGGACCTTATGTTCAGATACAAGAAAGACTCTGTGACTCCAGCCTGCAAGGATGAGGTGTTCAAAGCTCGCTTAGATGCTGCAGTCGACTATGCCTTTAATCCAGGTCTCAAGAATGCGTGCAGCAAAGACGTCAAGAGATTTTGCAATGACACAACACCTGGAGGAAGTCGTGTACAGGCTTGCCTGGTAATGTTAACGAGAACTAATATGGATTGTGGTGCTTGTTACAATTAGCCAATGTATCAGGTCTGAAATATGTTGGCATAGGTGAAAGGAACAGGCAATGTATCTAGCAGTAACTCTTGAGGGTCGCTAGAGGGTCCAAGGTTGGTGTCGCTTGCACTCTGCGGCCATGAGAGGATGACTTGCTATTTGCTCTGGACATGGATGAATGGACATTTGTCTTCTCCGCCGGATGTTTGTGCTGCAGACAAGTCATCTGTTGGAACTAGGCCAGGATTGTGCTGAAGAAATGTTTTCTGAGGAGATTGATACTACCGATGACATCCGCCTAAATGTTCGCCTGTACAAAGGTCACTGCTTTTCCATCAAGTATCCACTATCTGCTTGCAGATTGTGTTCCAATTGTCTCTAATATTTTCATTTTAGTTTTGCATAAGCTAATTTACCCCCTAGACGTTTGGATCTTTTGAGGCATACTATGAAAGGCTCCTGTGCTTCAGAATACTGGCTATGCAACTCTGTCAGTAACAATCTGATTGATGCTTTTCCAGCCTGCATCAATGATAAGAAGGCCTTCTGCAAAGACGTTGTACCTGGTGAAGCCCGAGTTAAGGACTGCCTTGAAGCACATCGACTTGAATCGTCATTCTCAGCAAGCTGGTAAGGAATAGTGAGGACGGTTAGGTGCCTGACACAATTTCTTGACAGATTGGCTCCAAATAGGGCATGACCGGTTTTTAGATCAAAAGCTTCCTTGTTGGGTGGGTGGGTAGAGGCCTCAGTGCAACACCTGCTCAACTTTGACCTGCTACTTGTGAGGAGAAATTAGTGCTGGATGCTGTCTAAATCAGAATTCGCTTCATCATGTAGCAAAGGAGAATTAGAGAAGATGATGGCTCGTCGTGCTTCGGACTTTCGACTGGATGCAAACCTCGTCAAGTACTGCGGCAGTGACATTGACTATGTACGCCTGGATCACACCTCCAGATCGACCACATCAAAGTTCTGGTTGTTATATGTCTATCTGAACATTATTTCTGTTGCACCAGTACGACCAATCTGTTGCACATTGTGGAGGTGCGTCATTGCACACACTGACCTGGTCCTAGGTTAATGTATCTGTGTCAGATCTGCACTGAGGATGTGGAGTATTATGCAGTGAGGAGCCGTCATGATTCGGAGATCATACAGTGCATCCAAGACTTCAAGGACGAACTCACAGATCCCATGTGTCGCCAGCAAGTTCACCGACTTACTCAGCGAGCTGCTGAGGACATTCGCTTCAATTACCCTTTGGCAGCGGTTTGTAAAAGTAAGTGTGGCAGCTGGCTTGTAGCTCCACTAATATCTCCTCTGGACAGCACCACACCTACAGGGCTGCTTTGCTGCCACCCCCGCCCGCCTCGCCCCCCCCTTTCTCCCCCCCCCCCCTTTTCTCATATGACGTTGTCATCCTTTCTGACAGATGACCTGGCAAAGTTCTGTGAAGACAAGCCTGACAAGCCTTTTGGACCTGGTGAAGAAGTGAAGTGCTTACAGGATCACAAGGACCAACTGCAATTGCCGTGTCAGTCGGTTTTGTTTGAGCAAGTACGAGAGCATCGACAAGGTCTTAGAAATTCCATTCAGATGTAGCAGATCACTTGTACAAGGTCATTCACACAAGACTGCGCTATGTAATCGGTGACACTTGCTTGTACAAGGCCGAACTTAAGCTGTAGCATCAAGGAGCCAGGAGGTCGGGAATTGTAAACAGTCAGCCTCAGCTTGATATACATTGCTTCTGTACCCTTATGTCATTTGGTCTTGATAATCTGGTTTGATCAGGAGATGCGAATGGCAGAAGACATTGACTTCAAACTGCCAATGAAGCAAGCCTGTGCCATGGAAATCAAAGATCTCTGCAAGGACATCAAGCAAGGTGACTGCCTCTGTCACGCAAGGGTCTGTCCGACCTCATTAGTGCATGTGCAACAAGCTTGAGCTTCTTATCCACGAGGGTCAGTCAACCTCTCTGCTGATTGGACGGCAGGCATGGAAATGGTCGAATCAAGTGCAATGTACATTGCACTGGAAACATAGTATGTAGTATATTGTGGTGACTATCATACGAGCATGCACTGTCATTGAGGTGGTTGCTGCTCTATGAAACGGGCATATCCAGGTCATGGGCGGATCATTAAATGCTTACAAGGGAGTATTAAGCTGAAGAGCATGAGTGAAGAATGTAAGAAGGAGGTCAAGCGCGACATGGAGCACTCAGCTCAAGGTCAGTAAGGAGAGGCTCTGATGCTTCACCACTCTTGAGACGTGGCTGTTGTTGGCAATAGGGTAGGTCAGTGTCCGCGGCCTTCAGCCTTCTGGTATGGGCAACCGCTATCAGCACTCGCTGGTACCATTTACATGCAGCAGTCATCTGCTCATGCACTTTAGAATGTTGGGTCCCAGATTGTTGTGTGCACTCATTGGAAGAGCTCTGTGGGTGGCCTTTTGCGCAGATTATCGCCTTAACTACAAGCTGACGAAAGCGTGCGTGAAAGAGACTTCCTCGTTGTGTCTACATGCATGTGACGAAGATGCAGCAGCTGGGTCTGAAACCTGCAATGGCAAGATGATTGAGTGCCTTGAGAAAAACGTGGGCAATCTGAGCTCCTCTTGTGGGGATGAAGTATTTCTTTTCCAAACGTTGGAGGCAGCAGACATACAACTCGATGTGCCCCTCCAAATGGCATGCAAGGATGACCTCACAAAGTTCTGCAAGCGTGTCAGCAAGGACCACTCGAAGACATTGACTTGTCTGAGGAAGAATCGTGAACAGCTAACAGACAAGTGCAAGGTCGAGGAGATGCGTTTTAGTGAGATGGAGGTAGGCCGCAAAGTGCATTTCATGGTCAATAGTAGACTCTTTCATGATATGAGCGACTTTACTGTCCTGGGAGACAGTCCTAGATTTGTATGGTATGCTTGTTTTCGGCGACTCAACTTATGCTGTGTGCTTGATGTGAAGCGTTGTATATATCATTGCATGAGTTTGCCTGACCAGAGTACTGCATATACCTCTTAAAATAATTCAGGTGTCTTGATGGTGCATGTGTTTGACAGGCAAGTGACATACGCTTGACGCCTACCCTCATGAACGCGTGCGGTCTAGGTAAAGGATATCATCATTATTTTGGGTAACACTTTGCAGAAGAAGAGCTTGCCCTTCAGTGCAACAGATGCTTAGCCAAGCAAGGGTGCAAGCACCAGCAGAGTTGACAGCGTACGTGTAGCTGCTGTTTTGTACGACTAGCTGGGGTTGTGCACTCAATCGATCAGGACACCTCTCATCATCTGTCACCGCCCCTTGCAGATTTGAATCTGATGTGCAAAAGCGTGTCTCCTTCAAATGGGGAAGCTTTTAAGTGCCTGCAGATGGCTTTGCTAGAGGGTAAACTGGGAGCTGCTTGTCAAGGAGAAGTCAACATTCAGGTTAGCTTTTGCCTCCATTCAGCATCACATAGGTCTGTTACTACTGACGGGCTAGGCCACATCGCATGGTGCTTGACATGTTCACTCCTCTTGTAACTGTGCCGGCCATGATCTCAATAACAAGCCTTGTGTCCTGTGATCGTGTAGGAGGCTCGACATGCTGCCAATTACAAGTTGGACATAAGATTACGAGATGAGTGCAAAAATGACGTACAACGTCTATGCAAGGATGCTGACAAGGGCCAAGAAGGCCATGCTAAAGTCCTCCTGTGCTTGATAAGTACTTTCAAAAATCTGACAGATAGTTGCGGCACTGAGGTATGTATCCATTAGCAGTGAAGATCCTTACGGGCAGCATTTGATGGGCAGAAGCTGGCAAACTTGCATGCAGGGGACTTTACTCAGGAAATCTTGAAGTTGAGATTGTAGAATTTCTCAGTCGTATTATCATAAAAGGTGTGTGTACAGTCATAATAACACGTGGCATGTCATTCAGCTTCGAGTGATCTGCCAATATCTGAGCTCTTCATTGCTGCTTTGTGTCAGGTGTCCTATGCTGTACGCATGGCTCTTTTCCAATATTTGGCTGGAGCTGACCTAACAAAGCAGTGCGATAGTGACGTGGAGAAGTATTGTCCTTCTCATCCTGCAAGTACAGGAAATGTTGTGGTTGGATATTATGGACAGTGCCTATCAAACCTCAATGCCACAGTGCTGAATCCTGAGTGCTATCGATTGGTAAGGCTAGCAAACCGTAAAGGACTGTTTGTGGGCGGCAAACAGGATCCAGCAGAGTTGCAGAAGGAAATTGATGTGCTGAAAAACGTGAGTACCAAGCAGGTTCTTGAACCCACTGCTTCACTTTTGCTGGTTAATATTAATAAGTTGCATGTATCCTGACAGTAGTGTCAGTAGTATTGAAGCCTGTTCACTGTCTTGATTACACCCCTATGAATAGCACATGCCACCTTGGGGGCTGGCTTCTGGGCTTCACGCCTGCTCGCTTGACATTCATAATCTTGTCAGCATATCAGTTTGCCAACACTGCTGAGAGTGTTGTTGCTTCATTGGTGTGCAGCTCCTTGAACATGAGAAAGCAAAAGCTGCAGCTTTGGCAACCTCCATAAAAATTGGACCCTTGGTGCTTCCTGGCTGGACGGCTATAACCGTTGTAGCGCTCCTCTCAGCAGCCCTGTTCGCTGTAGCCTACCAAATCTTCCGTAGGTACACTGGCCCTCACCGTAATTATACAGTTGTTATCAAGGAAGGTGATGTGTAGCTCCAAACAGGAGCTTGCATGTCAATATACTGACACATTCTTTCAGGCAAGTGCCGGACATTACCGTGCGCACCTAGTGGCTATGCTTCCAACCTGTAGTATTGGAGCTCGCTTTTATTGAATGTAGCGGTGAATTTATGTGTGTTGAGGAATTGTGTCAAATATAAGTCCCATAACACGCTGCTTGTCATCACAGTGATGGCATTTTGATAACTTACTGAAAGCAAAGTCAATATGCCTGTGGCTGCCAGACTATAAGATGAGGGGACAGCCATAAGACTATACTGCAGGCAACATTGACAAACACAATTAGACACGCACTGAGCAGCATTGACTGTGTAGATGTGGTGCTGAGTTTGCAAAGCATAAACATTTAGTTGGTGTGCAATATGAGTCTCAAAACGTCTGCACCATGCCAAGTGACCTTCACGTGAGAAAGCTTGAGTAGGACACGTGCGATGTGTATGGATGTGTATCGTCATGACATGTGGAAGCACTGTTATGTGCCATAGACTAAGAATGGTATACCTTGTCCTTGATGTTGTAGAGCTTTTACTGGTGAATTGCTCCAGTAACACCTTTTCGAGGCAGTTTTCTGTCTGCTTAGAACCCCTAGCACTCAGATTCACACCGCAAGCTTAATGCATGTTTACCATCATCACATAGCTTCTACTTACTAATGGCTGCTGAGAGGAATGAGGTTGCCTGCAAGTAATACCCCTTTGGCATTGACACTGATCCTGGATGGTGTTCTGTGAGTGACCTCAAAGCAGATGGTCCGTCCATACCAGGCACCGTTGCAAGCCTTGCGAGAGCTCGATCCTTCTGAGAGCTACAGGCGATCTTAGGGTGACTAAATGCCGGTTTCTTTAAAAAAAGGAAGTGTCTTTCTGAGGCTTCGTGACAGTACCCCAGAGCGACTGCACCTGCAGACATGTATGCCCACCTTAGTCAGCTTGTGTTGACTTCCACATCGGCTCTTGAGTCACCAGTAGTCTACGCAGCTTAAAAGCTTTAGGGACGGTGTAAGTAAGCGCATGTTGAATGTTGTACTGCACAAAGAGATTGTCTGCACAGGCGCCTGGGGCTTTCTAAGCGGAGAATCACTGAGGCCAGGTCATAGCATGAGATGACAGCGACAATGGAGCTTTGAAATCATAAGGGGATATGCTATGACCACCCAATGCTTATGCATGGCAACACAGCTTTCAGAAAGCACAGGCAAGCTTGATATGTGTTGCACACTTTTTGCAAACTGATGATGCTCCGCTATGTAAGGTCTAATAGCTAGCTCATGTGACACTGTCCTCTTGTGACACTGCAAGTTGCAGGAAGCGGGAGCGCTTCATGTGGACACTTCGGTCGTCCCAGCTGACGTGCATGGAAAAGAACCACATGCATCTTGCAACACCTCCTGGGACGCCAGGGTCCGGCAGCTCTACCTCGTCTAGACCCAAGTCTGCATGGAAGGCTCATGGCCTAGCAATGAGGAGGCAAAGTACAGCATCAGTCGCTGTTGAACACCTTTGTCATTCACTGATTCTGCTGGGGCTGAGGCGCTGCTGCAGTTCCAGCAAGTCCACTACCCACCAGCAGTCGCCAGATTCGGCGCCACTCTCTACCTCAATTAGCAAGTTGCCTTGAAGATGTGTTGCTGAAGCTGACGTCCCTATGTGCTTCAGTGCGTCTTGCTCACCTAGGACAGCCCGCCTTCGGGTGCATTGGTGCTTACGCGTCACATATGGCAGAGATTTATATTGATCTTGAGCATTTTCGTCTATCTACGGCCGTGTGCTATTGGTGCTATTGGCATGGCGATCTTTTCCAGCTGCTAGGTGGTCCGACCTGCGAGTGTTGACTAGGGTCTATGCAGCTCCTATGTGTAGTAGTCACCTAGCGTTGCTCCTCTTGCTCGCTTTCCACAGGACGTTGTTTTTAGCCGTCCATCTCCATTGGCTGGCATCTCACAGCCATCGACCCCTTCGGAAAGCTTCCTTTCCCTAATGTCGTGGCAATTGGTTTATTATGATTCTCGAATGCAGTGCCGTAGTTGTCACTGCTGCAGGTAGTGGAATCACTGTGCATCAAACAGAATAAATTTCCAACTGGTGTTTGTTCAGCAAATAGACATAAGATGTCCCTTGACTTAATTAGTAATGAGTAAACTCACGGATTCTTTATGAGGACAAGGGATGGTTAAGGGATCTAACACCGCACGTTAGCCTTCCGCTGTTGGAGACCTGCATTCAATCCCGTAAGCTCAATCAACGGCCTTGTGCTGCCAGCACCCACTCTTTCAAGTTAGCTCGGGACTGATGGACATGCACGCAAATATCCTTAGTAGCTGATGCACTGACGTTGTCTGGAAACACCGAGCACAAGGCATCCTTGACTTTACCCTCTACAAAATAGCCCCATTGCCCTGCAGTCTGGTTGCTGGTTTTAGTTGCAATCAGATCCATGAGAGCACACTTTTGCACTGATTGTCGCTAGGGTGCCATTAGTTGCCAGTCCTGAGCATTGTCAAGGTCGACCTCTTTCTTGTGACTCTGAGGGCTTTGCTATGCACTTGCATCATCCAGTTCCATCTGCTGTTGATATGTATATGCAGGCAGATCAGGTGAGGCCCATGCGGAGATGGCGCAAGTGCTATCAAAACATGCACACTGTCTATAGCAGCTCCCTTGGAATGTCAAATCTCTGCTCGTATGAGGAGAAACGGTTTCGCTCACGTCCCTCATCCAGTGCAGTGTCAGCCCAGCTATACTGGTGAGCCCCGTGCTTGTCTCGCTCGTGGTTCCTGAGGAATGTCTTCATGCGACCCTGCAGCGCCTCTGTCATCTACACAATTACACAACCATGCAGTGTTTAAAAGGTGGGCATGATGGCCGTAGTAGTCATTTCGTAGTCAGCAAAGGCAGATGAGGCTCTCACGCAACAATCTAAATGCTCAAATAATCTGGGACAGTAAAATCCAATTCTGCCCACCTTATAGCCGAACCCACTATATATAGTCTGCATGCTCTCCACCGGTGATCTTATCAGTTCGTCGAAGTGCAAATCAGCAGCTCTTCTGGGATCCCACAGGCCATGTGCATATCGTGCTGCTTCGCAGCTTGCAAGGGCATTTGCAAATCTTGGTGCCCACTCGGCTGCATTCTGTACGATTTTCATGCGGCCTGTCAGTAGCAGTAAAGGCGCTCTTTAGAGCACACCACGATAGCAAGCACCATAACAGATGCATCCTCATGCTCCGAAGCTGAGACTCCAGCTTGTTAAGATGGTCAGGGATAGGTCTTGTTACCTTTGATATATTGACCCTTTGAGAGGCCAGTCGCTGGGATGTTGTTATGAGGCTTGCTGCTGACGCAAGCGTTTTGAGCGGGTCTCTGTGTGTGAAGATGAAGCGAGCATCCGGGAATGCCTGACCATTACCGATAGTGAGCTGTGGTCACAACTGGCCAAGACAATCTTCTAGGAGGTCATATAATTCCAAGGTGCATCTTACCTTGTCAGAAACATGCTCGGGAATATGTATTTGAATGCTAGATTGTACATAGACAGCGCAACTGACATATGAGTTTATGTACCTTGATGAGGTACTTCATGCTCCATAAGTGAGCTGGGCACTTGAGGACCCAACGCTGGCCCTTGGGCCCTCTCCACTGACCCAGCAGGTAGAGGAGATTATCTTGCGATTCAGCATGTGATCTCCAATGAAAGAGTACCGGGAAATGCAGAAATTTAGATGGCTGCAGCTCACCTGAAGATACTTGAGTTGCCAGCGCATGAACTTATATGTTGGGTAAAGGTCTGCCGCCTCATACCACGTCCAATAGGTTGGGAGATCGAAATGAACACCGGGGAAGGCAAAGGAGGCGAAGTCGTACATCATGAAGCCCATGCACTCTTGTGGCGATTGTGCTGTTGGGAATATCGCAAGCAGCACATGTAAGCTATTTCTGCACGGCTGCTGTCTGAATGAAAGACACAGCTTGGCTTAATCGAGACGAGGCTACTGCTCCAAGCTGCGGCTTACCTGTCACGTGGTGGATTCGCTTGAAGGTGGGCAGCAGAGCGTCAAGCTTGGCCAATGTCTTCTCCATACGCGCAATGCGGGGGTCTGTTGTGTACGTGGCTGCATCAGGTGGTGGGTAGATGTAGTGGACCTCCCACGTGGCAGGAGAGCGGCTACTTGTGTCCTGGGCTAGGAGGTGGTGAAGCAGGGTCGTGCCTGTTCTTGGCAGGCCCACCACAAATAATGGCTCCTGCCATACATGCACAGGAACCTGACAATTACTGATCAACATAAGCTGGGCAGGCTTCGGGGCAGTCTGAGGCAGTTTCTGAATGCTTGCGAAGGAGGTCATGAGTGACTTACTTCCAGAGTCTGCTCATCGATTTCGGGGTGGCGGTCCATGACGTCCACCAGATGCAGCCTGCCCTGCAGATTGAGCAATATCAATTTGTACTTGAGCATACATCATGTTAGATGCGGGTGCAACTTCTCTGTCACCTGTGCTTTGCCGGTGAGCACGGAGTTTAAACTTCGTGAAAACGGAATAACCTGGAGAAGGCGTTGCAGCATGCCCCAAGCAAAGGACCTCCCAAAAGCAGTCAGCTTTGCCTCGTCTGAAAGGCCTTTCAGTAGTATTTGCAGTGGCTCCATGAAGCCCGGCTCGCCGAAGTCCTGAAGACCAGTGGCCTTGCATGCCTGCATCACGATGTGAGGTACAACAGCCGGCAAGAGGCCCGATACGATCAGTCTATTGATTAAGGACAGTGCCGCTGCAAGCAGAGCTCCAACAGTATGTGGCTGCTGCCAACAAATCAAGATAACTGGGCGAGACATCTCCTGCATATGACCTACCTGCAGAAGTGCTCGCTCAGCATCGAAGTGCCTTGGATGCACACCCAAGCTGCGTGAGATCTTGCCGGCATTTATCCACAGCAATACTATCATTGGGAGCATAGTGGGTGCCTTGTACTTGACAAGGTTGGCCGGAGACGGTCTGCCTTTCTTGCCCATCCTGCTCTTGTCACCATGCAGGCGATCAGCGAGCCTCTGGCGCTTCCATGTACACTCCATGATGCCGCCGAATCAGTTCTTGTGCATGCGAGTCAGGATGCTCGGTGACCTGCAGGATGGCACGTCTGGCCGCTGCAGTACGAGACTGATGGGCCTAGAAGCAGTAATGGCCAACCGCGATGACTGCATGGGAAGGAGCACATTTGTGGATATGGATTGAAGTGGAGCCTGCAAGAAGCGGATGGAAGCTTCGATGTGCGGAGAGGGGCGGAGAGCATGTACTTAAGTGACAGAGGGTCAGAGAGCCTAGTACAGAGGGAACTGATCCTCGCTGGTAAGTCTAGAAGAGAGGAGGCTCTTGGCAAAGCGAAAGCGGCCGCTGATGTCCATAGGCGGCTGTGCAAGCCAGCCGGGTGCATGCATGGGATTAAGCCGGGGGTTAGTGATGCGGGGGTAACGACGCTTCTCCACTTTGCGGAGTCGCAGGCTGGGCATCAGGAAGAATGGACGGAGGACGAGGAGGAGAGAAGGCGATGCGCATAAAATGAGGAGCCGTGAGTGCTAACGACGCTCGCCATTCCCGTGGAAGGATGTTCGTGTATTTGAGAGGAACGAAGGCCAAAATGGCCGAGTACGAAGGCAAGCACATCTGATGACGTACATCGCCAACTGCAAATTGACCCGTAGAAGAGTTCTTCCCCACTCCTTCAGACCTTGTCCATTCCTTTGGGCTGGCCGCGCTTGCTTTAATGGCGAGCGACGGAGCGAGACTGAGGCGAGGGGACACGGCGGTGCGAGGTTCGGGCGCAGACGAGGCTCGGGCCGGCCGCCATGGCAGCCGCCCCCCCGGGCCCCGAGGCTCCGCCGCGCCGCCGCCTGCGCCACCTCGGGGCCACCCGCCGAGGTCGCGCGCCCCGCGAGGCTCGCAGCTCGCTCGCCTCCACTGCGCGCCTTCTCTCCGGGCCCCTCGCACGACGCAGCCCGGGCTGGCCTGTGGCCGGCAGTGCCGCTGCCGGCAGTAGAGCCTCCGCCTGAGCAGGCCCGCCTGGACTCGGCCATTCGTCAGTGGCGGCGACCGTGCTCGGCTGACGGCGCTTGGGCTGCAGCGGCGGCTGTGAGGGCTGCCGCAGGACAGTAGCGTTACGCAGCCGTACATGTACGCGCTTGAGCCGCACCTGCAGAGTATAAACATAGCCGCTACAGCAACTTTCAGAAGGGCCATCCGAAGGCCCCTCAAGCACGGCTGGCTCAGGTGCGCCGTCTAGAGCCGCCAACAGGCTCCGGCACGGGCAACCGAGGTGTGCCCGTACTGATGGGTACCTGTCACTGAAGTCCCTGCCAGAGGCAGCCACTCTTGGCAAGAGGCTACAAACTCATCAGGTCGATCAGGTCAAGCAGGTCTGCACGATATATCAACAAGTATCGATGCTTCCAGACAAGTGGCATGCCTTGAGAGATCTGCAGGTACCTAAGCATTGGCTTCTGCCTCGCAGCGTAAGTATTACATCATTTGGCACATCTCCGGCTGCAGATGCAATACATTGTGTGCTGAGCTACAGCTTCTGCTCTGAGGGCCATCCAAGGCAGGATAACGCAGTCTCTACTGAGCAAGGGAGTGCATGGAAGCTTGCGTTGAATGACTGCTCAGTAGCTCTACAATGCTACTATGTCACCTACTCCTGTTCATAAGGATGTCCACCTGCCGAGCTCCTCACAATCTGAGTGGCTAGCCGAGAGGTTACTAGTTCTAACTGAACATGCTTTACTAGATTTGGCAGGTCAATCTGGCATGCAATTGATGAACGGCACACTTTTATGTCAGAGCCTAGTACTTCGCTTAGCCTAGGTCACACATGCTGATGCCTCGCCATCGGGCTTGAGAAAATTTTGCTGCAGAGACCGGCCAGCACTGGCAGGAGTTGGTGCATCTTGATTGGCTTCTGATCAATTCATCTTGGATATATGACAGTCTTGCTCATAGCTAGCAGTAAGACTATCCCACAAAGCTGGGCTATCACGCACATGGGATGACCCGGACTCATTGGCCTTGATCTTCTGACTCCTCCTTAATACGTATTTTTAGCAGCTGAAAATCTCCAGAAATATTGACATATATATGCGGAGTAGAATGTATCCTGTATAGACATAGTTGAAGTATGTCTCCAAGACAGAGTGACTGACAGAATTCTGGTGATGAGTGCGGCTGGAGGGAGTTTGTCATTTGATATTGGTGGGGATTATCTCTGGACTTTGAGAGTGACTGGATATAACAGCAAGGAACACGTCCGGGAGTGTAGATGGTCTCGGAAGAAAAGAGATTGCTGAATATCCTATTCAATATATGGTCTAGAGATGGTCAGCATGTATGATCTCCACATCTTTGGATGTCGGAAGTACTCAGCAAATCATGTGCGTCAACCCATAGAGTCAGCTGTGGGAAAGTCTTACAGTTGTCTACAAGGAACGTTCCTTCATGAATTATGTGGTCCATACAGATGTCACTTGCATGACCAGATCCCATCGGAGCAAAACATAGCTATACTGTCGAAAATGTGAAGCACTCATACGTGAGTTGACAAGTCAGTTGCGCAGATTGAAGGCCTAAGCAATCTGCCAATCGTGAAACCTTTATACGCTGTTCGATAATTTACTAGTGCTCTAGAGGCTGAAGGGTAAAACAAAACAGTCTCATGGTTGATAGGGCTCTTTGACTTAGAAGATTGTTGACGAATCTGTGCCACATTGCTTGGCTCGTTGTCATGTCATGAGCTCAGGGAGCTCATGTTTGGCGACAGTAGAATGTCACCTGCCTCAATATCAGGCAGCACATAATATTGCCTTTCACAAGCACTTCTGGCAGAACTCTTTCCTCAGTGAGACCCCGACGAACATCTGGTGGCGACCCTCCTCTAGTGGCGCTGCCTCCTCCCAGAAGACACCTGCCCTGCGACGCTAGAGTTGAGCCTTGATAAGCTCTGATGGCCTGACGAGTTCCTCTTCACTGCCGACGACTTTCGGCCACTGCTGCTTCTGGTGGTATGAGCAAGGGACTGTGTTGGGATGACGCTGCGCACTCGGTTCCCTTCTCGGTCAGAAGAACCCCTCATAGGCTGTTCATTCAAGAGCATGAGTCTGGGGAGTAGCCCTGAGACAGTACGATGTCACTGAAGCATATCAGCTGAGGCAGTTGACTACGCACAGTCAGGATCTTGCTGCAGTGTCATCTGCAGTTTAGCGAAGACAGATTAGGTACAGCAACAAGGACGAGGTGCAGTGCTACGCAGGTTAGGGCAAAGCCTCACCACCAAGTGTGCGCCGGATGGCTTCCTCTCCAACAAGTGTCACTACTGGGTTATCAAGCACGTTCAACGCTAGCAGTGATCCATGATTAGCAGCAAGCTGCCCAAGTCCTTTGGTGGTAGTAATCTTGTTGCCTGACAGGTCCAGCACTCGCAGCTTCAGCAGGCGATGAAGGACCTCTACGTCACTAATTCGTCCGACCCTTCTGGACCTCGTTCATACTTACGGAGTGGCCTCTTTCAACCATCGCCTAAACTTGAAAGAGCTATTTGTTTCCTGCTGGTACTTTCTCCGACTCGTGGCTGCTGCCAGGGGTTACTGAGCAGGCACCCTTAGTGGCCTCCACGTATTCCCAGCTCCTTTGGAGCTTGTTAATCCTTTTGTGAGCTGGCTTTTCACAACCCTCGCCCCATTTGAAAGAAGAGGACGCTTGAGGGCACTGCCTCTTTTCAGAGAGCTGCTTCTTTATTTCAACAGTTCCGTCTGTTGACCTTGTCCAGTCTCTTCTGGGCTGGTCTCGCAGCCACTGCCTCTTCTCGGAAGAGCTTTCACCGTTTCAAAGCTGCTTCTTTCTACAGCCTCCCTCTTCTCGAGCAGGGCGGCGGCGGACGGGTGGAGCCCATAGAGAAGAGGCTCGCCCATAGAGGAGGGGCTGGCAAAGCCAGCCCGAAAAGAATGGACAATGTCCAAAGCCAAAGAAGAAGTGCCGGAAAAAGGATACACCTCAAAACACTACAAAACGCAAGACAATGCAAAGGGAAGCTCAGTACCCGCGAGTGGGCAACATCAGGTCGGAGTAGCTCGCTGCAGGGAAAGAGGCACTCCGCCGAGACCCAGAGGCGGCAGCCATAGCACGGCCTGCTCGCGAAGAAGAAGCGGCTGCTGATATTAAAAGAGCGATTGTGAAAGCCAGCCAGATGCATACAGGAGTTCATGACGGAGCCACAGGCTAGGCAGCCAGGGCGCTCTTAGTAACCCCGTGTCAGCAGTAGGAAGTCAGATGAGCTGAGGGGAGGAAGAGCAACCCCGCTGCGCTGTGGACGGCGTGTGAACGGCGTAGGCAAGGAGCGTTGAAACGATACCGCCAGGCGCATACGGAAGACTTGGGCGAGCGACCCGGCGGCGTTGAAGCCGGGCATCGCCCTTGGCAGACCCTGCCGCCGGTCAATGGCCTGACGGGCAAGCCGCTGGAGGAGATCCAACCAGCGGCTGCCGAAAGCCCCGTGTACATCTATCGCCAGGGGTGGGAGAGTTGGAAAAGAGAGAGAGGCTCTTCCAGTAGAGGACGATGGCTGTGAGTGGCCAGCCCAGAAACAGAAAAGAAACAATTAAGAGAAGACCTTACTGACTTGCGGCAGCTGAAAATCTTGAGCCCCTGGCAGCCACTTGCGTGGCTGTGTGTGCAGCGCTTTCCGGCCTCCTTCGGACCTTGTCTGTTGAGTCACACAACCGTTGCACCTGCGGGAAGAAAGAATGTGGCTGTCCCAAAGGGGGTGAGGGCTGCAAACAAAAGAACAGCGCTTCCAAAATGACAGCAGTGGCCTTGTGAATTAGTGGCTCTCCCAGTGGGGGCAGTGGCCTTGAGAGGCCAGCCCAAGTCAATGGACAAGGTCTGAAAGGGCTGGACAGCACAAAAAGCAAGAGACTAATCTCTAAGACGTCAGCAAGTAGGCTCTCAGTAGAGCAAGTTAGAAATTGCAAGTCGTTTTAGCTAGAGGGCGGAAAGACGTCGCCCTGAACAGCCAGCCCAACACATTTGACAAGGTCCGAAGGGGCCAAAAAGTGCTGATGGACATTACTGAGCAAGGAACGTGTAGAGAGAAGTCGTTATGTAACTGAGAGAGAAACAAGCTCTTTCAGGGGGACGAGAGTTGAGCTCTGTATGCACTTGGCTGGCTTATACAGCCTCTTTCCCGGCTGCGAGTTACTTGGACTTGCTGCTGCTCACCCGTGGGTACTGACGTTTCCTCTGCGTCGTCTCGTGTCTAGCTGTATATCTTTTCTTTTCGGCACCTTCTTTGGCTCTATGGATTCTGTCCATTCTGTTTAGGCTGGCTTTGCCAGCCCCTCTTCTCCAGGGGCGAGCAATTTCTTCTATACGGCAGTGTACCCCAGTTTTCGAAACAGCGCTTTTGGCCCCTTAACACCTTGTCAATGCTTTTCGGGCTGGCTTTTCAAAGCCCTTGCCCCAATTGGGAGAGCCACTTCTCTCTACAGCTTTTTTAGCGGTTCTTAGGCCCCTCCGTCATTTGGCCCCTTCGAACCTTTGTAAATTTTTTTCGGGCTGGCTTTTCACAGCCCTTGCCCCCATTGGGAGTGCCACTTCTTCTCTACAGCCGCTCTTTTGATATCGGCAGCCGCTTTCTGCAAGAAGGTGCAGCTTTTATGAAGGGGGAAGCCAGCTGTGCCGAGACTTCCAACTCTTACCGATCGACCTGGCGCAGTTGGCGCGCCCGCGGATCAAGCCGGCCTCCCGACGAGGCCGCCGGCCGCCGCGGACGGGGATGTTGCGAAACTGACTCCCGTGTCAGTTGCTGCGCCAGCGCGGCTTCCTTGCGCCCGGGGGCACGTTCGCCAAACCCGCGGTTGCCGCAAAATCGGAGACTGGCGGCCAGAGCGGAGCCACATCGGCCGTTCCGTATCTCCGGATGCGGCTCCAGCAGCATCCCCAGATCCGGCCGCCTGCAGCGCTGCCGAAATTCTGTGCCGCGGCCGTTGACCGCCTCACCGTTCGAGACCGGCCCCGGTGCAGCCATTGTCGGTCTCACCGTCCCTTGCTGCCAACGCCCCTTTAAGGCACAGCCCCCCCTCAGCCGCTTCCCATTCCCCAGCCCTCCCTCGCCTCGCCCCGCCCCGCCGGCTGCCCCGGCTGAGCAACTCCTCGTCGCCGAGGTGAGCACACGGAAGGCTGCCGCAGACCCAAGTCATGGCTGGCTGTGTCACGCATCAGCAGCCTCTGTTTGTTGCATGGCACTCTCCGCCACCACAGACTTGCACCCAGCCAGTGGACATTGATTTGAACTTTGACATTAACTGGCATGCTTGTCGCAGTATTGACCAATGTCGTTGCTGTGGATCTGGAAATAGTGTGCCGATGGTTCTTCACCTTCGAAGCACCTCTTATGAGGCTTAAGTTAGCTGGGAGGCCGCATGGGCCATAAGTACTGAACTTTTAGCAGCGCCCTTGATTGACTTGCAGATCTTCAGAAGAGATGGCGGGTCAAATCAATCTTATGGGGCTTCTGGCTGCTCTTGTTGTGGCAGTTGTGCTACTCCTTGGTGAGTTTGATCATCGAGGCCTGAATGGCAAGTCTAGTTCTGCCATCATCAAGGACAGAATGGGAGATGCCTGCTCCAAGACAAGAGCATAAGGCAAATTGTGAACCATCTCTTACAGGTCTGGGGTAGATTTGCATCTGAGGTCCTGCAGATGTCGCACAGATAGATGGTATGTCCCAAACTTTTGTCAATGCTAGTTTAGGGAGGCGCAATCAGTCAGACACCAGCTTTATCTCTGGTCAATTGACTTGCGTTACTTAATTGGTCGCAGGTCAAGGCAGCGCTGTGAACGCTGCTGTAGAAGGTCGCATGCTTCATGGTAGGTAACCAGCCTGTTGCAAAGCGGATGTCTGCGACATACATTGCAGCTACTGCTGCTTCTCTAGTTGCAGCTTGCTTTTGAGGTTGCAGATCTTAAGCAGCAGACTTGTTCTTTGTTGCATGGACCAGGCAGAGGACATGGTCATTTTTTCCACCTCAACGGCACACACAATGGCACCAAGTTTAATGGAACTGCTCACAATCATACTATTCACAATCACACTGTTGGATACAATCACACTCTCGGATTCAACCACACTCTCCACTCAAACTGCACTACTGGCAACAAGACTTTGAATGGGACGCATGGAGGTGGCCGCAGGGCTGGCTTCTTTGGACGTTTCCGTGGTCACTAAATACTATGAAATTGGCAAGACTATCTGAGTATCAACAGTCATTTGGCTGTCGTCTTTCTTAGCTAGATTTGCTGAGGCACTTGTGTGCAAGGCCAGGATTATTTTGTGCAAGGCCAGGACTTGGGCAGTTGTTGGACTGTAGTCGTTCTCATTGCAGTCTGAGTGATACACTCTGACCTGCACTACTACATTCCTCTTTTTTTTCAAAGACTTGGTTGAGGACAGTCTTCTGTACATCAATTCCAGTATGCTTGATGTATAAATTGCGCACTTGGTCTACTGACAATTGTTGATATGGCTAGGCATGAGCCTTGCAGAAGCACGGTATGTATGCTGCAAACATGTTGCCATGATTTTGATGTTTTGATTGTTCAGAACTTCCAGAAAACCTCTGGGCCCCATCGTCTCTCACAGTGAGATAACTGCCCTCCGTTGGTTTGATGATAGTTCATACACTTCGTTTCAGGTCCATGCAAGCTCCCTTTACATGCAATGACTGTGAGCGACTAGCCCAAGCAAACGTATAGAAACGTCGGCCCAAGATTGCGCCAGCAGAGGGTACTGCCTGTTTGACTCACTGTTCAACTCAAGAGCGTAGGCCAAGGTCACAAACTGGTCACAGAAAGGAGCCCCCATGGCAGAAGCCCACGTCAGCAGCTGGTGCGAATCTGTGAAAGGTGCGAGGCACAGACTAGCACTTGCAGGTCACACTGAAGAATACAAGGGTCAGAAGTCATAGAGCACAAATAAGCAAAGTTGATATAGAGGAAATAGTACTTATGGGCATGCGGAAGTAATCACTAGGGTCATCAACGAGATTGGTGCTTCCGTTTGCTGGTCCTCGGATGTTGGCCAGGCATGCCGAGGGCAACTTGCAGAGATGGGCTTCAAGCCCACAAGCCCACCTTTACGTGGATGGCTCCTAGCAGCTGATATCGTGATGCCGCAGCAGCCTGTGATCAGAGAGGGGAAGAGAACTCAATGAGGACAGACAACAGCTATTTGAAGGGGGCGGTGCGAGAGAAGCAGCTCTCTCCAGTGGAGCAAGGGCTGCAAAGCGCCAGCCCACGGCCCTCTCAGTAACCCCTTGGTCAGCAGCCGCAGTCAAGATATACCAGCAGCTGGATACCAATACCGATAGCCGGAGGCAGCAGCCAGGGCACTGCCAGCATGCAGACACGAGGCGTGCTCCAGACAATGCTGCAGGATATTGAGAAGCCAGAGAGCCTGCTTTCTTGCCACAGACCATCGTGCATTGTGCAAGCTGGTGCAGCAAATCAAACCCTTGAGCCCAAAGGCCCCGTGGATATCAATAGCGAGCGGAAAATCTAATCTCACCAGACCTTTTGCGTGCTTCGCCTGCCAGGAGTGGTCAATTAGTGATACAAGTCTGAGCGACTGACAAAGAGGAGGGAGGGAAAGTGCTCTCGCTGGCAATGCGGGGGCTCAAACTGTTTCCAGTGCTCGTAAGGCAGCGAGGCCGCTACAAGGGCAGCCATACAGGCAAGAGATGAAATATTTTCCAAAGAGGCGGTTGCTACTGAAGGTGAGCTATTACAAGAAAAAAAGTCTCTTGCAGAGAGGGCGATGGCTGTCGTTGGCCAGACCAGGGAAAGAATGAATGAAGTTCGGAGGTGCCCGAGCCACGGAGGCAAATTGCCCCGTGAGCGTCACGTCGCAGTGGGACCACAGTCACCCACCCCCCAGGATGGTCAGCATCTTTGATTACCTCGATCGAGGCGATCGAGAGAGAGCGCATCCTGGACGAGATTATCTATATCACCACACTTTGATGCTCGTCGAGTCCTGCTTGCAAAATGAGAGAAGGCGCGCGCTTAAATGGAAAGGGTGGCCAAATCAAGCCAAGATATTGTTTATCCAAAAGCTAGTGCAAAGAGCGGGGTAGAAAGAGGAAGCTCTTCAAGAGGGGCAACGTCGTAGTGGCCCGCACAAGAAAGAATGGACAGGTCCAGTTTGCCAAGCGGCCGGCTCGGAGCGTGAGATGGGGGCCTTGGGGAGGGCACCTGGCGAAGCCGAGGTGTCAGGGGCGCGCGGTTTCGCGGGACGTGGGCAGCGGGGCCCGGCCACGCCAGTGGCCACGTGCCACACCAGCGGGGACTCTCCGTAGTGCGGCCGCAGCGAAGCTGCCTCTCGGGGGCCCTTGTCGCACCGCCCATCGGCGCAAATGGGGAAGTCGCCGTCGCGGTTCGACGGGTCAAGCAATAGCGAGTAATGTTATTCCACGCTGACTGAGCAACCCACCCACCGTGGCCTCCACCACTTGTACACGCCCTCCTTTATGCGTTTGTCTATGTCGCTACAGCGTTCCCAAGCGCTTGCTTTGCATCGCCGCGCTGGTCGTGCCCTTGCAGCAGCCTCTGGCTTGCGCAGCGGGGTTGCTCTTCCTCCCCTCAGCTCATCTGACTTCCTACTGCTGACACGGGGTTACTAAGAGCGCCCTGGCTGCCTAGCCTGTGGCTCCGTCATGAACACCTGTATGCATCTGGCTGGCTTTCACAGCCGCTCTTTTGATATCAGCAGCCGCATTCTTCTTAATAAGGCCCTCCCTCCGCGAGCCTCTTACTGCAGTCTCCTTCGCCGCCCCACCAGACTCGTTCAGGACAAGGCCTCCCGCCATTGCCCCAGCGGCCCCTTCGTGTCTCCAGGTAGGTGCTCGCAAGGGCTTCCTTCTTTCTCCCCTGCGCTACGGTGCCTGCTCCGCCATCTCTTGGGGCCAGTGGGCGTCAAGCTCGTGGGCCCGACCAGCGACAGGCCTCAGCGCGAGTCGAATGTCCACACGACCTGCAGCTGCCGGGTTCTTGCTGAGTGAGCTCGCGCACAAGGAGTTGCTTGTTGATGATGCCTCAAGCAACACCTACTCCACTTTGCATGAGAAGCCATTTACTTCGAGCAGCTACATAACACAGCTCTAACAGATGGTGTTGCTATGTTCGTGCATGGCAAGCCATCTCCACGCTCAGAATGGCAATCTCGCGCATGCTCTTCATTTTGGCTGTCATGGCGCTGGTGTTCGCCACCCTGCCGCATGGTGAGCACGCGGTGCATTTGACACTGGAAGGGAGACACTATAGAGACACCCCCCCCGAGTGATGCCTTGATGCCTCAGCAATCCCTGACGCTCTCAGAAGGAAACGCACATCCCCGCCTTCTGCTTAGGACTAGGCAACCTTTGCTCCTCAGTATCTCTTAGTTCATATGATGTCCAAAGCCGGCAAACCTTCACTACAGGGAAGTGCTGCACGTGCTTACTGTGGAAGTGTGTGCATGTGCACGTGCAGGAGGCTTTGCTAGAGGTGGCCACGGCGGGGGTGGCAAGGGCAGCAGGCACCACCATGGCAATGGTCCCTTTGCTGGAAATTACACCCTGTTTGGCAATGGCACGCACACCTGCGTCTATCCCCAAGGCACAAGTGTGACTGTCAACGGCACTACCCATGGACATGATTGCAACAAATTGCTCAACGTCAACGGCACCGTCAATGGCACAGCCAATCATACTCACGGAGCCCGCCACAACCACAGCTACTTTGCTAGTGCCCCTGGCCCAGCTCCCAGCTTCGTCTTTCGAGGCAATCACCATAGGGGCAGGGGTGGCAGGCACCTGTGAACGTCTAGGTCTTGGTCAGTAGTGACAAAGCTGCAGGCCGCTTGGTCAGCTTCCTCAAACAGAATGCATCGGACTACTACTTCATACTGAGATCATATGAGCTTGTTTTCTATGTCAGATTGTAGAAGTAATTCGTAGCTTCTCATCGAGCGCTTCTGTGCTCCTCTTCTCCAAGTACTTTCAGCTGCTTTTCCTGCATAAGATGCTTGCCCAACCTGAGTTCCTGAGAATATCTGGCAGGCATACGGACATACAGTTTTGCACCTTGTTTTTATATTGAAAAATACAGTGAACTGCATAATTTACCAATTTTCATGTGAACCTCGCAAGAAGTTGGACGTTGCAGTAAGTAATGAGAGTCATGTGAGTTATCAACGCTGGCCTCAACAAGGCTTGTGCAGTCCTATTCATTGAGTATTTGCATTAGTCATCATGCTAAGCACTTCTTGCAGCACATGTCAATGTGGCACCAAAGCGACACACCGACATGCAACGACGAAATGCTGCTGTGTCCTATATCTGTTCCAAGTCATTGAATAGGTGTCAGAGTTGCACAGAGTGTACATCTTCAATGGAACGTGATGACGGGCATAGCCACTTGGCAGATGCCACACATAGCAGCAACATCTTGATATCTGGATGATTCTTGACAAGAAGTGGAATGTAGATCAAACTTCAGGTTTACAACAATGTTGTGCAAGTCCATCAGTGTCAAAATGCTCAGTTGGCATGAGTATGTGCTCTTTGCTCATGAAAATGCATACATATTCTGGTGTGTCAGTGTCAGTACAACAATTTTCCTGAGTCCTTCTGACCTTCTGAGATACAGTAAGCAACAATTTCTAAATGTGGAGCCAGCAAAGACAGCGACCATGATGTCTGACAATGGGTTGAAGTAACAAGCTCAACACAACTCCGTGATGAGCAGGTCATGCACCCAGCACGAATCTTACAGCATCTGTAGCCAAGTATGACTTGTGCTAGCGCTGGCGCGTAAGTAAGGAGCATAGGATGAGAAGCCTCTTAGGAGGAGACATAGTGGTTGAGAGATACCAGCCCAAAAGAATACGAAGTCTACCAGCAGAATCAACAATGTCGTTCTTAGTAGGAAGTTGTCACTATAGTTGATTACTGAAGTGATGACACTTCAGTTAGAAGCGATCTAGTATTTAGCGAGTCATGTGCACAATATGTCAAGGCGAGGGGTCCAAGGTGTCTACTAAGATGGCAGATCAACTGACCCCAGTGCGCCTAGCTGAGGCTTGCTCAGGGTGCTACAGCTACGCGAGAAGCTGAGCTCGCTATGTACAAATGTACTGCCCGCGGCGCAACAGGAAGAGGACAGCCGCAGACAACCACATGTTGGCGGTGTAAATCTGTTTAGCTATCGAGCACACACAACTATCGATAAATCAAGGCTCTGGGAGGAGTGTGAAAGCTGCAGCCTAGGGCCCAGGCAGCCCCAGCGGTCCACCCTGCAGGCAGCAGTCAGTGATAAATACCACCTCTTCGTGGAATTCCTTGCCTCGCTCGGCGAGGCCCACGCATGTGCTGCCTGGTTGAGGCGGAGGGCAGGTATCTAAGACGCCCGGCCACTAGTGCCTACGTAGAGCGGGGCGCTTGGGCCGCCGCCAAGAGCCAGCGGCCGGCCGAGTCGAGGCAAAGAAGGGCTTCAGGAGGTCCGTGGCGGTGGCCCTGGTCGGGTCCTCGCTCGCGACAGGTCGGTGACAAGTGACGGGAATGAAAGACGCTACCCGGAGACAGACGACGGAGTACCACGAGGGGTACAGAAGAGAGGGTATAGATTATTGACAAAGGGCCTGAGAGGTCAATTACATGGACAATTACATTCACGTCCCGTACACGGAAGTGCGCGGTGCACAGAAATTGAAAGGGACGCTAAGCTGAGCCTGTACATTTTGCTGCAAAAGTACGTGCAACCAAAGGAGCTACACTTAGCGAAGCCCTTGGCTAAGAGGGGCTGAAGTAAGAGGCCGAAAGTACAAGAAAGGAGGGGACTTCAGTACGCACGACTGGACACGGGAAAATCTGACAGGCTGAAGTGGGGAGCCGGAGCACTGCCCGAGGATGATGGAAAGAGGACGTGCCAGGCTTCAGCAGGTGGGCGCTCGCCGGCCCCGGCCGGTCTGGCACCCGAGTGCTGCAGCGGCGTGGGCTGCCCCGCCTGCACCCGAGTCTCGCCGCGACCGCCTGCCGCGGCTGCCCCTCGGGCCCAGCTCAATGGCGGAACCCGTCTCGATGCAATGGCGGCCACTGGCGGAGAGAAGCGTGTTCAGGGCTGGAGGGCCAGGGCTGCCTGGCGGCTGCCATCAGCAGCTTGCTGCTATCTGCAACCTCCAGCGACACAGCGGGACCCGTACACCCGTCAGCCGGCAGCATCACCCATAGGGCAGGGCCTGGAGGCGTGGACGCGCCAAGTTAGGCTGCAAGGCCGCGTCATTGTCCTCCCGCCTATGCTGCTCTGCTTGCCCGCTTCCGCTGGCCGCAGCACTGACTTCCTCATCTACATGCGCCGCCTGTCTTGAGGTCCGTGCACAGCGGTCGTTGAAGCTTTACAACAACCTCTGTGAGGTTCAACTGCCCAGTTGCTGCGTCAGCTCACAATTCCAGTTGCTATGTCGTCCTTATTCTCTGAGGTCACTGAGGAAGGAAACCAAGTCTACAATCCAGCTCTGATTTCCTTTGTAAGCTCTGGGTCCAGTGCATGGCGTCTGGGTTAATTGCTAGGTACACATGAATTGTCAATCCATGAAATATTTGAGCGCACTGATCATATCAAGATGCCACATATAAGCGGGGAAGAGTTGCCAGCCCACTCCATTTCAGAATGTCATTGAAACCTCTTTTTCAGAATGTCGCAGAAACCGTGGAAAGTCAAACTTGGAGGAGCTTCTTCTGATTCATCATGTGGTGTCCTTTCTTCACAATGCAAGTTTAGATGCTACTTCCATAGGTGCTAGTGGATGAAAGTCACTTCTTAGTCTAGGCAGTGGCCATGAGGGACTGCCAACGTTCTTGGCTTGCCCTGGAGAAGATCGATAGCCTGCAGGGACCTCGTCTGAGCAGCATGTCAGATGCAGCTGCTTGGAATCCAGTAATGGCATCAAGTCTGGGGCACTCAAGCTGAGGTATTTGCATGGAGGTACTTTTCAATAATGAGCAGAGAGACTCAGGAGCTTTCAAGCCAAGAAGCTGCAAGCAAGCCACATGGTGGAATCCCTTGGCAGTTGTGCAGCGTTGGAGTTTTGAACTTCCTTCTCCCTAATCATACCACCTCCTGTGCTTATGACCAGAACGACATCCGACCGTTTCGCATTGTAGAAGAGTACGCTGAAGTCGTTCTGCTTTCAAGAGCATTTAGACGTTGACCTTGGCTTACGATGTGAAGTGTTTCATGTGGCAGCAGTGGCCAGCTAGACTTTTAAACTTCTCGAGGCAATGGCGGTTTTCCTAATTGTTGCCTTCTATAATTTCTATGTACATGACCACGTGAAGCAATAGTACTGTCTTCCGCTTTCTGTCATTAGTAGGTTTGCTACTTGTCCGCAGAACATGGTCTGGAGATGTGTACGCATCTGTGCTCTGCAAACTGACCGGCCATCCAGGCTTACAATGTGACTGCTTTCTGTTGCATCAAGCAATTAAAACCTTGTCTATCAATTCTGATCAGGTCCTTAAAATGCTAACAACACTATACCTGCTACTAGATTCGGCAGTAAAACATGCTCCAGACAGCGGATTCGGTGAATCAACGTTTGCTCCAGACAATATCAGATTGCGTTGTTGGCACTTGCTATAACGTCGAAGTGCTGTGTCCAGGGCACAGGATAATCGATTGATATTTAAATCAAGATCCTGCAGCAACCTGCGATCCATTTTGCATTGTCCAGGCTGCAGTGTTTGTGCAGCAAAGCTGCAATGTCTGTACACAGCTTCGCTTTGCACCCATCACAACAACTTCCGCAGCTCTGCACTTATGCAGGGATTGTAGGCAACAGTAAACAGGACAGGATACTGCCACTTCAGCCTGTAGCATCTTCTAGAAGGTCTTGAAAGAGTGTTGAAGAGAGGGTGCTGGGAGGAGTGAGGCTCGAGACACAGTTGAACTGCACAAGCAGGGCACATAAGCCATGTTGTAATTGTTTGCACCACCTTTCCAACTCCACATGCATGCCGAGTGAAGCCTGACCCAAATTCCCTCTGCTAGTACACATGTACTTCAGCCGGCTCTTTCTTTGCTTTGCTATGCTATCCTTGATCAGATGCAAAGAAACTGAAGCTCAATCTGCATTGAGTACAAGCAAACTGTTTTGTTCCATGACTAAAGCAGCAGGCATATACAATTGGCAACAAAGCATGGCAGTTGTGTACTCTGTGCTGCCGGTACTTTTCTCGTATGGCTGGCAATTGGCAGCCTCTGCTGTTCATCTGCAGTGCGTGCAGTGCTATGACACACTCCCGCAGGTCTGATGGCTTGTAGTGAGAATAGTGCTGCAGTGTTGGGGTCTGTAGCACACAGCACCATCAGCAACTCCAGCAATCAGCACTGACAGCGCATTCCTAGATACTGCAATCTCTATATCGGAGAAGGGGAAAGATTGCTCGGACATTGCTCGGAAGCCTGTCATTGTCATAAGTGCAGTAATTCGGCAACACAGCAAGATTTTGTGAACTCAGGCGTCCTTGTGCTGAGAACTCACCCAAGGGTTCTTGTCAGGCTGCAGAGTGAGGCTTGCTAGGAAAACGGCAGAAGCGCCTATTAGCGAGGGCAGGAACTTCAGAAACGAGTACTCCATCAGCGTGAGCTCAGCCAAGTAATTAGCAAGGAACTCCAACTCCAGCTTCACAACCTGGCAATAATGAAAGGGGCAACATAGGCGTATCAAGACCTGCTCTCTGAGCACACAACAAAATGCAGCAGCTGTGAGAAGACCACACCAGCTATACAGGTGGTGAGTGTATGAGCTATTGCAGCCAATGAGCAGCAGGCATGGTGAATGACGTACACGTAAGCCAGCTTGCGCAGCTCGGATGAAGCGTCTGCACAAGGAGGATATGGAGCGGTGCATTTCAGAGTGATTGCAGAAGAGCACTGTTTCAAACTTGGGGAAGGAGAAGCTACCCTTGTGCAATTTGACTGGATGGATTTTCTTGACAGTAATGTGTATCCTGAATTTCACAATACAGGTGGGCAAGATATGATAAGGCAAGAACCTCAAGAAGCTCTTGGTGGTCGGTGTTGTGAGCTCAAAGTGTAGGTGATTGAGGACCGCTCTTTCCATCTCAAGCACCTGCAGTAGCAATAATTTGGTAACATCAGCCAATCCCAAAAGCAATTCACAGACTTGACAGCAAAGCTCCTGCACTTGCTGGCTTGTGAATCCTCTGTGCTTGTGTGAGATATCCACCTCAGTTCTTCGATATGTGTTGTCGGTGATGTAACAAAACTCCTCCACCTGTGGAGCGTAGATCTCTTCGTACTTGCTGCTCAAGGAGACGAAGGTGCTGGCATGAGTCAGCCGTGACGTGGGCAAATTGCAGCTCATGCTTGGTTGATACATTCAACGTTGCAATTGTACAATATACAGCTGATTGTCCAGCAGGCACTTTTGGGCCCACTGCAACGAGCAATGCGGCGGGCAGCGGGTGCTTGCCAGAAGGCAAGACAATATGGCCTCAGTATGACACTTACGCGGCCACAAGCATGCACGACACACCCAGCAGCTGGAGGCGGCCACGTGGGACGGTGTTGCCAGACAAGTATCTATCAATGTACGAGCAGGTCAAGTAGAGCGTGTCTGGTACAAGTTTGTACTCCTCAGCCACCTTGCGAGCATGACAAGTGCACAATCTTCAGCCTCATGCTGTACTGTACTATCAGAGGGACGTACCACTGGCCCAAAGCAAGCCCACATGTGTCCGTCAATCACTAGCTTAGGTGTGGTTAGCCGTGGTTAGATAGGGCAACAGATGCACTGACGCACCTCAACAAGCCAATCTACGAGGATGCCCCGCATGCTGGAATTAATGTCCTGCTGGCAGGTCTCCATGAAGTCTATGGAGGGCCTCCGCCGCTCCTGAACAAAGACGAGCTCCTTCGAAGAAAGCGTCAAGCCAATACGACTGCAGGACGATTTTGCGTGCACTCACTTCAACTGAGTCTGCTTCGTTGCAGCTGCAAGTGCCAGCTTGATCTTAGTTGTTCTTAGCACTGGCAAGCTTAGCGGCTAGGAACACCGCTCCAAATGGTCCACTGATTAGGGAGCTCTTGCACAACTACCTCGGCGATCCGGAGGTGGTCGTAGATCTCTGAAGCATAGGACGTACACATCTGGGGATCTGCATGGTTGCTGTCAATGTCGTTGTGACACGGACTGACCATCCAGCTCCCACTGTCCTCGTCCTCCATGTCTGTGACAGACGGCGACCACCACAGCTCAGAGGCAGGGTCAACCTTCGTGTCACCAAGGCAACACCTGCCCGCTGAACAATGTAGACAACAGCGTCAGAGCAAGCAGCCAATGCATTCCATTGCACCACTTCTGCAGGATCTGAAGCCAGGCTGGAGGTCCATGGACGAGGAGGCACGACGAGGGCAAGGGCGACCGCTGCAAGAACCTCGGCAGTCGGGGGTTTGGCTGAGAGACGAGATGCGCAGGCTCTGCTCGGTCCTTCGCTGGATCGATGCAACGGACACGCTGCCAGCCTTTGCCTGGAGCCAGGCGCCATGCGGCCGCGGGTGAGGCAAAGGGTCGAGGACCCCATGAGAGGCCGTCACGAGCCCGGTGCTCGCGCTAGCGCTGCATCGGTCGATGCAGCACTGCATGACCGTCTCGTCTCGTTTCGTCTGAGCTGACCTGCCGTGGAGGAGGCTTGGAGGGGGCCTCGGAGCCCGGCGAGACGCTCTGCCGGTTGCTGAGGTCGGCCAGCGCGGGGCGCTTGCTGCGGGCGTCCCGCGGCGCCGAGGTCCCCGCCGCTGCAGCCCCCCCGGGCTTGCCAGCAGCTTCCATGGCAGCGCGCTTGGCGGCGGCGCGCGTCGTCCTCCTCATGGCGCCGCCGTCATCGCCAGCGGCGGAGGGGCCGCTCACCGCCTCCTCCTCCGCCGCCGCCGCCGCCGCGCTGCAGGCGTGGATGCGCGCGCGCAGGCGGGGCTCCGGAGGCGCGCTTGACATCGGCTNGTGTGCTCTTCCGATCTGTGAGCTGGTGCGCTCCGGCGGGGGGAGTTCGGTGATGGACGGGCGAGGGGTCTGGTCACAGCTTTGATGGCGGGCAGGGGAGGGGGGGCGCCGGGACTGCGGGGGTTGAGGAGAGAGGCTTGGGGGGGGGAAGGGCGTGGTGGTGATTTCGAACACGAATTTCGAAAACTTGAACGCTTGGGGGCGCGGCACAATCCGCGGGCGCCCCAATGCCGTGGGATGCACCACGCGGCATTCTGATGACGGCCCGATGAAGCCGGCGAAATCATCTCTACGATGCTCGGCGTCACAGTTGTATGCGCCTGGCCGTCTCTTTGCAGCGGTCCCTAGCTTTTGCGGTCCACTTGCGCGCAGGCCGCGCTCTGGCGGCGGCCTCCGGCTTCCGTCAGGGCGACGTCTTTCCGCCTGCTAGCTACTCAGATTTGCATCTACTGACGAGAGGTTACTGAGAGTTTCGCTTACTGCTGTCTCAGTCCTTAGCACTCCGACTCCTTCAGACCTTGTCCATTCTTTTGGGCTGGCCTCTCCCAGCCACCAGTTAATCTGGCCGCGCTTGCTTGTATGTGGTGGTTTGTGTATGTGGGCAGCCCGCGCTTTGGCTGCTAACTCTGGGCGTCGTCGGGGTGCCTCTTTCCAGCTACAAGTTAATTCGACTTACGGCTGCTAACTCGGGGTTACTAAGCTCCCCATTCACTGTAGTCTCTTGCATAGCTGCGTGGTTTTGGCACCTTCCGGCCCCTTGGACTGTTCAATTTTAAGGCTGCCTTTTCACAGCCCTTGCCTTCCTTCCTTTCACAGCCCCCGCTGGGGCTGTGAAAGAATCTTCCAATGGGGCAGGTCTTCCGCATGTCATTCCTGCGCTCCCTGGCGAGCTCTAGTTGCTGGCAGAAGGGCTTCGTGTCTGGCATCTAGGATGCAGGTATCGATTAGCGACCTCTATGTGTTGACCCGTGGTTACTGAGCGGGTCAATCTGCTGTAGGTTATGTAGGTCTATAGATGTGCTTGCCTTAGTACTTGGCCATTTGGCCTTCGTTCGTTTCAAATACACGAAATTTTCCTGGCTCATGCAGTCCTCTCGCGAGCAGGCCGCGCTCTATGGCTGCTGCATCTGGGTCTAGGCGGAGTGCCTCTTTTCCAGCTGCGAGTTACTTGGACTTGCTGCTGCTCACTCGTGGGTACTGAGCTTCCATCTGCGTCGTCTAGTGTCTAGCTGTGTAGAATTTCTTTTTCTGCACCTTTTGGCTCTTTGGATCTTGTCCATTCTTTTTGGGCTGGCCTTTCTCAGCCCCTCTTCTCTATGGGCGAGCATTTTCTATGGAAGAGCTCACTTCTTCTTGTCAGAGCGGGCGTCCTGATAGAGAGTGAGCTCTTCCAAAGGGGGCGAGGCCAGGGGTGAAAGAAGGAAGAAGTGGCTCTCCCTTGGGGTGAGGCCAGCCCAGAAAAGGACAAGGTCCGAAGGGGCCGAAAAGTGCTGAAACATATCATTATGCAAGTACCATGAACCATTCACTTGAGACCTCTTCTTAGCAGCAAAAGTCAGAAAGACTAGCCGCCGAAAGCAGTCCCTTGACCAAAGCCAGAGGCCGCAGCTAGAGCACGGCAGCCTCATTACCTCGCCCCACGACTTGGTCCATTTGTTGGCCGCAACCGCTCTCCAGTATATGCATCAAGAGTGATTGTGAATGCAGGCAGGTGGCAATGACAGGTTGGCATTGGCAGGTTTGCGACTTCCCTTTCGAAGACATGTGCTTTCTTCTCGGTCCGGCCCTCACAAGCGGAGCGGCTGCCCATGCTGGCATGACTTCCGCCCCTTCCTATTGGCGTACTTTGCTTCAGAACTACTGTCACATTCTTCTTGGGCTGGTCGATCTCAGCCAGCACCACATATTTGTGAACACGGTGTGTCCCCCCTCAGCACCCGCCGTGGCTAGCAAGGCCTTACACAGCTACTGCCTTTGGAAGCTTACTTCAGAATCTGTGACGGCGTATAACGGGCTAGTCACGATTGTAACCTTGTGATTCCCTCTTCATCACTTATGTAAGAAAACCACTGTGCACCAAACACTGCCGGCAGGCCTCGCCTTGGCTGCTGCCTCCAAGTTGTCAGGGCGACGCCTTTCCGCCCTCTACTTCATCTGATCTGCACTTGCTGATAACACATAATCATCGAGTGCCTCCCCACTTGCAGAAATCATGGAGAGTAGTGTCTTATATCTATTTTTTGTGCCGTCTGGCCCTTCTAGACCTTGTACATTTCTTTGGGCATTATCATTCCTTGTACATCACTTTTATTCTGGCTGGCTACTTCACAAATGTAGCCATCGCCCTCTTCTGGAAGAATCATTCTTCACTTCGGGCTGGCCTCTCACGGCCTTTGCCCTTGCCCCCTTTGGGAGAGCCACTTCTTTCATTGCTTACACTAGAAGGCGTAAGCTCATCCAAAGGTGTAATGAACCAGCCATTTGGTTAAGCCACATGGCTCTGTTGGCGTTACATGACCGGCTATTTGGGACAAGTGGGCCCGCCAGGTGGCGGGCTGGCTTGCCGGGCAAGTGGCCGCCCGTCCAGAAATATCCCTCGCCAGGTTCCACCCTGCCAGGGGGGGACCATTGGGCCCGCCCGCAAGGGCAGGCCTTGGGCCGACCCCCTCACAGCCCTTTTCGGGCTGGCTTCTCACAGCCCTTGCCCTCATTGGGAGAGCACTTCTTCCTGGAGGGGGGGGTGGCACGGGGAAGCACGAAGAGCCTTGGGGGCTGAGGCTCGGGGGGGAGTTCGAGCCGGTGAAGCCCAGGAGCAGCCTTGCCGCTGCTCGCCGCCGCAGCCGCCGCCGCACCTTGTTGCGGGGCCTGCTGCGCCGGCCTGCGCCCAGGAGGTGGAGTCGCCGCCGGACGGCGGCGCCACGGGGCCTGTCTTCCGCTGCGCCTATGCGCTAGTGCTTTGCCTGTGTAGTGGGTTGGTCCCTAAACCCCTACAGCCGAACTCAAGAAGGACTGCTCACCCTAACTGCGTGTGTAGGGCGAGGTTCCTTACAAAAGGGGGCGAAGTCTGTGAAAAAGAAAGTGCTCCCTAAGGCTTCGTATCTGCCATCTAGTATTCAGGCATCGATTAGCGACCTTCAAGTATTGACCCGTGGTTACTGAGCGGGTCAATCTGCTGTAGATCATGTACGTGATGTGCTTGCCTTTGTACTTTGGCCATTTGGCCTTCGTTTGTTCCAAATACACGTTTTTCATTAAAAGGCAAGAGCTGTAAACAGCCAGCCCGGAATAAGGTGACAAGGTCCGAAGGGCTGTTCCTACTTTCAACGGCTTTGGCAAGCACGTCGTTGGGTGTTCAATGGTGCTCGAGGTGAGGGGGGTGAGGGGCTCACTCGCGGGTACTGAGCTTCCTTTCAGCATCGTCACGTGTCTAGTTGTGCAGTTTTCCTTTTCGGCACCTTTTTTGGCTTTGGATATTGTCCATTATTTCTTAAAATGGCGCGCCCTTAGAGAAGAGGGGCTGGCCAAGCCAGCCCAAAAAGAATGGACGATATCCAAAGCCCAAAAAGGTGCCGAAAAGAAAAAATACACAACTAGACACGAGACGATGCATATGGAAGCTAAACCCTAAACCCGCGAGTGAGCAACATCAAAGTCTGAGTAAGTCGCTGCAGAGCAAGCGCGGCCAGATTGACTGGTGGCTGGGAGAAGCCAGCCCAAAAGGAATGGACAAGGTCTGAAGCCGGAGTAGCACGCGCGGCCAAATTAACTGGTGGCTGGGAGAGGTCAGCCCAAAGGAATGGACAAGGTCTGAAGGAGCCGGAGTGCTAAGGACTAAGACATCAGCAAAAGGGACTCTCAGTAACCTCTAGTCAGAGGATGCAAGTCTGAATAGCTAGCTGGCGGAAAGACGTCGCCCAGACAGAAGCCAGAGGCCGCCGCCAAAGCGCGGCTTGCGCGCAAGTGAACCGCGAAGGCAAGGGACCGCTGCCAAGAGATGGCCAAGCGCATCCGAAAGACTTGAGCGAGGGACCCGGCGACATTGAAGCCAGGCTGCTCGCCCTGCCGCCCGTGGCGGCGGGCCGCTGCACGCCGCGCAAGGAGGTGAAGCAGGTCAAGCCATTTCGTGCCAAAGGCGCCGCGTACGTCGACGGCGAGTGGGACAAACTCGTCTGCCATCGGGTAATCCGAGTATTTCCGTACCTTTGCGTCCGCCGCAAGGCGGACTGCATAGCCCGCCTCCTCCGACGAGCGTTTGGCGCTCCTCGAATCTACACAGTCAGTCGTGACAACGTCGGCAATGAGCCGAGGCCCCCCGCAGGCTGGGCGGACAATGTCCATTCTTTTCTGGGCTGGCTTTGCTAGCCCCTCTATTCTCTGACCTGAGGCTGCTTAGCAGGGGTTACTGAGTGCTTCGTAGCTGCTTCGTCTCTTTTCTGTGCCTGCTGTTCTTCGTACTTCCCCTGGCCCCTTCTCGTCCTTTGTTCATCTTTTCTGGGCTGTCTTTTTCCAGCCCCTATCCTCAATGGGCGAGCCCTTCTCTCTCTCTCTTAGCTTTGCTGCCTGGGCTGACGTTTCTGATGTTAAGGCTCAATCGCGGTTTTCCCGTGCTGCAGACGAGCAACCACTGGAGCATCTCCGGAGTCTCCTCCAAGGGGATGCTCGAGGCCAGGCTCGGCTCCTATCTGTATCGTCTCTGGGAGCGTCTGAGTGGCTCCGCGCTTAGCCTTTGCATGCGGGCTTGCGGATGGAAAATGCTTTGTTTTGCGATGCTATGCGCCGCCGTCTTGGCTTACCATCCCTGTGCTTGGCAGGGGTGACCCAATGTGAATGTGGGCTTATTGAGCATGATGCAGTGCTCATGGGTGACCACATGCTCAGGTGTGCCAAAGGCAGTGAGCGCACGGGCTCCCACAACCTCCTACGTGACGCCATGTATGGCATCGTCAAGGAGGCGGGATATCAAGTGGCGTTAAGGAGCACCGGGGTGATGCCCGTCCAGCTCCGCAACGGGGTCCCTCGGACGCGGCGTGTCGATCTGGTCGGCGTCCCCCTGGGAGGTGGCAAGCGGCTTCTCATGGACGTCGTCCTAACCGACAGCTTCCGGACGAAGGGCCCCGTAACTTCTGAGACCGGCTATGCCGTGAAGGTGGCCGAACAGAAGAAGTTGCACAAGTACAAGGACCACCCGGTGGGTGATACCTTTTACCCCCTGGCCATGGACATCCATGGGTGTTACGGGGGTCGGTGGTCCTCGTTACTTTCGCTGCTGCATCTCAAGCTGACCAGCGGCGCCGGGAACAGGGTGCAGCCCTTCCCGATGGCTCGGTGCCTTTGGGTCTTGTGTCCTGCTACCGTATGCGTTTGTCTATGTCGCTACAGCGTTCCCAAGCGCTTGCTTTGCATTGCCGCGNAGACGGAGAGCCGCATGCGAAAGACCTGAGCCGGCAGCCCCCTCTTCTCTACGGGCGAGCAATTTTTCTTGCGGGGCCCCTGAATCAGGGGCCACGGGCTCTAGTACTTGCGGGCCACGGGCTCTAGCACTTACGCCCACGTGGCTATGGCTACGGAACGCCGCCGCGTGCGCCGCATGACGTCGGAGCTGACGAGCGTTCCAGTGCAGACAGCCGCGCATGAATGCCCCTTGAAGGCGTGGCTCAAACGCTGCGATCAGCCGACGTGGCAGCAGCTGGAGTATAATGAGGGGTTTAGAATCTTTTTACCTTTTAAATTAGGTCAGCTCATCGGAAGGAAGTGGGCCTCATAAAGGGGGCGCAAGGGCTGTGAACAGCCAGCCCGAGAACATCTGACAAGGTTCGAAGGGGCCAAATAGCGCATTCCTAAAGCTTTCCCGGTAAGATACTCACAATCAGCCCATCCGCACCGACCGGGCGCGCCCAAATCGTCGTGCAGGTCGCAAACAACCTCTTTCCTGCTTCCTTTTGCTTTTCCGTATAACCGTTGTATTGGCTCGCGCTTGCCTTGTCGTTCCTCCAACATGACCGCGCGCCTCTTTCCCGCAAGGTCAGATGGCAGCTCTGGAAAGTCCTAATGGACTCATTAGTCGTGAACTTTTAACTCTTGCTGGCACTTCGGATCTTTGGTCAGCTCAATGGACTCAAGAAAGCTTGCTTTGAGCGACCTGTTTAGGCCTGCAATGGCAAAAGTTGGCGAAATTAGTGAGGGTGCGGCAAACACAGGCAATGTCCCCACGAAAAATTGCAGGAATGCACCAAGTGCTGGCCTTCTGCTTTGCATGGAGGCGAAGTCAGCAAACGATGGCTGTGAGCAGCCCCACCGGGGGGTCCTTAACGTGAATTGCCTGCCATCATTAACGTTTTTGCTCGCAGCTTGCTTCTGTTTGTTATTTGACCATTCCTGTTTGGGCATCCCTTCGATTTTGTCAACCTCTTGGGCTGGCCTTTCATAGCCACCGCCTCCTCTCACTTTTATCCGACTCAATTTCAATGAGATCTGCTGTGACGCTGCTTGGCTGCAAGCGGTCAGGGTACGATACGTTGACACACGCTCTGAGCCGCACGGATGCTAGAAGTGTGCTAAACAGGCCTACACTGTTGCAACTTGTACGGCGGCAACGTAGACCAATCCTACACGCTTGCTAAGGAATACATATTCGTATGCAGATAGCTACTGTGGCAGCAAAGCGTGGAGCAGTTGCTCTATACACTAACATCCTCAACAACATAAGGGGGTCGCCATAGTGATCGCACCGAGGAGGCTGAATGTGACCGTCTAGCTGCGAGCTGCAGATCTTGAAGCAGCTCAGTCTTCTTATAAGCTACTTGCCCTTTCCCCCGTGTTTGCCAAAGCGGGAAGCCAGCCAATATGGAACAGTGCTAGTATAGAGCGGAAGCAGCAAGATCGTGCTCAGCACCGAGAGGTTTGTGCTCACATCTCGACTTTTGGGCTATTGTGAAGCAGGTTAATGTTGGCAGCCGGGGCCCACGCGCTGAGGTGTAATATCCAAGCACCTCGACCAAAACAGCGCCCGTATTACCAAGCATGGAGACAATGACAGCGACAACGCCAAGCATACCCCAGGCATGGAGACAATGACAGCGACAACGCCAAGCAGGTATGCCTCAACGGAGGTTCACCCAGGACTGCACAAATCTCGCCGTTGTGGGTCCTTGACAGACTGTGGGAGTCGCATCACACGGTCACGATCGTCAAAGGGCAAGCAGGCTGGCTGCCGCCACTGCGGTGCCGTCGAGGAGTCTCGAGTAAGCTGGCACCGCCGGCAGGCAGCGGGGAGGAGCTGGCGCCGGCTTTGCAGGCGCGCCCTCGCTGCTAGCCGCGGCGGGCGCGGGCGGAGGGGCGAGAGGCGGGGGCCACGGGCAGAGAGACTTGGGATCTCGAGCTTCGCACGGCCCCTCGGGCTCGTCGGAGGAAGGGGAGACAAGGAAGCGCTGCAACGCGGGGTGAAAGACAGCTCGTCCAGAGCGAGGCCATGGCTGCGAGAGGCCGGCCCAGAAAAGTGAGAAGGCGTGCGGTCCGCATGAAATGATAGGGTGGCCAACTCAGGCCAGTACGTTGTTCAGGCAGAATGGGGCTACATGAATCGGAGCCAGAAAGCGCACGGGCGAGGCCCGGCGGCAGTGCGAGGCCCGAGAGGGAGAAAGTTGCGGCTGCGGATATCTACGAGCGGCTGTGAACGCCAGCGACGTGCATGCAGAGTGTGATCTTGTCTGGCTTGGCACGCGGCTGCAAGCCGGGCGGCGGGGCAGTGGCGAGCACTTGGGCTGGGCGGGCGCGCGGTCGCGATCAGTCGCGTGGCCGCCATGCGCCGCCTGCATGCATGCCCGCGCTGCATGCCCTGCAGGCGGCGGCCTGCAGGTGCCGCGGCCATGAGGCGCCCACGCGCCGTGGCGCTGCGCGTGGCGCGGGCGCCCATGTGGGGAGCCCTCTGCCCCTCTCCCCACCCCCGCGCCTGCAGCTCTGCGTGCGAGGTCCCTCCCCCTCCCCCTCCCCCTCTCCTCTCCCGCTTCCTCTCACTCTCGCTCGCCCTCGCCCTCGCCCTTCCTCTCCTCGCGCCCCGCCTCTCCCTCTCCTTCCCCGCATCTTCCTCTCCTCTCCCCTCCCCCCCCCCCCCCCCCCCCCCCCCCCCCCCCCCCCCCCCCCCCCCCCCCCCCTCCCCCCCCCCCCCCCTCCCCCCCCCCCCCCCCCCCCCCCCCCCCCCCCCCCCCCCCCCCCCCTCTCTCTCTCTCTCTCTCTCTCTCTCTCTCTCTCTCTCTCTCTTCCTCTCCCCCTCTCTCCCCTCCCCCCTCCCCTCTCCCGCTCGCTCTCTCGCTCGCTAGCTCGCACGCGATCGCCAGCTGAGCAGCCCGCAGCCCTCCTCCAGGCGCGGCAGCCCACTTGCCCGCTAGCGCCAGCCCGCACCTCCGGGGCTGCCACTGCCAGCCGCGGGCGGGCTTCGGCTGCCGTTCTGGCCACCCAAGTCGAGCGCCGGCGCCGGCGTAGCTGCAAGCGCCTCCCTGGACGCAGGACGGCCGCCGCTGGGTGCTAGCGCCGCGTGGGCACCCGCGGACAAGGCCGCCGACGTTGCCGCCGTCACAGAACCCACGAGCCCGCTGCCCACGATGCTGCAGCTACCGCGGCACACCACGCTACTGGCATGGAACGCAGCTGGCTCCGCAGTAGGCTCTAGCTCACACAGCTCGAGCTCGCTGCCTGACTACGGTGGCATGGATCCGGCGGCGGCTACGCCACCGCCATATCACTTCAAGCTGCCCCTGGAGGCTGTGCACCTTCCATGGTCGGCAAAGAATTACGACGAGGTTAGCTACGTGAGCGACCACGACGAGGACGGCAGCATCGGCGACCTGCCCAGCAGCCCAGGCAGCTCCATCGACACGTCCAGTAGCAGCAGCAGCAGCCTCGCCTCCTGCAGCATGGCCGCAGCAGCTGCCCCTGGGCCTTCCCACTCCCCACACAGCCTGTACAAGACCGAGCTGTGCCGGTCCTGGGAGGAGACTGGCTCCTGCCGCTACGGCAGCAAGTGCCAGGTTGGGCAACTTTGTCCGAAAACGTGCATGATGGCTTTAGCTTGACCTGCATCATAGCAGCTATGGAGCACTGTGCAGCCAGCGGAGGCCCATGCATAAGCCGCCTGCAGCAGCCCGTCTGCAAGCCTTGTTATTGCGTGTGCTGACTATCAATCTCATAGCCAGCTGCTAGACTCTTTCATGCACCAGGCTGTCGTCTGAGGACTCGGCACACACTGCTGTAGTATGCCACTGGCCATAATCTCATATGAGTGCGACCTCCTGCTCATCCACAAGTCGGTCCTTGTTGGTGCAGTTTGCTCATGGAAAGGGGGAACTCAGGCCCGTGGCACGCCACCCCAAATACAAGACCGAGGTAATGTGCTTGTGGTGCACCATCCTTGTCTTGAGCTTCTTACATACAGGCTGCATAATTCGAAAGAAAATTGTCCGACCCAATGGAGCAAGGTGTGTAGGAGCCTGCAATCTCCATCAGACCGGCCGCTGGATCAACAAATGAAACAATGATCGTCTTACTGTTGTATCAATCTCTTACTCGAATCGGGTTCCACTGCCAAGCCCGCTGGCAAGCATGCTGCTGCTGAAGCGTTGCCGAGGGATGTTGGCCCATGCAGATCTGCCGCACCTTCAACACAAACGGAACTTGCCCCTATGGAACTCGCTGCCGCTTCATCCACCACCGCACAGGGCTGGTAGCCGCAGCCTTACTTAAGAAGCAGGAAGCGCGGCCCTTCTTCGCAGCGGCAACAGATCCTGCTGTGAAGTTACTCGCATCGCTCAGCGAAGCGAGCTGGGGCTGCGGCATGGCCGCACGCGCGCGTCGACTACCAATCTTTCAGCAGATCTGCCCCTCCGAGTCCAGCTGGTTCGGCCTGGCAGGCTTGCCCGCAAGGCTGGCAGATCATTTCTAAGGCAGGTGCCGCCATGGCAAGTGACCAGGGGGTGACATATAGATCTGATCGATCAGAGTCCATATTGGTCTCTGCAGGTTTTGGTGCAAAATAGGTTCTCCAGCTTGTAGTTACAGGTTGTCCAACTCGTACTTAATCAACTCAACTAGCTGTTAGAAATCTTGTCGCTTATGATCAGATAGCCATCAGGAAGCTGTCTTTAATGATTGAGGCAAAGCATTGCAAGCTGCCCACAAGCCTTGTGGTCCACATCAGGGAAGAGGATTTGCAAGCAGTAAGGCTTGGCTGTCCAGTCCTCCATGGCAATACAAGCCTCTGAGCACATTCATAACTTCGCACTTGGATGGAGTGGGCATTGACAGAGCTTTGCAGCTTCTTGACCCGGATTGTAACCAGTTGGGCACACACTCTCAGAAGCATGACCTCCGAATGTTGTGGGGCTGTCAAGTTGGTCTTGGACCAGGGGAGCGTGGGCCTGGTCTTAACGATCTATGGTCTGAAGCTATGTCTGACCGGCCCACAGTCATGGATTGTTTCACCTTTGCTCGTGGCTCCGACAGCAGCAACTCTCAGACGGGCATCTATTTGAATCTGGGCCGAGCAGCTGTGCTACTTGGCAAACAATTGACATCCACGACTGTTGTGTCGTTGACGCTCTACATTTGACGCGCTGCTAGCACGTCAGAGTGACTGCACTAGCAGGTTCACCAGGCTCTCCATGAACTGGATCTCCAGCTCGTTGCGCTGCACCCCCAGTAGCCACCTCTCCACAATCTCGTCAAGCATCCGCCGAATCTGCACCACCACCTCCCCCACACCACTCTTGACCAAGAGCTTGACCTGCTCATTGACTTCCATGACCTTGTATTCACTGGCATAACTGCTTGAGCTGTTGCTGCCAAATCGGAGAGAGCCTCCAAATATTCCCAGGTTGATCGGTGAGACAAGAGTGCAGGTCTTCACAAAAACCTGTTCCTACATGAGAAAGACAGCCTAGTCAGACGAGCCTCACACAAGCTATGCAGCAAGCAAGATGGTTTCCCCCATTGCTTATTAGTAGCCAGGGCAAAAAGTCATGTTGTGGCTCATTCACCAAAAAGATGAATACTAGTTGTGCTATGAGTACAACAAAGAAGAGATGTAGTAGGACTAGCTCAACTCTTGGCGCACTCATCATAGCTCTGCTTACTCCTGCTTGCACTCAGCAGGCCTGCTTGACACATACCTGACTTGTGGAAGCCACCTTCTCCTGGAAGAGAAGGAAATGGTGCTCTGCTTGGTCCAGCCTCTTCTCTGACACGACCGACGTGGGATGTATGAACACCCGAGAACCATCAGACTTGAAGCCCAACTTGGTGCGATATGCCTTCTTTGAACCACTCTTGTACCCCTTACTTTCCTTGAACATCTCGGTGTATGCAATATTCTGGTGCATGCCAACCGTCAAAGCACATCGTGCCACCCTGATGATGCTTCGGTCAGGCAGCTGCCTCTCTGGTTGCCAGAGGCCAGAGTCCAGAAGCTCCCTCTCAAACTGCAGCAGCATGGAAGTTCGTTACGGTCTTCCTCCTCCTGTAGGAGTACTCCTGACCATTACTGCCTGTACCAGCTACTAGTGCAAACAAAAAGCGCAGCACACTGATGAGATGAGGTTATGCATTTCCAAGTTGCAGTGCAGCTCTGCCACAATCGTGCTGCAAAGCAACCCTAGTGTGGCGGCCGTGCACGTACAGACCTGCTTGCGGGTGCCTGCAATTAGCTGCATGGTGCCGACGGCCAGAAAATGGACATCACAAAACTCGAAGCCCCTCCCAGAGGCTTGAGCATCCTCCCACATCTCGAAAGCTCGAGCAACAACGAGGTGGTCACTGTTGCTAGCAGCACCCGTGGCCAAGCCCAGTCGTATCCTGTCTGCCTCGTCCCTCTTGTACATGGGCGAGAGGAACGGGTCACGGAAGCAGGCTGCAGCTGCCACTGTGAGCAGGGGAGGCAAGCAGCCCAGCAGAGCTGCGTAAATGAGCATCTTGCCAAGCCGAGGGTGCACTGCCAACTTCGACAGCTTCTGACCAAGGGGTGTCAAATTCTCCTCCTGAAGCAGGGAAGCAAGCTTCAATCAGCTGATTGTGAAACTTGTCTTCCACAGCCTTGAGCCAATCTACAAACCTGTCATCAATGTGAAATGGACACGTCACTCGTCAACTCTTGAGTATCATTCAGCCGCCTGACCTTGTCAAGTGCACCCATGTCCCGCAGGGTCCTGATGGCAGAGTACACGGCTGAAGCTTTCGGTGGCTGCAGGGCCCTTGCAAGAAAGGTGGTGATGTCTGCCAAGTCCACGACTGATGAGTGCCTCCAGCTATGGATTTCTGAAGCTGCTGTACCTCGCTTCTCCACCTGCACGCCTCTTTGCAACATAGCTTAATTGGCAAGAGAATCTGAATTCTGAATTGGCAAGAGATTATCTCTTCGTGCTTTCACATGCTTGTTCTGAGACTATCTCACAACCTTTGGGACAGCTACAGGTATACTTTCAAGATTATGTCCAACTCTGCGATCCCAGCATTGCTTAAAGTTGAGCAGTTGAGGAGAACTGAGAGTGTAGGAATGACAGATTGCTTACAAGGCCTGTGACCGCCAAGGACTTGATCTGAAGGCAGACCTCCTCCAATGGCATCCGTAGCATCTCCGGAATGGGTTGATCATACATGGCAGCATGGATCTGGAGGACAAACAATGCAAGAAACAAGTGTCCATATGAAAGTTGCTCACTTCAGAGGACTGCTTTTCAAGCATTGGCGGTGTGAAATGGACTACAAGTGATTGCACATATGGAGCTGCGTGTCAACGACCCACAAGTCAAGGACATGCCTACCCTGGACAACATTGTAATTACAGGTCACAGATCAATATAATCTCAACAACCATTATATTTGTGACTAAGGAATGCGGCTGAATGTCTGATTTTGAGAGAGCTCGTCCGATATGTTCAACAGGTGAGAAATGGTCTTGATATGATATGAAACCAAACTCATCAAGACTTTGGCTTCATACTTATCAAAAGTAAATCTCAAGTTAGCTCATTCTCCAAGTTGCTCTTCATATCATGATAGGGAGGACACAATTCAGGCTTAGGTCGAATGTTAAGCAAGCAGTATCAACCAGAAAGCAGGAAGTTGTCAACCAGGACAGGAGGCTTCACTTGCTCACTGTATAGTCGAAAGCAATGGCCAGATTGCACTCTGCCGGCCCGACCCTTTCGCTGCCTTGCATTTGACTTGGAGATCCACTGCATGCAACATTTGCAAGGGACATAAGTACTGATCAAAGGCAGTCTTCATTTAGCACTCTCATTTAGCACTCTGCAGCCTATCTGCTCAATACTTCACAACAAGGACAAAAAAAGGCAAAGTGTTCCCTGCCAGCTTCTCACTGCCATGAAAACTGGCTTGCTTGTGCCCTTCGTTCTCTTGCAAAAGTCCAAGTGGCACGTCACTCAAGTCTCGTGTCTGGCACGTCATAGAGGCACTACAATGCAGGACATGTGTGGTATGTGCTTATAACAGTTGTACCTGCACTCGCATTGCTGTGATATCTCGACTTGAATCATAGGCCTTCATCTTGTGCCGCCCCAAGTCCACGACGCAGACAATATCATCTATTGTTATGCTTGTTTCTGCGATGTTCGTTGCTAGTACAATCTGCAGTGTGTGAGAACAAGAAGATGTCTGTCCAAGGCTTAACCAATTATGTACTTCATGGAAGTACTTGCATTGCAAGGCATGACAAGCGACTATGAGAGCATCACTAGCAGGCCTCTTGCTTGTCAGAGGTCAGGAACAACATCATCCATAATTATTTGAGGCATATGTGCAGAATAAGCGCGACCTCACATGCTCTCAACCTCCTTCAGGCCTTCACCTTGCAATAGCCTTCTGGAGCACGACGGAAGGCCAAATGTTGCTCCCTGACAGGGAGCTGTGAATGGAGAGGCACAATGTGCATTCGACGAGCTGCGGAATGCGACATAAGCTTCTCCGTGACCTTGGAGATAGTTTCCCATCCCTGAAGAAGTCATACTGTATCTATCAGAACCACGGCACCAGATAGAGGGGCATCATGCATCAAGACATCTAGCAATGATCAAACAGTAATTGGTGCCATATTGACAACACACAGCTTTTCCAGTGAAAGACATGGACATGTAGTGCAAAGGACGCTTCTTATGGCATATAATAATATCATGCACCATGTCATTAACAGACATGGGTATGCAACGGCCATTTGCACTAATGTACAGAGACGTCGCCTACAAAATGACCATCATGCTGTACTTGGACCCCAGGTGGAGGCAGAGGGCACTCACAGGTAGGAAGCAGAGCACAGCTCCATCGAAGTGCTCAACGTGGTCCACGTACCAGCCAATGACTGCCGCTGTCAGCTGGGGGTCGACTTCGTCTTCCTCTAGTGCAGCTGGCAGCCTTCCCTGAGCCGCTGCTTTGACCACCAAAGGGCAAGCTGAACCCATGAGCTGGGGCAAGTCTTCAAGGTAGGAAATCTGTACTGGATAAAGGAATCCAGGAATGTGGACGTGTGGACAAGACCCAAAGTATCTGGCAAGATCAATAAGTCAAAGCCAAGATATCAACATCAGTAAGTTGATAATTGAAGTGCTCATTCACTAGGTGCTTGAGATTGTTTCAGACAATGTGCTTTCTATCCAATACTAATGTTTCAGCCGTGGGTACCTTCCGAAAAAAGCATTTTGCTGTAAAAGCGCTATAAGGTTGTAAACAATTATAGCAGCCGCAGATGCACATACCTAGTTAGACTATCAGAGTCCAGGGTAGCACTCATAATTATGATCCGCAGGGAAGGATAGCTGGGCAGCAGCTCCTTCACCACTATCAGCAGAAAGTCCGTATTCACATCCCGTTCATGCACCTCGTCGATAATGATATGACTGGCAGTGGCCAGATAATCTTTATTCTGCAGAATGCGTACATCACTGACTTCTAAGTATCACAAATGCAGAAGTAGAGTACAGACGAGTTCTGCAACTTATTCAAAAGTACGTCTCACAAGCACTTGAATGACTGAGAAGCGCAATGGAAGAGCAGTCTGCCTGTAGTCCCAACCTGCAGATTACGAAGAAGAATGCCAGTTGTACAGAAAAGAAGACTTCCTTGCATCCGTGGGGCCACACTTTCCAACCGCACTGCAAACCCCACACTTCGGCCTATTGGCTCGCCCCTTTCCCATGCCACACGTTCTGCTACACTGCCCAAGGATGCAAAGTAAGGACAATCTAAGCGTGCTGCTCTGAGCTCTTGCAAGGAGCCTGCCAAGGTACTTAAGAATCCAAGCAGGCATCACATCAAAGAAATTGCACGGCACTTGCAAGAGTTCCTCGCGCTGCAGGATCAAGCCCAGATTTGCCAAACAATATCTACTACCTGTTGTATACTACTATAATACAACAAAGGACCTCACAAGACCTCACTTCAAAATGAGTTGATGACAAGATCGATCTACTTACTACTTGTCTGTGAGCATAGCATAGCAATCAAACTATGACATTGCAGAATGACCTTCAATCCTGTATACCTTATTGCAGCAATGCGCCGTGGCTGCGTGATTATGACACGCACTTGACCAGCGGTTCCTTGGCCCTCTGCTGTCTCCAAGATGTATTGCGGAACCTGGGCAACAAGTCTGCATATCAGGTTCCACGCCTACTATGCTTTGGCCGTATTCCATTAAAGCACCGATTATACCTTGCTCCATCTTTCAGCAAGTCTTCCACTCCCAGAGGCAAGTTCATGAAGCACTTACTGAGACACATTGAGAAGCACATCAATGTCATTAGTCGGATGTGACAAGAACGATGGGTGCAGTCATCACCTGAGTAGTCTTGCCACACCCAGTTTCGCCAGTCAGCACAATCACTCGATTCTCCTGCACGAGCTTGAGAATGTTATCCCGCTCCTTCCACGCTGGTAGGGCTTCCCTCACCTTCCTCTGCTCTTTCAGCTCAAGGCTGGCGACCCGCCGCTGTGCTTCCCTTTGTATCTGACTGTTGCTGGCATCCATCGCCATAGACTCTCCGGCCCCAAACCTTGACCTGCCCAAGCGCTCATGGAGGTCGCCGTTCTTGCTCCCACCTCTTGGCTGTGAGCTAGCCCCCATCCGCTGCCGAGCCTCGGCTGCATAGACATCCTGCAAGTTGCTCATCACCGTCTCCATCTCCTCCAAGGCTTGTGCATTCACGTGCAGCACTGGGAGCTCATCCATAAGCTGCAACGACAATTAAAGTTGCATTGATGAAGAGCCTCTGGTCTCCTACGAAATCGAAACAACAATGCAAATCACCGTGGCATACTGGCAATCAAGGACAGTGCTACTCCACTTCCCTCAACACCCCACCGTCGACTATGGTGCCTGTCCAGAAGCCCTCAGCAGACAGCTGAAAGAACAGCTTCGTCATGGCAGCTGTGTCTTGAGCAGGCTGTTCGACTCACATCCCGCTGCGGCCCGGGGGCTCCTCCTCCACCTCCCCCTGAGCTTGGGGGGAGCCGGCTCGGCACGTAGAGGAGCCCCTCCTGGTACAGCTTCTCACAGGCTGCCACGCAGCACATCCGCTCCGCCTCCGACTTATTGCGGCCCTTGCCGACTGCCACCCACGAGCCGTACGGCAGGGGCACCGCCAGCGTCGCCGTGAAGGTCTGGGGGCAATGCGAAGCCGAATCAGCAGATGCATGAAGGCCACATGGAGGGGGCTGCCAGTCGGGTCTGTCAGCACCGCAAGCAGCAGCTGAAGAAGAAGAGAAGATGTCACTGCTGCGTGCTCGACTCCTCCAGCAGCCTGTCGAGTCATGGCACGCTGCATGCTGCGGGGCGGGCACCACTCAATGTTGGCCGATGCAAGCGTCACTGCAGCTGGGGCCGCTGCAGCAGCCGCCTCGGCTGCCATGACAGGCAGGCAGCGTCTGCTGCTTGTGGCAAGCAAAGCTGGCTGCCACCTTGGAGTGCTCGGGGCCCTCGGCCCTGACATCGAGCGGGAGCTTGGCGGTCATGCCGTTGCGGGCGCGGTCGTACGCCGGGCTGGCCTGCAGGAAGTTCTTGGGGTTCTCATCCCACGGCGCCGGCCGCCGCGCCGACCCGACGGCCCCGTCCATGCCCCTGCCGCCGCCTCCCATCATCATCGTGCCTCGATCTCCGCCGCCGCCGCCGCCGCCGCCGCCGCCGCTGTGGCCGTTCTCTGCGGTCCTTCTCTCGCGCTCGCGCTTCGAGGCTCTGCGGAGGTTGCCGGCGCTCATAGCCGCGAGGCGAGGCCGCGAACTAACCCGCTGGCGCCCGCCGGCCGCCGCCGCCGCCGCCGCCGCCGCCGCCGCGGGAGGCGGCGGGG